>SJYA01002090.1:917669-947249 GCA_006410615.1 Neotragus moschatus
CCCAGGGCTGATCTCCTTCACAATGGACTGGTTGGATCTCCTTGCAGTCAAAGGGACTTGCAAGAGTCTTCTCCAACACCACAGTTCAAAAGCAACAATTCTTCGGCGCTCAGCTTTCTTCACAGTCCAACTCTCACATCCATACATGACTACTGGAAAATCCATAGCCTTGACTAGATGGACCTTAGTCAGCAAAGTAATGACTCTACTTTTGAATATGCTATCTAGGTTGGTCATAACTTTTCTTCCAAAGAGTAAGCGTCTTTTAATTTCATGGCTGCAGTCACCATCTGCAGTGATTTTGGAGCCTCCCAAAATAAAGTCTGACACTGTTTCTACTGTTTCCGCATCTATTTCCCATGAAGTGATGGGATCAATTGCAATGATCGTTTTCTGAATGTTGAGCTTTAAGCCAACATTTTCACTCTCCACTTTCGCTTTCATCGAGAGGCTTTTTAGCTCCTCTTCACTTTCTTCCGTAAGGGTGGTGTCATCTATATATCTGAGATTATTGATATTTCTCCCAGCAATCTTGATTCCAGCTTGTTTTTCTCCAGTCCAACGTTTCTCATGATGTACTCTGCATATAAGTTAAATAAGCAGGGTGANTCCTCTTCACTTTCTTCCGTAAGGGTGGTGTCATCTATATATCTGAGATTATTGATATTTCTCCCAGCAATCTTGATTCCAGCTTGTTTTTCTCCAGTCCAACGTTTCTCATGATGTACTCTGCATATAAGTTAAATAAGCAGGGTGACAATATACAGCCTTGACGAACTCCTTTTCCTATTTGAAACCAGTCTGTTGTTCCATGTCCAGTTCTAACTGTTGCTTCCTGACCTGCATACAGATTTCTCAAGAGGCAGGTCAGGTGGTCTGGTATTCCCAACTCTCTCAGAATTTTCCACAGTTTATTGTGATCCACACAGTCAAAGGCTTTGGCATAGTCAATAAAACAGAAATAGATGGTTTTCTGGAACTCTCTTGCTTTTTCTATGATCCAGCAGATGTTGGCAATTTGATCTCTGGTTCCTCTGCCTTTTCTAAAACCAGCTTGGACATCAGGAAGGTCACGGCTGAAGCCTGGCTTGGAGAATTTTGAGCATTACTTTACTAGCATATGAGATGAGTGCAATTGTGCGGGAGTTTGAGCATTCTTTGGCTTTGCCTTTCTTTGGGATCAGAATGAAAACTGACCTTTTCCTGTCCTGTGGCCACTGTTGAGTTTTCCAAATTTTCTCGCACATTGAGTGCAGCACTTTCACAGCATCATTTTTCAGGATATGAAACAGCTCAACTGGAATGCCATCACCTCCACTAGCTTTGTTCGTAGTGATGCTTTCTAAGGCCCACTNCAATTTGATTTCTGGTTCCTCTGCCTTTTCTAAATCCAGCTTGAACATCTGGAAGTTCATGATTCATGTATTGCTGAAGCCTGATTTGGAGAATTTTGAGCATTACTTTGCTAGTGTGTGAGGTGAGTGCAGTTGTGCGGTAGTTTGAGCATTCTTTGGCATTGTCTTTCTTTGGGATTGGAATGAAAACTGACCTTTTCCGGTCCTGTGGCCACTGCTGAGTTTTCCAAATTTGCTGGCATATTGAGGGCAGCACTTTCACAGCATCAGCTTTTACGATTTGAAAGAGCTCAATTGGAATTCTATCACCTCCACTAGCTTTGTTCGTAGTGATGCTTTTTAAGGCCCACTTGACCTCACATTCCAGGATGTCTGGCTCTAGGGTGAGTGATCACACCATCATAATTATATGGGTTGTGAAGATCTTTTTGTACAGTTCTTCTGTGTATTCTTGGCACCTCTTCTTAATATCTTCTGCTTCTGTTAGTTCCATACTATTTCTGTCCTTTATTGTGCCCATCTTTGCATGAAATATTCCTTTGGTATCTCTAATTTTCTTGAAGAGATTTCTAGTCTTTTCCATTCTGTTGTTTTCCTCTATTTCTTTGCATTGATCGCTGAAGAAGCCTTTCTTATCTCTTCTTGCTATTCTTTGGAACTCTGCATTCAAATAAATATATCTTTCCTTTTCTCCTTTGCCTTTCACTTCCCTTCTTTTCACAGCTATTTGTAAGGCCTCCTCAGACAACCATTTTGCTTTTTTGCATTTCTTTTTTTGGGGATTATCTTGCTCTGTGTCTCCTGCACAATGTCACGAACCATGAGACATTAGTCTATCCATATATGGAACAGGTGTATGAACTGAGACATGTGTTAGTCAGAATTCTGCACTGAAATAGAACCAATCAGTTCAGTTCAGTCACTCAGTCGTGTCCGACTCTTTGCGATCCCATGAATAGCAGCACGTCAGGCCTCCCTGTCCATCACCATCTCCCAGAGTTCACTCAGACTCACGTCCATCGAGTTGGTGATGCTATCCAGCCATCTCATCCTCTGTCGCCCCTTCTCCTCCTGCCCCCAACCCCTCCCAGCATCAGAGTCTTTTCCAATGAGTCAATTCTTCACATGAGGTGGCCAAAGTACTGGAGCTTCAGCTTTAGCATCATCCTTCCAANTCATGCAAAGATGGGCTCGATAAAGGACAAAAATGGTATGGATCTAACAGAAGCAGAAGATATTAAGAAGAGGTGGCAAGAATACACAGAGGAACTGTACAAAAGAGATCTTCATGACCTGGATAATCATGATGATGTGATCACTAGTCTAGAGCCAGACATCCTGGAATGTGAAGTCAAGTGGGCCTTAGAAAGCATCACTATTAACAAAGCTAGTGGATGTGATGGAATTCCAATTGAGCTATTTCAAATCCTGAAAGATGATGCTGTGAAAGTGCTGCACTCAATATGCCAGCAAATTTGGAAAATTCAGCAGTGGCCACAGGACTGGAAAAGGTCAGTTTTTATTCCAAGCCTGAAGAAAGGCAATGCCAAAGAATGCTCAAACCACCACACAACTGCACTCATCTCACATGCTAGTAAAGTAATGCTCAAAATTCTCCAAGCCAGGCTTCAGCAATACATGAACCGTGAACATCCAGATGTTCAAGCTGGTTTTAGAAAAGGCAGAGGAACCAGAGATCATATTGCCAACTTATAGATTACTTAATCCAAATTTCTCTTTTTACAAGTGAGAAAATGGACTCTAAAACTGAAGACTTGGTTTGCCTAATTTTTGCAATACTCTTATGGGAAAGGAATGCTAGGATCCATTGTGAATATTTGGAAAAAACCTAAGTGCTCATCAACAGGCGGCTGCAGCCAATGCACTAAGTGCGGCTGAGAGGAGCTACCCCACATCCAAGGTCGGGGCAGCGGCAAAGAGTGCCAGGCTGTGATGGCACAGGAACAGCCAAGAGGAGCTACCCCGGGTCCGAAGTCAGGGGCGGTGGCCAAGAGGAGCTACCCTGCGTCCGAGGCCAAGAACGGCAGCCAGGAGGAGCTACCCTGAGTCCGAGGTCCGGGGCAACAGCCGAGAAGAGCTACCCTCGTCCAAAGCCAGGGGCAGCGGCCGAGAGGAGCCACCCCGCATCTGAGGCCAGGGGCGGTGGCTGGGAAGAGCAACCACACATCCAAGGAATGGTGCCTGGGCGGGCACAGGAGGGCCTAGAGGAGCCATCCCACGCTGAAGGTCAGGAAGGGTGGCGGTGAGGAGATACCCCTCATCCAAGGTAAAGAGCAGCATCTGAGCTTTGCTGGAGCAGCCTTGAAGAGATACCCCACGCCCAAGTTAAGAGAAACCCAAGTAAGACGGTAAGTGTTGCAAGAGAGCATCAGGGGTCAGGCACAGTGAAAGGATACTCACAGAAAACTAGTCTATCCAATCACACTAGGACCACAGCCTTCTCTAACTCAACGAAACTAAGCCACGCCCACAGGGGAACTAAGCCATGCGCGGGTCATGGTGAAGAGGTCTGACAGAATGTGGTCCACTGGAGAAGGGAATGGCAAACCACTTCAGTGATCTTGCCTTGAGAACCCCATGAACAGTATGAAAAGGCAAAATGATAGGATACTGAAAGAGGAACTCCCCAGGTCAGTAGGTGCCCAATATGCTACTGGAGATCAGTGGAGAATTAACTCCAGAAAGAATGAAGGGATGGAGCCAAAGCAAAAACGAAACCCAGCTGTGGATGTGACTGGTGATAGAAGCAAGGTCAGATGCTGTAAAGAGCAATATTGCATAGGAACCTGGAATGTCAGGTCCATGAATCAAGGCAAATTGGAAGTGGTCAAACAGGAGATGGCAGGAGTGAACATTAACATTTTAGGAATCAGTGAACTAAAATGGACTGGAATGGGTGAATTTAACTCAGATGACCATTATATCTACTACTGTGGGCAGGAATCCCTCAGAAGAAATGGAGTAGCCATCATGGTCAACAAAAGAGTCCGGAATGCAGTACTTGGATGCAATCTCAAATATAACAGAATGACCTCTGTTCGTCTCCAAGGAAAATCATTCAGTATCACAGTAGTCTCCAAGTCTATGCCCCAAAAAGTAACACTGAAGAAGCTGAAGTTGAACAGTTCTATGAAGACCTACAAGACTTTTTAGAACTTAAACCCCAAAAAGGATGTCCTTTTCATTACAGGGGACTGGAATGCAAAAGTAGGAAGTCAAGAAACAACTGGAGTAACAGGCANTGTGAAGAGTTGACTCATTGGAAAAGACTCTGATGCTGGGCGGGATTGGGAGCAGGAGGAGAAGGGAACTGCAGGATGAGATGTCTGGATGGCATTATTAACTCGATGGACGTGAGTCTGAGTGAACTCCAGGAGTTGGTGATGGACAGGGAGGCCTGGCATACTGCAATTCACGGGATCACAAAGAGTTGTACACAATTGATTGACTGAACTGAACTGAACTGAATAGCTAGATTAATTTTTCTATGTTGGAAATTAGATCATCCTAGCTGCCACTTTGTAAAATAGTTTGTGGATTTCAACTGTTCCTCAAATAAAGTTGAAAAGGCTTCACAGAACTAGAACATTTTTTTTTTTTTTTGAGAACAGAAAAGACCCTGAATAACCAAATAAATCTTGAGAAAGAAAAACAGAACTGGAGGAATTAGGCTCCCTGACTTCAGGCTACATTACAAAGATATAGTCATCAAAACAGTATGATACTGTCTCAGAAATAGAAATATAGATTAGTGGAACAGGATAGAAAGCTCAGAAATAAACCCATGCTACTATGGTCAATTAATCTATGATAAAGGAGGCAAGACTACCCAAGGTTGGAAAGAGTCTCTTCACCAAATGCTGCTGGCCAACTGGACAGCTATAATTTAAAAAAAAAAAAAAAGAAAGAAGATTATTTTTTAATGGTGTACATAAAAAAATAAGCTCAAAATGGATTGAAGACCAAATGTAAGACTGGACACTATAAAATTCACAGAGGAAAACATACCCATCACAGTCTCTCACGCAAGTTGCAGGGATGTCTTTCCCAACCATTTTCCAGAATTATGGAAATAAAAACAAAACTAAACAAATAGGGCCTACTTAAACTCAAAAGCTCTTGCTCAGCAAAAGGAAAAATTAAAAAATGGAAAGAGAACCCACAGATGAAGAGAAAACAATTGCAATGACGTGACCAACAAGGGATTAGCTTCCCAAATTTACAAACAGCTCATAAGGTTTAATATCATCAAAACAAACAACTCAATCAAAAAATGGGCAGAAGGCCTAAACTGACATTTCTTTCTCCAGAGAAGACAGAGATGGCCAAGAGGCACATAAAAAGATGTTCAACATCGCTAATTATTAGAGAAATGCAAGTCAAAACTGCAATGAGATATCACCTCACACTGCAAGAAATAGGTATCATCAAAAAATCTGCAAACAATAAATACTGGAGAGAGTGTGGGCAGTAGGGAACCTTCCTACAGTGTTGGTGGGAATGTAAATATTACAGCCACTATGGAGAGCAATATGAAGTTTTCTTAACAACCTAAAACTAGAGCTCCCATATGACACTGCACTCACACCCCTGGGTGTATATCTGGAGAAAAACATGGTTTAAAAGGATAAACCTAGTCCACTGTTCACTGCAGTACTGTTTATAATAGCTGGGACAAGGAAGCAACCTTAATGTCCATTGACAGAGGAATGGATGAAGAAAATGTGGCACATATATACAACGGAATATTACTCAGCCATTAAAAGAATGAAATAAAGCCATTTGTAACAACATGGATGAACCTAGAGATTATATGCATAATCTAAAAAAAATGATACAAATGAACTTATTTAAAAAGCAGAAACAGACTGACAGATAGAGAATGAACTTATGGTTTCCAGTGGGGAGGAATGAGGGGAATGGATAGTTAGGGAGTTAGGGATGACATGTTCATAGTGCTATATTTAAAATGGGGAAACAACTAGGTCCTACTATAGTACAGGGAACTCTGCTCAATGTTATGTGGCAACCTGGATGGGAGGTGAGTAAGTTAAAAATAGATAAATATATAAAACACATAAATAAATATAACACTAACCAAAAGAAAAAGAAAAATGGGTCTCATATCAGTGATGTCAGACTCTGCCTTAAGAAACTAGGAAATTAAGACCAAACTAAAATATAGTAAGCAGGGGAAAAAAGGAAATAGTCATGATCATAGTGAAATCCAATAATATAAAAAGCAGGAAGACAATAAGGAAAATAGCACAAAAGGTATGTTTTTGTTCTTTATATTTCACTGCCTTTAAAGCACTTTCAACTTTTGACAAGAATAATATTTAAAGAATTCTTTTATGACACCAATTAAGTATCTAATTGCACTGAGGAGTGAATCAACATGGGATAGTCATCTGTGATAACAAAGGAACACATACAGGTATCACACTAAACACAATGCCAGGCAAAACCATGAGCCCAAGTTAGAAAAGTAATAAACACGTCAGATGTTTTTTCATTGGCTACCCAGGTAGCTCAGACGGTGAAGAATCTGCCTACAATGCAGGAAACCTGAGTTTGATTCCTGGGTTGGGAAGATCCCCTGGAGAAGGGAATGGCAACTGACTCCACTGTTCTTGCTTGGAGAAGTCCATGGACAGAGAAGCCTGGCGCAGATTTCAGTCCATGTGGTCTCAAAGAGTGGAACACTACTGAGCAACGAACACTTCACTTCTAATCATCTTGAGTGGAATCAGTAGAGCAAGTGAAGTCAGAATTTGAACTTTAGGCAGGAAAGGGAAAATGTTAATGACCTATGGAACGATGAGAAAGACTATTCTAGTTAATGGAAGAGAGGTTTAAAGTGGGTGACGATTTGAAACTTTATTCTTAGATTTTACTTAATATCTGAAAATGTCTTGGATCTAAAAATCAGAGGAGTATTTGTCTGTGACAGAGAAGTAAGATCTGACTGAGGGTTTTCTAAGATCTGACTGAAGTGAAGCGAAAGTCGCTCAGTCATGTCCAACTTGTGGTGACCCAAGGACGAAAGAGCAGATAAAACCAAGGAGGGTCTTGGAATGCAGGAACAGAAAAACCAGACCCTTATCGTCCTTCCCTTCCCCATGTTGTAACTATTAATGGAACAGTATAACCTGACTCCCCTCTGATCCCATAAGGAGAAGGTATTTGTCCTAATCTTTCCCCACCCAGTGTACATTCTTCATCCAATCAGCAAATGACCCACACGACCCCTATCCCACCCCTTGTACCCTGGATATAAAAGTGAACTAAGGACCTCTGTTCATCATTGGTTCTCCCTTGAGCTGGCCTATGGTTCTAACAGTGTCTCCCACTCTAATAAACTTTATTTCCCTCTCATTCTGTCTCATGTCTGGAAACTCCTTTCCAACCTGCGCCTAGACCATGCACGACACAACTCTCTGCAGCTCCATGGTATAGTCCATGGAATTCTTGAGGCCAGAATGCTGGAGTGGGTAGCCCTTTCCCTTCTCCAGGCGATCTTCCCAACCCAGGGATCGAACTCAGGTCTCCCGCATTGCAGGAGGATTCTTTACCAGCTGAGCCACAAGGGAAGCCCAGATATGGCTAAGAAAAAAACAAATTAAGTTTTTCTGACTATTCAACATAAAGTTCAGCCTGTTTAATAAGCTGGTTTTACAAGCAATATTGCCAAGGACTAAATCTTCAAGAGAAATAATTGACACACAGGGAAGCAGGTTTTTTTTTCTTTCTTTCTTTTTTTTTTTTTTTTTTTTTTTTGAGTAAAATTGCTTTACAATTGAGAGGGTAACATGCAGGAAGGCAAGGGGGTCTCCAAACAGAGGAAATAGGCTGCAGGTGTCAGACATTTTTATCTCTCTCTTAAGCAGCAGGAGGAAACAAACAAGTGTTAGATTTTTTCCCCTTTCTCTATACAAATTTTAAAAGAGGTTTCTCTTAAAATTCTGTGTTGCCATGATGACATCTGCTCCACCTGAACTTAACTTTTCTCAAACCTTGAGCTAACCAATGTGTTTTTTTTTAATGGAAATGTTTGTCTTAAGCTATGTTAATGAACTATGCACTTACCCTAGACTGTCTTCCAGTTGGTTCTGCCTAAGGCTCAGAACTGACTTGACAGACCTGTCTGTTTTACTCATAAATTGTTCTCCTAATCTATGTTAGAAAGAAAGAAAGAAACTGAAGTCGCTCAGTCATGCCTGACTCTTTGCGACCCCATGGACTGTAGCCTACCAGGCTCCTCTGTCCATGGGATTTTCCAGGCAAGAGTACTGGAGTGGGGTGCCTTTTCCTTCTCCAAGGTATCTTCCCGACCCTGGGATCAAACCCAGGTCTTCTGCATTGCAGGCAGACGCTTTACCCTCTGAGCCACCAAGGAAGCCTAATCTATGTTAATGAAAACTATATATTTATGGGGAAACCTGCCTTTCTTCAAGATTCATGTCAATTGTTTTATGTCCTTGGATGATTCACCTGGTGCCAATGTTATCTGAAAATGCATGTTGTGTGTGAGGGGCCTGGTGCCACTCTGAATTTTGAAACATCTCCTTTCTATAATTAGCAGACTGCTCAGTTCAGTTCATTTCAGTTCAGTCACTCAGTCGTGTCCGACTCTTTGCGACCCCATAAATTGCAGCACGCCAGGCCTCCCTGTCCATCACCAACTCCCGGAGTCACTCAGACTCACGCCCATAGAGTCAGTGATGCCATCTCATCCTCTGTCGTCCCCTTCTCCTCTTGCCCCNAGTTCCTCTTCACTTTCTGCCATAAGGGTGATGTCATCTGCATATCTGAGGTTATTGATATTTCTCCAGTATAACATCTGATTAAAGACTAGCAGGGGGTACTCTTTCTGCCCCCCTCTGATGTCTATGTCAGAAGCTTTCTCTATCTCTTTTATTAAAGTTAACAAAACTTGATTACACAAAAGCTCTGAGCATTCAAGCCTGTCTCTGACACCAGATTGAATTCTTCTCCTCCGAGGCCAAGAATTCCAGTGTCTTTTGTGGTTTAGCAGCAATGTCTCACAATGTTGTGTTAGTTTCTGCTGTATAGTGAAGTGAATCAGAAACGTGTATACCTATATCCCCTCCCTATTGGTTCTCCCTTCCACCCATCTCCCATCCCACCCATTTAGGTCTTCACAGAGCATGGAGCTGAGTTTCCTGTAAATGAGGCTGAAGTATCACCTTTCACAGCCAAGAATCTAATGTTATTACATCAGAAAGGACATTTCCTTTAGATTCAGAATGTGACAAAGCATGTGTTGTTTACTTTCAGGAACTGGTTTGTCCCCTTGTCTAAGAGATAGCATCTTCTTTTTTTTTTTTTTTCTCTTCCTAGTGGCCATTATATTACATTTTTATTCAACATCCCTATATGTGGAATCTACAAAAATGGTACTGTTGCAGGAAGTGGAGGGAAAGGAGACCACTTCCAGGGCACGAAACTGGGCTCTTGTCTAACACTCACAAATGAATTGTCCAAGGAGACACATGAGCTGACATAGCAAGAGATTTTATTGTGAAAGGGCACCCGGGTGGAGAGCAGTAGGGTAAGGGAACCTAGGAGAACACAGGAGCAGTAGGGTAAGGGAACCATGGTTTGCAGTCCCAGGTTTTATGGTGATGGGATTAGTTTCCAGGTTGTCCTTAGCCAATCATTCTGACTAAGAGTTCTTCCTGGCTTTGTTCAGCCAAGATAGATGCCAGAGAGAAGGATTCTGGGAAGTGGTCGGACATGTGGTATCTCCTTTTGACCTTCCCCTGACTCTTCCAGTTGGTGGTGGCTTATTAGTTTCATGTTCCTTAGCAGGACCTCCTGTCGTAAAAGAACTCATGCAAATGGTTAGTATGGTGCCTGGCCAGGGTGGGTGGTTTCAATCAGTGTGCTTTCCCTAACTACATAGATGAACTTATTGCAAAGCAGAAATAGAAACACAAATGTAAATAACAAACTTATGGACTCCTAAGGTGTAAGGGGGAGATAGATGATTGGGAGATTGGGACTGACAATATATACCCTACAGGGTATAAAGCAGATAACTAATGAGAACCTACTGTATAGCACAGGGAACTCTACTCATTGCTATGTGGTCACATAAATAGGAAGGAAATATAAAAAAGAGGGGATACACGCATATGCATAACTCATTCACTTTGATGAACAACAGAAACTAATGCACATTGTAATCAACTCTATTCCAATAATATTTTTAAGAAATGAAAGTAAATGTTGAGTAAAGAAATTTAAAAAATTATAAATTGAAGGAATGCTATTGGCAATTGCCTCCCAAGAGCTCCTGAAAATATTCTCTACAAATGAGATGAATACATCAAGCCTGTTAAAATGTAGTGTTTCAGTTAAGTATTTTTTTCCTTCTGCTACTGATAGTATTTTTAGAAAAAAGTACCACTTTGTTTCTTTTCCTCTGGAATTTCAAACATGTTCTTTAGGAAACTCATTGAACTGTTAAGCCTTTAACTATCACCTGTTCTACTGTTCTTTCAAAGGAAGAAACAGACAGAACAGGCTCCATCTTGAAAGCAAGACTCCATCTTTGGCCAGACTGTGGACTTTAAGCTATATGCCTAGTATCTATGGAAAGGACATACCAACTGGAAAACCAGACTCTCCTGGATGGAAGAGACCAAAGACTTTTACCTAGACTCTCCGGCGCCTAAAAGAATACCCTAATTATCTGTGTAACTGAATAGAATCATAAATTCTATTATGCTTATTGGGGTATGACCACAGGCCTATTGATAATTGTCCACTGTTAACTACCTAGGCTTAAGGCATATGAATCACAGGTTAACTTTGTATCTTTTCCTTTATTCAGACTAGTTTCAGGGAATTTAGGGAGGTGGGTTTCGGCACATACACTTAGGTTATATAAGATTTTCACAAAAACTGGTCAGGGTCCTTGGCTAAGAGGATTCTCTGCCTTGGGCCCACCAGTGTAATAAACTGCACTCCACTATCTGTATTGTCCTTCTGAGTGAGTTTGCTTCCCAGAACACGTGGCTACAACATTTGGTGCATTGGCCAGGAAACTCCTCACTTTGAGGAGACGAGTCTGATTTGGGACTACATCAAGGCCTTGCAGCTCAAATCTTCTAGAGGGGAGAAGGCACCTTGCCCTTCTGGAAGGATTCTGCTTATCAATGCCTGGACCTTTTCACGTTAGCGGGTAGTGGATGGCAGCAGAGGGACTGAGCACTCAGGTGAGGAGGAACCCACCCATCAGGGTGGAAAAGGGGGCCTGATCACTGCCCTGGGAGGGACTAGAAGGAGCATGGACCCACAGAAGACTGGAATGGGCAGGTGGCAGCAATTGCTTGGTACACAGGCTGACGACCACAGTAGGGCTTAGGAAGGAAATTTATGAATGTAATTTAAGAGGTGGTATCCATGCCGTCTTGGGGAAAATTATTACCAAGCATCGCCAAAGGATTGTTAGGAGAAGAAACTTGGTCTTTGTGTGCTTGTATTCTGCCCTCCCCAGAGGAGGTGCTCCATCTGCTGTAAAATTCTTGACCCCCTCGGAATTGTCAGGGTAGAAGGAGGGGGATACGTAAGTGAGTACGAATTGGCTTTTCCTAAGACGGCCTGGGACGTGGGATATTTAACCCATCTGCATTTTCATCTGCACCCGATCAAGCAAGTTAAGGGAAAATAGTCTTGGACCACGTGGTGTTCTGGTTAGGCCATGCCAACTGACAGATGAAGACATGCCGATCCCACTTCTACCTCTGGGATCTGGCAGGTAAGGCTCGTCTTACCCCAGTTAGGAAGGAGGCAAAATGGCAATTTCAGTATTTCATTGAGTGGAAATATCAGAAGGACATAGGATACCGAGAACTTCGTAGACAGAACAAAAAGGAAAAGTAGATGACGGTCCGAGAAGGTAAGCAAGATGGGAGGAAATGAATCTAAGGCAACTGTATTGGAGTGCATAATTAAAATTTTAAAGAAGGGATTTGGAGGAGACTATTGTTGAAGATGACACCTAACCACCTCCACATACTCTGTGAGGTCGAATGGCCCCCTATGGGAGTAGGATGGCCACCAGAGGACACCATGGACTTAAAAATAGTGGAAACAGTCTAAACAGTAGTCACAGGAGAGCTGGGACACCCAGATCTATATCCATATATTGACTCATGGCTAGGGTTAGCTCAAGACCCTCTCCTACTTGGACAAGGTTCTGTATCCAGAAGGGAAAGGGAAAAATATTAGTGGCACAAAAATTGACTGATGATAAAAAAGGAAATTCTACTGGATTTGGACGGGGATGACCTGATCCCCATAATGCATAATAATGCGCTTGCCTCCCAGTGCTCCACCAGGACCGGAGGCCACCTTAATGCCCGATCCAGGGCCAGGTGAAGTTCCTACAGCAGCCCCTGCCCCTCCACCAGCTCTCCCAGAGATCATAGAGTCACAGTTTTGGCAGGCTCCAATCCCAGCGATGGAGACCTCTGGTCAACACCCCCAGGATTCCACCTCAGGCGGATCTCCTAGATTGTATTCACCTCTCCCAGTGAGTACTGATGGGAAGAGGGGAGAAAACACAGGAATTAGAGGCTGCACTCCGTCAAGGAACAGGGGGAAAGAATCCCACTACAGATGCCCCTCAGAGAGCTACAACAGCCTCCAGTTCAGGACGCATGTAGACACTACCATCAGCTCCTTATAGCCTATTATGACCAGCCATTTTCCTCTACGGATATATTAAACTGGGAGAGACACACTCCACCATACTCGGGGGAGCCACAAGCCATGATTAGGCCAATGGAGACTATTTTTCGCACTCACCGCCCTACATGGGATGACATAATTCAACTACTAGTCTCCCTTTTCAGCACTGAGGAAAGATACAGTATCCTAACTGAGGCCAGAAAATGGTTAAGAGAAATGGCACCCGAGGGTCCTGCAAACCTGCAGTGGTGGGCAGAACTAGCCACTCCCGAAGAGAGGCCCAGTTGGGACTATAACACAGAGGAAGGTAGGGGCCACCTGGAGAGATATCAGGTGGCCATTTTATAAGGTCTCAAGAGTAGGGCCCAAGAACCTATGAGTATGGCAAAACCCTCTGATGTAAATCAAAGGGAAAGCGAATCACCCTCTGAGTTCTACAAAAGACTGTGTGAGGCCTATAAACTTTATACACCAATAGATCCAGAGGCTGCTGGATCTCAGATGGTGATACTTTTGTGTCTCAAGTCTACCCCGAAAATTTCTTATGGGGGGAACACCAAATGACTCATGAATTTTTATACATCACTGAATGCCCAGTACCTTTGTTGGGAAGAGACTTTCTGTGTAAATTAGGGGCACAAGTGACCTTTCCCCCCATGAAAGACCCACTCTTTGAGTGGGCTCAACCACCTATTTACTCTTCCTCTTGGTAACCCCTCAAGATGAATGGAGGTTGCACAATCTCCCAGAAGGGAAACTGGACGGGCTAAATAGTCGAGAGAGAGAGTTAACAATTCCCTGAGGTCTGGGCGGAGGACAACCCGCCACCCCCACCCCAGGCTTGCAAAACAAGTCCCGATGGTAATATAACTCAAACCCGGTACAATTATGTCAGCACGTGCCTTGGGCCTGCCAGACCTTGCTAAGCTGTTTACTCTTTAGGTGGCTGAAAAGGACAAGGTGGATAGGGGAGTGTTGTCCCAGACTATGGGGACAAGGGACAGACCCGCGGTTTATCTCTCAAAACCACTGGACAGTGTTGCCACTGGGTGGCCAGGATGCAGCAACGGGCAGTTGCAGCAGTTGCCTTACTGGTCCGGGAGGCAACCAAGCTGACTTTGGGCCAAGATTTGATCGTAAAAGTCCCGCATGAGGTCAACACTCTCCTGCGAGGTGACCCCCCATAAATGGCTGTCGACATCCTGGATTACTCAATACCAAAGACTCTTATGTGAGAACCCCCATGTTACTATTGAGCCTCGCCAGGCCCTGAATCCAGCCACTCTCCTTCCTGTGGGAGAAGCTGGGCCCTCACATGATTGCAAGGAAATCCTAGAAGAAGTTTATGCCAGCAGACCTGACTTGAGAGACCAGCCAATCCCAGACCCAGATTTGGTCCTGGGCACCAACAACACCAGCCTGGTGAAATAAGGATGATTGTCGGGATATGCAGTAGTCATGGAAGAAACCATCGTTGAGGCTAGGTCTTTGCCATCACACTGGTCTGTCAAACTATACGCTCTGATCTAGGCCCTCCAGCTGTCAAAAGCTAAGAAGACCAACATTTACACAGAATCCAGGTTATGCTTTTGCTACTTTACATGTATGTGGGGCTTTATATAAAGAGAGAGATCTTCTGATAGCCAATGGAAAGGATATCAGAAACAAAGAAGAAGTCTTGACTCAGATGCTGTATGGGAATCTGAAAAGGTAGCAGTGATGCACTGTTGGGGTCACCAAAAGAAAGATACCCCACAATCACGGGGAAACCAGATAAAGCCACAAAACATGCAGCTGAGAAACTTGAGGCTGCTTGTGGGGGACCTATCAGAACATTTGTACTCTCAAAAATGCCTGAATTAACTTTGACTCTCCCACAGTGCACCCCGGCCCAAGACCAGCTGGCTGAAGCAGAAAGGGCCACCAAAAGTGAAAAACGTCAATGCTGCCCCTGGACATAAACAAACATTCAGGAATACAGTTAAAAGGCACTCTAAGTGGATTTTAAACCCTGCCAACACTCATGGTTTGTACCTTCTCAGGATGGGTGGAGACTTTCCCCACCTGAACTGAAAAAGCAAATGAAGTGGCTCGCTGTCTGCTTCGAGAAATAATCCCCAGATTCAGGTTCCCAACAAGTATAGGATCAGACAACAGCCCTGCCTTTGTAGCTGACTTAATTCAACAGGTATGCAAAGCTCTAAATATCAAGTGGAAATTACATATGGCATATAGGCCCCAGAGTTCTGGGATGGTGGAACAAACCAACCGGACACTTAAAAGAGACACTCCCCAAGTGGATCATAGAGACTGACTGCTCCTGGGTGGACTTGCTTCCAATGGCTCTGCTCAGACTCAGGATGACCCCATGGTCCCGTGGCTATTCTCGGTACAATGTTGTGTATGGGGGGCCCCCTCCCATAATAAAACAGGTGTCAACGAATTTGCCTCAGCTAAGGGGAGATTAGATTTCACAGCAGATGGAAAAACTGGGTAAGGTAATAAACCAGGTAACTAAGTTTGTACAAGAAAGGGTACCATTCCCCCTTGGGGAACAGATTCACAAATTTGTGCCTGGGGATCAGGTGTGGGTCAAGGACTGGAAACACAACTCCTTGGCCCCACATTGGAAGGGTCCATATGCTGTTGTTCTAACCACCCCTATGGCAGTTAAAGTTGTAGGTGTCACTCCCTGGATCCACCACTTGAAGGTGAAGAGAGCATGCCACACAGGCCCAGAGGACGCCGAGCAGTCTACACAGAAGGACCCCACCGATCCCCGTGAAACAAAGGTCATCTTAAAAGAAAAAGAGATGAAGCTCTACAATCAACTGCTGGTTCAAGGACTTGCCGGTATCATCTTGAGATTAACCATAGTTTTGGCACAAGGAGGGACCTGTGCTATAATTAAAGTTGAATGTTGTGTATCTATTCCTGATTTATCTGGCAATAATATATCAGCCACCCTAGATGATATGAAAGATCAGGTAATAGCTATGTCTGATGATAATCTTCGTTTTTGGACTTTGGTCCTATCTTGGATGAAGGGTGATTAGTGGAAAACTATATTTACCATTGTTATAGGTGCCTTGATAGTTCTGCTTTGTGGACCCTGAATTTTACAATGTATTATGAACTTTGTAATGCAAAGTTTGGTGTTGTTCTCCCAAACTGGCGGCCGGAGAGCCAGGGTGCAATGTATCCTTATGAATGATGCTCAAACTATGAGTTAAGAGCATCAAGAGAGGGGAGTGAAGGAGGAAACAGACAGAACAGGCTCCATCTTGAAAGTAGGACTCCATCTTGGGCCAGACTGTGGACTTTGAGCTATACGCCCAGTACCTATGGAAACAATATACCAACTGGAAAACCAGACCCCCATGGATAAAAGAGACCCAGGGCTCGTACCTAGACTCTCCACCACCGCCTAAAAGAATAACCTAATTATCTGTATAAGTGAATAGAATCATAAATTCTATTATGCTTAATGGGGTATGACCACAGGCCTATTGATAATTGTCCACTGTTAACTACCTAGGCTTAAGGCATATGAATCATGGGTTAACTTTGATTGTATCTTTCTTTTCCTTTGTTCAGACTAGTTTCAGGGAATTTGGGGAAGTGGGTTTGGGTACACACACTTAGGGTATATAAGATTTTCACAAAAACTGGTCGGGATCTTGGCTAAGAGGAGACTCTGCCTTGGGCCCGCTAGTGTAATAAACTGCATTTCACTATCTGCATTGTCCTTATGAGTGAGTTTGTTTCCCGGAACGCATGGCTACAACACTCTCAAATAAATTCTCTTAGTAATGACATATATTGATTGTCAAGCTAAATGATATTTTCCAAAACAAAATTTTCTTCACTTAGGAATAATAAATATCTTTATTTTAAATTCCTTTAGCTTATTAAATATTTTCACTTAAAAAATAAAACTCTAATGTCAGAGAGGCTATTTTTCATCATTTTATATTCCCTTTTCTTTATCCATTCAACTTTAGCATCAATGACACATTTCCCCCAAGTCACAACTTATAATCATGCCTTCTATGTAAATATACACATGTGCACTATGGAAACATAATTTTAAGATGTGTAATAACTTTCCAAAAACACTATTTCCAACCAAACCATCAGTAACAATTAATCTTCTATGTGAAATTTCTGGTACTGGGAGTTTTAAGGAGCAATGAAATAGAATCTATATTTACAATATTTGTTATATAGCTCTTGATATTTCCCCTATGCTACTGTGTTAAATGCATGCATTGTCAAAGAATTTATATACCTTTGAATACAAAGAACCTGCAGTGAGCTGAACTCTTAGGTGGCCCAGAGGATTTCTGACCTCTGGTGTATAATACTCCTTCTTTAGTTTAAATGGGACCTTCCAGTGTAAGAGAGGGTGCTCATGGATGAGATGGTGTTGTTACCAAAAGTGAAGAGATCTGAGACTTCCCAGGTAGTCCAGTGGCCAACACTCTGTGCTCTCAATGCAGGGGGCCCATATTTCATCCCTGGTCTGGGAACTATATTCCACATGCCACTACTAAGGGGCTTCCCCAGAGGCTCAACAGTAAAGAATCTGCCTGCAGTGCAGGAGCCATAAGAGTCACGGGTTTGATTCTAGAGTTGGGAAGATCCCCTGGAGGAAGGAAGGGCAACCCACTCCAGTATTCTGGCCTGGAGAGCCCCGTGGACAGAGGAGCCTGGCAGGNCGGGCTTCCTCAGAGGCTCAACAGTAAAGAATCTGCCTGCAGTGCAGGAGCCATAAGAGTCACGGGTTTGATTCTAGAGTTGGGAAGATCCCCTGGAGGAAGGAAGGGCAACCCACTCCAGTATTCTGGCCTGGAGAGCCCCGTGGACAGAGGAGCCTGGCAGGTTACAGTCCATGGGGTTGCACAGAGTCAAGCACAGCTGAAACGACTGAGCACAGCACAGCACATATTATATTTACAGAGAAATATAAACATCGGTTCAGTTCAGTTCAATCACTCAGTCATATCTGACTCTTTGTGACCCCATGGACTGCAGTATGCCAGGCTTCCTTGTCTATTATCAACATCATTATCTAATTTTGAAACATTTTCACATCCCCAAATAAATTCTTTCCCAATTAGCAATTACTGCCCACAAAATCTGGCAATCACTGGTTAGCTTTCTATCTATATGGATTTCTCAATTTGGATGTTCCATATAAATGGAATCATTTTTGTATAGCTTTTTGTGATAGGCTCCTTTCATTTAGTATAGTATTGTAGCTTGTATCAGTGCTACATTTACCACATTTTCCTTTGNCAAAATCTGGCAATCACTGGTTAGCTTTCTATCTATATGGATTTCTCAATTTGGATGTTCCATATAAATGGAATCATTTTTGTATAGCTTTTTGTGATAGGCTCCTTTCATTTAGTATAGTATTGTAGCTTGTATCAGTGCTACATTTACCACATTTTCCTTTGTATTCCTCAATAACATTCTACTGTATAGGTGTCCTATATTTTGCACATTCATTAATCAATAACATTTGAATGTAGAAGGAGCAATGGTGAAACTCCTGGTCCATGTAGTCTGAAATCCTGAAAATCAGAAGCACAAATGTGTTCCTAAGGGCAAGAGAAGATGGATTTTCCAACTCAAACAGTGAGAATGAATTTCCCTTTNTATATAAGCACCTTTTAAAAATAAAGTTATGGGGTTTTTTGCACAAGCCTGGCCTCCCCTGTGTCAACTCTTTCTCTTTCTCTCTCTCCCTCCCTCTGCTTTTCAGACTGATCCCTTGGAACGCGGAGGCTGACCGAGTCTACTTATTTGCCTGGGCTTCTAAGACCCACGCGAGAGGGAGCCCAAGGCGGGGCACCCTCTGCTATTCAAGCGGGCACCTGTGGCCCAACATAGATAGTGCAAGTTTCTTGTCTNCCTCTGCTTTTCAGACTGATCCCTTGGAACGCGGAGGCTGACCGAGCCTACTTATTTGCCTGGGCTTCTAAGACCCACGCGAGAGGGAGCCCAAGGCGGGGCACCCTCTGCTATTCAAGCGGGCACCTGTGGCCCAACATAGATAGTGCAAGTTTCTTGTCTTGAGACTTTATTAGCTTTCCGTGTAAACCAAGGAATATCAGACTCTTTTCTCCACTCATTTTCTACTCCACTGTTCTTTCCTATGGAGAAGGAAATGGCAACCCACTCCAGTATTCTTGCCTGGAGAATCCCAGGGATGGGGGAGCCTGCTAGGCTGCAGTCCATGGGGTTGCACAGAGTCAATCTCTCTTTATATTTCTAAATAAATAAGTTTTTCCTTGCCAATTTCGTCTCCCCTTCGAATTACCCTGGATCCACTGGAGCTGGACCCCAGCAGACAGATGAATGGACAAAGAGGTTGTGGTACATATACACAGTGGAATATTCCTCAACCATAAAAAGGAAAGTGTTTGAGTTGGTTCTGATGAGGTGGATGAACTTAGAACCTATTATATAGAGAGAAGTGAGTCAGAAAGAGATAAATATCATATTTTAATGCATATATATGGAATCTTAAAAAATTATACTGAAGAATTTATTTACAGGGCAACAACGGAGAAATAGACACAGAGAATAGGCTTATGGACATGGCGAGAAGGGAGGAGAGGATGAGATATATGGAAAGAGTAACATGGAAACTTACATTACCATATGTAAAATAGATAGCCAATGGATATTTGCTGTATGGCTCAGGAAACTCAAAGAGGGGCACTGTATCAATCCAGAGGGGTAGGATGGGGAGGGAGATGGGAGGGAGTTTCAAAAGGGAGGGGATATATGTATACCTATGGCTGATTCATGTTGAGGTTTGATAGAAAAAAAACAAAATTCTGTAAAGCAATTATCCTTCAATAAAAAAATAATTAAACAAAAAAGATTCATTTAGGATCCATTATTTATACCAGGAATAAATATGCTATTATTTTTAAAATATAGTGACCCACTTTTTTCATACCTCTATGAAGTGATGGATGGCTTCATTTTTATTTTACAACAGATTTCCTTACATGTTTACGTATGTATTTCAGAACTCTAATTTTGCTCCATTGGGTCAAATTTTCTGCTTATATAACTATACCACATGTATTTAGGAGTAAGGCTTTGATATATATTTTAGTAATAACAAATCAGTTCTTTGTTAACTTTTCAAAATTAATCTTTATCTGTTAAATTTCATGACAGCTCTTGCTATCTGGTAGTGTCAGTACTTTAGGTTAAAAAATGTGTTATCAAAATTGCTTTGGCTCATCCTTATCCCTTTCCATTTCCACACACATTTTAGTTTTTATTCATTTGATTTTTGTTTGTTTTTCTATTTTTTGGCTATGCCGTGAGGCATGTGGGATCCTAGTCCTCTGACCACGAATCAAACCCATGCCCCTTACAGTGGAAGTGTGCTCTTAACCACTGGACCGTCACGGAAGCCCCTCCATATACATTTTTAATTCAGCTTGTGATTTCAAATAACTGGCATTATTTTGATTGGAATTGCTTTTTATCTGTGGATCAAATGATAGTTCATATTTTTTATAATAGTTTGTCTTTGAATGCATAAGTATATAAATGTTTTTATATAAGCATCTCCATAATTTTTTCATTGACTTTACCTCTAAATTATTCATTATTTTTGGATGCAGTTGCAAATAATATAATTTTTGTTAAAATTTATGTAAAATACATTTACTGGTTTTATACAGAGTTTATATATGGTGACCTTAACAAATGCATTTAAATCTAACCGTTTGTTTTTAGATTATTTGGATATTCTTCAAATAAAATTATGCCAACAGGACATAATCATATTTTTTCACTGCAATATTTGGCCTTTTCTATATCTTTTAATTGCTTTATAGAAATATAATTAACATATCATACAATTCACTCATTTAATGTGTACAACTTAACAGCTTTGTTATGTTCACAGAGCTGTGTATCCATCACTACAGTCACTTTTAGAACATTTCCATTCATCCCCCACAAAAGCTGGCACTGTTTAGCTGTCATCCTCCACCAAATCTCCATTCTTCTAGTCTTAGGAAATCAGCTTTGTGTCTCTATAGATTTGTCTATTCTGGACATTTTGTGTAAGTGGAGTAAGACAATATATGGCTTTTTGTTAATGGCATCTTTATGATGGCAACATTTTTTCAAGTTTCACTCATGTTGTCACATGCATCATTTAGTTCACTTCAGTAGTTCAGTCATGTCCGACTCTTTGTGACCCCATGGACTGCAGCACGCCAGGTTCCCCTGTCTACTGCCAGCTTCAGGAGCTTGTTCATACTCACATCCATCGAGTCATTGATGACATACAACCATCTCATCTTCTGTCGCTCCCTTCTCCTCCTGCCTTTAATCTTTCCCAGCATCAGGGTCTTTTCCAGTGAGTCAGATCTTAGCATCAGGTGGCAAAGTATTGGGGTTTCAGCTTCAGCATCAGACCTTCCAATGAATATTCAGGACTGATTTCCTTTAGGATGAACTGGTTGGATCTCCTTGCAGTCCAAGGGACTCTCAAGAGTCTTCTCCAACATCACAGTTCAGAAGTATCAGTTGTTCAGCGCTCACCGTTCTTTATGGTCCAACTCTCACATCCATACATGACTACTGGAAAAACCATAGCTTTGCCTAGATGTATCATTACCCCTTTCCTTTTTATTCCTTAATAATAGTGCATTATATTGGTATAAAACATTTTATTTATCCATTCATCAATTCACAAAAATTTAGATTGCTTTAATTTTTTTGGCTATTATGATTAATACAAATTTATGTACAGATTTCTTGCTTTTAGTTTTGATTATTTGTAGTCTGTTGTTTGCATTGTTGCTGGTGTTTTAGTTATAGCTTTTTAAATTAATTTTTATTGGAGTATAGTTGCTTTACAATGTTGTGATAGTTCCTACTATACAGAAAAAATGAATCAACCATGTATATACATATATTCCCTTCCTTTTATACTTCCTTCCCATTTGGGCCACCACAGTGTATTAACTACAGTTCCCTGTGCTGTCCTTAAAAAAGCATTACTTAATTCAAGGTCATAATTTTCACCTATGTTTCCTTCTAAGAGTTTTAATTTTAACTCCTACATTTATGTATGTGATCAATTTTGAGTTTGTATTTTTACATGGTATAGTTAGGGGTCCAACTTCTTTATTTGCATACGGGCATTCAATTGTCTATGCAAGTATTTTTGCCTGGAAAATTCCATGGGCCGAGGAGCCTGGTGGGTTACAGTACATAGGTTGCAAAGAGTAGGACACGGCTGAGCATGCACACACATTCAATTGTCTCTGCACTGTTTGCTGAACAACTATCGTTTTCCAATTTAACTGTCTTGTCCTTTTTAAAAAGCAACTGGCAATAAATATGAGCATTCATGTTTGGACTCTCTTTTTCATTTAATTGGTTTGTATGTCTATTCTTATGCCAGTATCATATTGTTTTGATCACTTTGTTGTTTTGGTTCAGTCACTAAGTCGTGTCCAACTCTTTGCAACCCCATGGACTAGAGCACGCCAGGCTCACCTGTCCTTCAGTATCTCCAAGAGTTTGCTCAAATTCATGTCCATTGAGTCAGTGATGCTATCTAACCATTTCATTCTCTGCTGCCCCCTTCTCCTTTTGCCTTCAATCTTTCCCAGCATTAGGGCCTTTTCCAATGAGTCAGCTGTTAATTTCAAGTGATCAAAGTATTGGAACTTCAGCATCAGTCCTTCCAATGAATTTTCTGGGTTGACTTCCTTTAGGATTGACTACTTTGATTTCCTGTAGACCAGAGGACTCTCAAGAGTCTTCTCCAGCACCAAAATTCAAAAGCATCCATTCTTTAGCACTCAGTCTTCTTTACAGTCCAACTCTCATATCCATACATGACTACTGGCAAAACCATAGTTTTGACTATATGGCCCTTTGTCTGGAAGGTGATGTCTCTCTTTTTTTAATACTCTAGGCTTCCCAGGTGGCACTAGTGTTAAAGAACCCACTTCCTAATCAGGAGATGTAGAAATGTGGGTTCGATTTTTGGGTCAGGAAGATCCCCTGGAGAACGAAATGGCAATCTACTCCAGTATTCTTGCCTCAGAAATTCCATGTACAGAGGAACCTGGTAGGCTACCGTCGATGGGGTCGAAAAGAGTCAGACACAACTGAAGCAACTTAGCAGCATGTTTGTAGCAGCAGCACAAGTGTGTCAGTCCAGACTCCTTCCATTTTATGCCCTTAGCAGTATTTATTCTTAATCATGACATTTGTCCCTGACATATTATGAAAGTATACATTTACTTACTGCCTGTCTTCTCTTTGTAGAAGGCAAATTTTGAGAATAGGGGCTTTATGTTGTTCACTTTTGGATTTATACAGTCTTTTGGTCAAAGAGGTGTTGAAATTTTATTGACAGTTGGAAGGAAATTTTTTGAGGTGCACGTATACTTTGGAGATATTGCAGATTTAGTTCCAGACCACTGGAAGAAAGCAAATATTGCAAATTTTCATTTCTCTAAAATAAATATCCAAGTGAAGTTCTGAGTCTTATTTTAAGTGTATATTTACCTTTATAAAAAATGTGAAACTAATTCCAAACTAGTTGTAGCCTTTTTACATTCTCATCAGTAATGTGTAAGAGATCTGGTTGCCCTGTACCCTTTCCAGAATTTATTATTGTCAATATATATTTTCTATTTGGTTTGGTGGATTTACTTTTCTATAATAACTAATGATTTTGATCATTTTTATATGTGCTATGTGCCATTTGTCCATCTTCTTAAATGAAATGTCAAAGACTTTCTCATTTTCTATTTGGATTATTTGCTTTCTTAGCATTTTCATCATATATTCTGTATCCAAATCCTCACAGATGCAATTAGAAACTATTTCCTTAGTCTGTGGCTTGAATTTTAATCTTCATCATAGAGACAATTATAGAGAAAATTTTTTAGGTTTAATAGTTTGTTTTTTTCCCTATTTATGACTACCCCTCTGTTATTTTGTTTAAGAATATTTGCCTGACCCTAGGTTAAAAACACATTCTATGTCTTCTTCTAAAATCATTATAGTTTTAAGATGTGTGATCCATTAATGAGTTAATTTTGCATAATGTGTGAGGTAAGATAGAGTTTTGTGCAGGCAAACCAATTGCTCAGAGAAATTAGAAGTTTGGGAGATCATAAAAAGATATGCCAGAAAGCAATCTGTGAGGTACAGAACTAAGACACTGGCAGTGTGTAGTGTGTGAAATGTTCAGTTCATCAAGTTGGCAAACTATAGCTGAGAATATAGCATTTTGTTGCACTCTGAGGAGGAATTAAGTTAAAATCTTTCAAAACTTCTGTACCAAGCAATCAAAGAATATCGTTTCCTAAGCAATGGATGTTGGTAGGCATCAGACAAAAAGAAGAAATTCGACTGAGATTCTGAAAAGCTCATACTTCTCCTTTAGATTCAAGTACACCCAATGAGCATCTGTAGGTGTATGGTGAGAACTCAAAGAATTTATCATTAAATTTCTTTATATCTGAGACTGAATATATTCAAATCAATGGTTCCCTTGGACAAGTTCTAGTCTTCTCAACGGAGTGAATTCTTTGAGTGCTCAGCTCCAGCAATAGATGTATTCCTGCCTCATGAAGTAAAATGCAGTCCCCTCACAAATCAGAGGAAACCATATGGTCATTTTTTATTCATTTGTCTTATCCAGCATCTAAATCTTTTCTACATTAAGGAAAGAGCCCAATTCCCACTCCCCACACTCACTGTGAGCCTTAAAAATGGACAAAAGATACCACGTGTTATAGAATATTAAAATGTGGGGTGCTTCTTTTCCAAGCCACACTCATGAATAGGTCTCCATTCCTTCCAATCAAATATAAGTATCTGGAACTTAAATAGTATACATACTCAAGCAGCAAAAACAAACAAACAAACAAAAACCCATTACTGGTGGAACAAAAACCATAGTATTCTCCATAAGGAACTGGTTGCGAGGCAGAGGGATAGAATATTCAGTCAGATCCTTGATAGGAAGGCAGATATTATTTGTGATCATGGAATGAGAGTGTGGTTAATTAATGTGGAGAAAAAGCTTTACATGAAGGCAAAAATCTTGCTATAGGAAGAATTAACTAGATTAAATATAACAGCTTTAACAGTTCAGACAGACTAATTATCTACCTTGGTCAATTTTGACTTTTTTAACTGACACAATTGTGAAAGTGAAGTCGCTCAGTCGTGTCCGACTCTTTGCGACTCCATGGACTATAGCCCACCAGGCTCCTCAATCCATGGAATTCTCCAGGCAAGAGTACTGGAGTGGGTTGCTATTTCCTTCTCCAGACACAATTGTGGTATTACAATAAAGACAACCTCAAGATTACTAGGTTTTGCCTTTCATCAAAGAACCGTTCTTAGCTCTTAAACCGTTCTTAGTTTAGTGCTTTAATTCTAAAATCTCTTGCTAGAGCGACTACTGGAGAAGGAAATGGCAACTCACTCCAGTATTCTTGCCTGGAGAATCCCAGAGACAGGGAAGCCTGGTAGGTTGCCATCTATGGGGTCGCACAGAGTCGGACACGACTGAAGCGACTTAGCAGCAGCAGCAGAGCAACTATAGTCCTAAATTCACTCTGATTATGTTATTTTCTTCCAGTACAGAGTTGGCTCTTCCTATTTGCAGATGTTACATCTGCAGGTTCAACCTGATTGCAGATAAAAAGTAATTTTGAAGTTCTAGAAACTTCCAAAAGCAAAATTTGAACTTGCCGTGTGTCAGCAACTTTAAATGGAATAAATACTGTAATAGGTGTTATACACAATCTATAGATGCTCTAAAGCAATCTATAGTTCTCTAACTCTGGACTCTAATACCTGATGATCTGTGGAGCTGATGTAATAATAATAATAGAAATAAAGTACACAATAAACATAATGCACCTGAATCATCTTGAAACCATCTGCCCCCTAGCCTATTTCATGTCCTCCTTGAAGCTGGTCCCAAAGGTGAGGACCTGCGAGGTGAGGCAACTGGTGCCAAAATGGTTGTGGACTGCTGCTTTAAAGTACAATCATCTTTATATTATGGACATGTGAATCTTATATGTAAATACTATGTCACTGTATATGATACCTGAGCACCCTTAGATTTTGTTATCTACAGAAGGTGCTGAAATTAATCCACAGAAGATACCAAGGGACAACTGTACGTACTTCATATTACATTCTCACATGTACTCTCAGTTTGCTGCAAATGTAATTGGACAGAGTTGTGCAATTATTTGCCATGTGTAGCTTTTCCTCCTGAAATAGACAAGCTTGCAACTCTAAGGTTTGCTGAGGCCTGACTCTAGAAAAAGATCTGTAACCCATGTAGGGGATACCAGCTATGTAGAAAATCATTATTTTGATTGGAAAACTCAATATTTTTATGACATATTCCCCACTCTTAAAAATATCTATAGTTCAAATCAAAATCTCAACAATTACTTCTAGAGACTGGCAAGCAGGTCATATTTACATACAAATACAAATTACCTAGAATGGCCACAAAAAAATCTTGAAAAAGAAAGAAAAATGGAAAATGAAAATTTACATTACCTGTATCATTCAGGGTTCAACTCTAGGATTATCATGGCAGATAATAAAAGTTAGGTTTAGATCTTCCCTAGTTCCCGTCTGATGAGACTATATAGTCTTTGCTGAAAAATCAGAGACTAGTCATACCTGAGGTGAGGGTTATAGACTGAATGTTTGTGTCCCCGCAAAATTCATAGGTTGAAATCCTAACCTCATTGTGATGGTATAAGGAGGTGAGGCTTTTGGGATTCATAAGGATGGAACCCTCCTAAATGGGATTAGCACCCTTAATTTTTTTTTTTTTTTATAAAAAACCTCTTTCCCTTCCATTCTGTGAGGACAATGAGAATGCTCTTAACAGACACCAAATGGTGCCTTGATCTTGGATTTCCCAACCTCCAGAACTGAGAAATGTGACTTAAGTCACTCATTCTATAGCAGCCCCCAAAGAGTAAGACAATAAGGAAATATCAGTAATTTTCAGCAGTATGTTGTCATTTAAGCAGAGCTTTCCAGTGAAAGCTGGCATCAACTGCCAGCAGTGTAAATGAGTTGCAGTAGATAAAATTATTATTGTGTATTTTGTGTTTTATGTGCCAAGTTAAATTCATTTAAAAATATTTTGGAACATATACTTAGAAACGTGATTGATTTGTTTTTATTTTTTACTATTACTATCATTTTCTTCCTTTTTTTTTTTTTTAGTTCTAGTTATTTTGTTATATTGTTCATTCCCTTGGGTGTTCTATATAAATCATCAGGTTTTTTCCCTTTTGGTCTTTATGCCATTCATTTTATTTCCCCCTAAATTGCTAAGCACAATATTGAATAGAAATAGTGATAAAGAGCATTCTTGTTTATCCCTGACTTTAGTGAAAGCATTCAACCCCTCATCAACAGATGTGAAGTTAAGGGTTGGGTTTTCCAAGATGTTGTTACCCAGATTGAGAAATATTCTTATGCTCCCTGTTTGCTAAGACACAGGGATCTTTTTTTAACTTTTTATTTTGCATTGGGGTATAGGCAGTTAACACAATGTTGTGATAGTAGGTGAACAGTGAAGGGACTCAGCCATACATATGCATGTATCCATTCTTCCCCCAAAACCTCCTTCCCATCCAGGCTATCACCTAACACTGAGCAGTTCACTGTGCTATACAACAGGTCCTTGTTAGCCATCCATTTTAAATACAGCAGCGTGTACATGCTCATATCCCTAACTATCTCTTTCCCTCTCCTCCTCTTTCTGACTTGCTTCACTCAATATGACACTCTCTGGGTCCATTCATGTTGCTGCAAATGGCATTGTTTCATTCTTGTTTTATAGTTGAGTAATATTCCATTGTGTATACACACCACATCTCCCTTATCCATTCCTCTGTCAATGGACATTTAGGTTGCTTCCATGTCTTGGCTACTATAAACAGAAAACACTGGGATCTTGCTTGAATGGATATTAAAATTTCCCAAATGTGTTTTCCACATCTTGGGAAATGGTTATATGATTATCTCTTCTGTTCTGTTAATATCATAAATTGTATTAACTTTTAAAATGTGAAATTTATATTTAGAACTTGTATTTCAGAAATTAATACCACTGGTTTATGATATATTATTTTGTGCATTGCTAGAATTGACTTGTTAAAATATTATTGAGAATTTTTATGTCTTTTTCATGAAATATGGTTAAGTTTTGACATCAGATTTATACTGGTCTTTGAAATCAGGTTGTGCAATATTATTTTCTCAACAAGTTTTTTTTATTTAAATATGATTGGTAGTCATTCTTCCTTAAATGTTTGATTTCTCCAGAGAAGCCATCTGGATCAACAATTTTCTAGATAACAAGGAATTTTTATTTATGATAAATTTAATTATTTTTACAATTATAGAATATTCTAAATTAACATTTCTCTGTGTCTGTTGTTGTAGGTTTTATCTTTCAAGACTAAAGTCTATTTCACTTATGTTGTTAGATTTACTTTGATACAAAACTGTTCATAACATTAACTTATTGTGTTTCTTGTGACTAAAGTATATGTATTGATGTTTCCCCTATTTTTCATTTGAGCTACTGGTTGCTTAGCAACGTGTTTTTAATTTCCATATATTTATGAATCTCCCAAACTTTCCTTGTTACTGATCTGTAATTTAATTATATTGTGGTCATAATATATACTTTGAAATTATCATTTCTTTAAAATGTATTAGAGTTGTTTCATGGCCAAAATATAGTTTGTATTGGATAATGTTCAACGTGTACTTCAGGAGAACGAGTACTTGCTGTTGTGGGTAGAGTGTTCTACCAGTGACTGTTGATACACTTTGTTAACAGTGAGTTTTAAGTCTTTCTATTTCCTTATTGATCTCCTGCCTCGTTGTCTTATCCATTACTGGAAGGAGGGTGTGAAGGTCTGCAACTAGCATTCTTGAAGAGTCTGTTTAATTGTTCAAATCTGCCCGTTTTTGTATCCTTCATTTTGGGACTCTTGTTTGAAATCGTTATATCTTCTGAATTGAAACTTTTGTCATTATAAAATCCCTCCTTTGACTCTAGAAAAGCTTTTAATTTAATTTTCTATTCTGTTTGATATTAGATTGGCTATCTTTTGTTTATAGATTGTATTTTATATCTTTTGACATCTTTTTGCTGACAATATATTAACATATTTGCATCTAAACATTCTCTTTTAGACAACATAGTCACATTTTTATACATTTTGCTCATGTCCATATTTTAAGTGCTTAATCCATTTATATTTTATGTAATTATTTCCAAGTTATGATTTGTGTTTTTTCCTATTTGATTGCCTCATGTTTCAGGTAATTTTTTCCATTATTTGCCCATTATTGCCCTTTTTATGTTAAATATATTCTACTGCGCCAT
>SJYA01002090.1:947413-1023636 GCA_006410615.1 Neotragus moschatus
TGCGCCATTTAAAAATCCTTCTTATTTATTTTTTTTCTACTTAACATCTTAACAGTTGTCCTGAGGACTACAACTAACTTCTTAATTTATAACAATTTAGCTTCATTTAATATCAAATTACTATTAATAGCATACAGAAGATGCTACCATGTGTCTCCATTCATTGTCTCATGTATCTGAGATCATTGACACAAAAATTACAACTTTCATTGTTATAGATACACCAACCCTGAACTTAATTGTGTGTGTTTTTAATAAAAATCAGGTAGAAAAAAGTAATAAACAAAAATATGTGTATACTGTTTTTTATATTTACCTGTGTAGTTATCATTATTTATGCTCTTCATATCTTTATATGAATATGAGTTATTTGTAGGGTTCTTTTATTTTAGCTGAAAGATTATCTTAAATGTTTTTTGTAGGGAAGGTCAGCTAGCGACAACAACTCTCACTTTTTTTTAAATTAGGAAGGTCTTAATTTCTCCCTGATTTTTGAAGGACAGTTTGTGGCAATAGAATTTTTGGTTGATAATATTTTTCTTCAAGTTACTTCAGTGTGCCATCTCTGAATTTTGTGATTTCTGAATAGAAATTAACTATTAACACTATTAAATATTATATATAATGTCTCTCTTCTTTTTTGCTGATTGCAGATTCTCAATATTTTTGCAATAGTTTGATTTTGGTATACCTAGGTGTGAATTGCTTTGGGTTTATTCTACTTGTCCTTAATAGAGCCTCTTGAATGTGCAGACTGTTTTGTTCAAATTTAGAAAACTTTATCCATTAATTGCGTGAATATTGCTTCTGTTTCTTTCTCTCTCTCCTCTCCTTTTAGTACTTCCATTATGTGTATGATGGTGGGAGTATAAGAAATCCCCTTTGTTAAAATAGTTGGTTCTGAAAGCAAGTACTATATTATTCTGGCAAGTAAACAAATCTGCTCTCCTCCCCAGAAAAGGAAGAAGCATATGTCTTCCAAGATGATTTGATATACAATAATCCTTGACTTGGGAGTTCACTGCGAAAGCTTATAGACACAAGGCATGTAGAAATGTTATGGAGAGATCTCCACATATATTCTTTTGGAGAAGATCCCTTTTCTTCCTGTTTGCATAACAAATAACAGTAACTTAGGTAACCCTGGGGCTTGCCTGGTGGCTCCGATGGTAAAGAATTTGCCTGAAATGAAGGAGACCTGGGTTCAATCCCTGGGTAGGGAACATCCCCTGGAGAAGAGAATGGCTACCCACTACAGTATTCTTGTCTGGAGAATTCCATGGAGAAGGAACCTGGTGGGCTACAGTCCATGAGGTAGTCCACAAACTTTCGCTTCACGAGATAACCCTAATTTTGCTGCTCACATGTGTGTTAAGTTGCTTCAGTCCTGTCCAACTCTTTGTGACTTTGTGGACTGTAGCCTGCCAGGCTCCTATGTCCATGGGATTCTTTGGGCAAGAATATTAGAGCGAGTTGCCATGTCCTCCTCCAAGGGATCCTCCCAGCCTAGGGATTGAACCCACATCTCCTGAGTCTTCTGCACTGGCAGGTGGGTTCTTTACCACTAGTGACATTCACAGCACCTACATATGAAAATAAAAAGTAGGGATGTTTAACCCTTTTATTTATATTTCAGGTGTAGAAACAGATTTGTAATACTCTATTCAATGGAACCACTCATAATTTTCTGTAATCATGCAATTTTCTTCCTCTTTCTACCTAGATTCTATTATTATCTCATCACAGATTTACATAGGAAGTAATCTTACTGTGTTTCATGTAGTTCCTTGTAAAGTACAGTGTTATGCTCCCCCATATCTTATGTACAAAAACATTTATAACAGAACTTTATATATATAACTATAATGTATATGTCATAAAAAAGGGATTGACCCTTATTTTTACCATACATAAAATTTTTAATTTTTTAATTTATTTAATTGGAGGCGAATTACTTTACAATATTGTAGTGGGTTTTGCCATACATTAACATGAATCAGCCGTGGGTGTATATGTGTCCCTCCATCCCCAAACCCCCTCCCATCTCCTTCCCCATCCCATCTCTCAGGGTCGTCCCAGTGCACCGGCCCTGAGCACCCTGTCTCATGCATCGAACCTGGACTGAAGATCTATTTCACATATGATAATATGTATGTTTCAATGCTACTCTCTCAAGTCATCCCACCCTTACCTTCTCCCCCAGAGTCCAAAAGTCTGTTCTTTATCTCTGTGTCTCTTTTACTGTCTCATTTATATGGTCATCGTTACCATCTTTCTAAATTCCATATATATGCGTTAACATACTGTATTGATGTTTTTCTTTCTGACTTACTTCACTCTGTATAGTAGGCTCCAGTTTCATCCACCTCATTAGAACTGATTCAGTGTGTTCTTTTAAATAGCTGAGTAATATTCCATTGTGTATATATGTACTACAGCTTTCTTATCCATTCGTCTGCCAGTGAACATCTAGGTTGCTTCCCTGTACTGGCTATTGTAAGCAGTGCTGTGATGAACACTGAGGTACATGTGTCTCTTTCAATTCTGGTTTCCTCAGTGTATATGCCCAGCAGTGGGATTGCTGGGTCGTAAGGCAGTTCTATTTCCAGTTTTGTAAGGAATCTCCACACTGTTCTCTATAGTGGCTGTACTAGTTTGCATTCCCACCAACGGTTTAAGAGGGTTCTCTTTCCTCCACACTCTCTCCAGCATTTATTGCTTGTGACTTTTTGATGATGGCCATTCTGACTGGCATGAGATGGTACCCCATTGTGGTTTTGATTTGCATTTCTCTGATAATGAGTGAGGTTGAGCATCTTTTCATGTGTTTGTTAGCCATCTGTATGTCTTCTTTGGAGAAATGTCTGTTTAGTTATTTGGCCCATTTTTTGACTGGGCGTTTATATTTCCGATATTGAGCTGCATGAGCTGCGTGTATATTTTTGAAATTCTCAAATACAGCATATATAAGCATACATCATCAAAAAATATTTTATCATCAGTTAAATGATTTTACAACTTGCATCTCCAACTTTATATTTTTGGCAACCTTTGATTTATTTCCTCTTAAGTGGAATTTAGTATGTGATTCCCAATCACTCAAATGATTGTCACAGTCCATTTTTATGGCAGGATACATAATTAGATCTCCTATAAGTTGATACTTTGCTGGCAGATAAGTCTCATATTTAGGTTTATAAATGGCCCAATGGTGTGTGATACATATGATCTCTGAGAGCACAGTGTCAAAGGCTGAAGACACAGAAAGAGGCAAAAGCAGCCTTGCTGAGAAAGTAGATATTCTACATAGTTGCAGCCTGGGTTGAGGGGATGTGCCAAATGATGATGAATGAGTAGAACTGCATCACTTGAAAAGGAAGCCTTCTGATTTAATTAGGGTTGCTCTTGAAACAGTCTAGGATAATCATTTGTGTTATTGTTTGGTCACTAATCTCTTGTCACCTCATGGACTGTGGCCTGCCAGGCTCCTCTGTCCATGGGATTTCCAGGCAAGAATACTGGAGTGGGTTGCCATTTTCTTCTCCAGGGGATCTTCCCAACCCAGGGATTGAACCTGCATCTTCTGCATTGGCAGGTGGATTCTTTGCCACTGAGGCACCAGGGAAGACCAATAATTTGTATACAATAACTTTATTTAAGATGTGATCCAAGGAAGCATGAAAAGGGAAGTGAGGAGGGGAAGAAACTAATAAAAGGTGTATTAACCAGTAGGGTACCATATGGGAATGTGAAGCTCAATGGCTGGGAATCAATTGTTAGCATGCCTCAGAGAGGTGCCCCCTGAGAAGTAAGGAAGGTGGTGAGTGGCTTCTCCTAGCGTTTATAATTTGCCCTCTGCAGAGACCACTTTGCCACTGTGGTCAGAGAAAGACCTTTGGTGGTAGACATAGGTGCTTGGCTTTAGAAGCCATTAGAAGGTATGGAAATTTTTGAGTATTGAAGGAATTAGCAAGACATCAATNTTCTCCTAGCATTTATAATTTGCCCTCTGCAGAGACCACTTTGCCACTGTGGTCAGAGAAAGACCTTTGGTGGTAGACATAGGTGCTTGACTTTAGAAGCCATTAGAAGGTATGGAAATTTTTGAGTATTGAGGGAAAGAGCAAGACATCAGTATCATCTGCTGCAACATCTCAATGGATATGAGAGTAACCCTGAGGCTTATCTGCTGCTGCTACTGCTGCTGAGTCACTTCAGTTGTGTCCAACTCTGTGTGACCCTATAGATGGCAGCCCACCAGGCTCACCCGTCCCTGGGATTCTCCAGGCAAGAACACTGGAGTGGGTTGCCATTTCCTTCTCCAAGGCATGAAAGTGAAAAGTGAAAGTGAAGTCGCTCAGTTGTGTCTGACTCTTAGCGACCCCATGGACTGCAGCCTACCAGGCTCCTCCATCCTTTGGAGGGATTTTCCAGGCAAGAGCACTGGAGTAGGGTGCCATTGTGTTCTCTGGAGGCTTATCTATTGGCTAGTAATTCAATAAATAATATTAGTGATATAATATGGTCATGATTGAGCGATGACCAAACAAAACAGCAATAAATAATATAGTCACAGTAGTGGTAAAAGTAACAATGACTATTTAGAGGCAGATGCACAAAAGCAGAAAAAGAATTAGTTGGATAAAATCCATAGAGCAAAATTTCACATACAATTATAAGGTTTTGAAAATATTGTTCAAGTGTAAGGAATTTGGATACAATCCTTCATATCACAAAATATAATTGAGTTATTCTTGTGTTATGAGTCATAATAAATCTTAATTGAGGAGAACAATCTGTCAGTCATAAGAACAAGAGTCTGGAGAAACGTGCAATAACCCTGCAAGAGATTAGTGGGTTAGTCAAACATTTTAAAGGTGAGAAGACTAAAATGTTGTAAATAGCTTGGAAGATTTTATTGAAGGGAAGAAATAAACAGATAAAGAAAACATCAATGAGGAAAAGGAAAGAAAGGCTTTATTATGGAAAATGATGTCAGAGATTATGATGTCCTGATAGGTACAAAGTTGGGAAGATTTTATGAATAAAGATTTGTTTGAGAAGAATCAGTCTAAATGAATCGTCACCCAAAGCTATTATTTTCCAGACACAACTAGATATTGATATTTCTAGGATGTGTAAAACCACTCTGATCATGAAAAAATTATTCTTTAAGAAGAAGTTATTTATTTTCAATTGGAGAATAATAGCTTTATAATGTTGTGTTGGTTTCTGCCATACATCAACATAAATCAGCCATAGGTATACATATGGCCCCTCCCTCTTGAACCTCCATCCCACCTGCCAGCCCTCTAGGTTGTCACAGAGCACCGGGCTGAGGGCCCGGTGTCATACAGTAAACCCCCACTGGCTATCTTACATATGATAATGTGCCTGTTTCGATGCTATTCTCTCAATTTGTCCCACTCTCTCCTTCCCCTGCTGAGCCCACAAGTCTGTTCTCCATGTCTGCATCTCTACTGCGGCCCTGCAAATAGGTTCGTCAGTTCTATTTTTCTAGATTCCACATATTGCATTAATATGTGATATTTGTTTTTCTGACTGACTTCACTCTGTATAACAGGCTCTAGGTTCATCCACCTCACTAGAATGGATTCAATGCTTTCACTTTTATGGCTGAATAATATTTCATTGTATATATGTACCATAACTTCTTTACCCATTCCTCTGTCAGTGGACATCTAGGTTGCTTCCACATCCTGGCTATTGTAAATATGGTTTCGATGAACTTGGGGGTACATGTGCCTTTTAGAGTGGTTTTCTCAGGGTATATGCCCAGTAGTGGGATTGCTGGATCATATGGAGAAGGCAATGGCAACCCACTTCAGTACACTTGCCTAGAAAATCCCATGGACAGAAGAGCCTGGTAGGCTGCAGTCCACGGGGTTGAGAAGAGTCGGACACTACTGAGCAACTTCACTTTCACTCTCCGCTTTCATGCATTGGAGAAGGAAATGGCAACCCACTGCCGTGTTCTTGCCTGGAGAATCCCAGGGACAGGAGAGCCTGGTGGGCTGCTGTCTATAGGGTCGCACAGAGTCGGACACGACTGAAGCGACTTAGCAGCATGGTAGTTTTATTCTTAGTTTTTAAAGAAATCTCTATATTGTCCTCCATAGTGGTTGTATCGGCTTACATTCCCACCAAAAGTGCAAAAGGGTTCCATTTTCTCCACATCCTCTCTAGCATTTATTCTTTGTAGATTTTTTGATGGCCATTCTGACTGGTGTGAGGTGATACGTCACTGTAGAAAAACTTACATTCTTTTTAGAAAGGTATATATACTAGCATTTTTCCACATAATAGGATAATTATAACAAAAACAGTAAGAACTGAGCCTGGTGGCCCAGTCAGTAAAGAATCTATCTGCAATTTGGGAGAGCTGGGTTCGCTCCCGGGGTTGAGAAGATCCCCTGGAGGAGGTGTGACAATCCACTCCAGTAGTCTCATCTGGAGAATCCCCATGGACAGAGCAGCCTGGTGGGTTACAGTCTATGGGGTTGCAAAGAGTCAGACACGACTAAGCACAGCACACAAGAACAGAGAAGAGCAGACATCTAAGCTGAAGGTTCTCAGAATAATTTGAACACTTGTACAATGACAAATAAACTTTTATTATTTCAGATTGTTTGTCCAACTCAATTGATTTCTTCTAGATTTGGCCAGAAACCTGTTTTGATGATTTCTTTGTTCGTGGCATTACTGGGTACCTGCTCAATTTTTGCTTCAACCTTTCTAATTTACTGTACAATTAGATTGCTTTGGCATTATCATTGGCAGCAGTATACAGCAATTCTCCTGTACTTCGTAAGTTTGATTTAGTTCTTCTCACCTGGTTTTGTCAGGTTTTAAACACACTGTTTATATGATTAGCTCTTGACACTTCTCAGTTATAGAATGGATTCCAACCAGCGCCAGACCTATTATGACAATGAGGGCTCTGCTTCTGACCATTGGGCAGGTGATACTGGCTGGACTGGCCTATGTCTTCCAGGACTGATACATGATACACTTATTCATTTCTGTGCCTTACTTCATCTTTTTTCTGTTCCTCTGGTATGTGGAGTTTTCTGGTTTGCATTCCTTGTGATGGTTGGGGACTGAAACTTTCAATAAATGTGTATTGCTGGTCACTCACATCTTAATGAAATAAGAAAAATGTGCAGAAAAGGACTTAATGGGTGAATTTCAAAAGTTTAAGGAATATTATAAATTAAATGTTAAGCTTATTAATTTAAGCAATTTAAAGCAGAATTTTGCTTGGGTTCAAACATACATACAAACATTGCTATCACTGTCAAAGAAATAATTAATAGGAAGTACATTTGTTACAGAAAAACAAAAGTTGAGTTAGTTGACTAATGACCATATTATGGAGAAAAAGGTTGCAAGAGACATGAGAGAACTTCATTAGAGTTGAGGTAGCCTGGCTGGCAAGCTGCGGACCATGGGGTCACAAAAGGGTTAGACATGACTTAGCGACTAAGCAACAATGGAAGGAGTCTTTACCACGTGAAACTGTCAGTAGGTTCTGAAAGTGTTTTTTTGTGTGTGTTTTTTTAAGTTAATTTAGCATCAGTCATGTCTTTCTCTTAAAAATTAATAAATTCCAGAAATGTTGTTTTCAAATTAAATGAATGAAAAATAAAATATCAAAAAAATATTTTAATACCATATCTAAAGTTAAGTGTTGAGGGCAGAAAATGACACAAGTTCCTTCCTGAATCATCTCTTACTAACTGGAGAAGCCATAGTGTTCTAGAGGATTCCTGCCATCATTAAATGGAATCAAGGTATCTCTGAAATCTCATTCTGTTTTGGATTAACCTATTCCATTTCAGTGTTTCTGCCTCTCTTCATCAAGGTGGTCATATGAATCTGTTCGTTGGCTGATTGTATCTGGTGAGTTGGATAAAGCATTCAAGGAAATGAGAAAAGTAGACCTGTTAAGTGGAAGAAAAGATGGTATGGGAAATCTACACATTGTAAGGAAAATAATAGTTGTATCTCGAAGTTTCTTCCTTATCAAGGAAAAAATTCAATACAAATAAATACACTACCACAATGAAAGCAAAAACCCACAAACACCACTAAAAGTGGAATCTCAACTGAAGAAAAAGGCCTGGTAATCATTTCTGACCATGAATTGATGACTGAATAATGGCGGTTACAAAGCTATGAATGAATAATATGATTCCATGTAATAGTCTACATTTTAGTCTAGCAATGAATACATTAAATGTTCAGTGTAGCTCAAATGTGTTACACCACACAAAATTTCCACAATAGGGATCATGTTGTTTCTTTTACATTACAATTGATCTTGGCTTCATCACATAAAACTGAAGAAGGCTATGGTTTTCTTCTCCCAATAGTACTGACGTATATGGTAATTTCTGGAAATTTGTGGGAAAATGAATGATTACAATTGAATCAATGAGCTAAGCTTGGAAGTATTCCTAATTCATAAAGAAATATCCCTGGAGTATAAAGGTTGTGCCAAGTACTAAGTAGAATATTACTAATTCTGCTCAAACACACACACATGTATGAAACAATATAAAACACGGTGATATAATGAAAGTATAAACAAAGAGCCATGAAAATATACAGAAAATGATTTTTTGAGAAGTTTAAGAAATTGTATATTGAATATGGTTTAATTTCTTAACCTTGTTGAGCATCCCCCTTCTTGTAAAGTGGAAATAATATTAATAATAGTCTAACTTTGACACAGGATTTGTACAGAACTCAAGTGAGATGAAAAGTTGAAAATACTTCACAATATATAAATAAAAACACATTTTTAGGTATAAAGCTTTAGTAAATACACACACACACACACATATATATTTATTTATTTATTATGGGGACTTCTCTGGTGACTCATCAGTAAAGAATCTGCTTGCAGTACAGGAAATGCAGGAGACACTGGTTTTGATCTCTGGGTTGAGAAGATCCCCTGGAGGAGGAAATGGCAACCCATTCAGTATTCTTGCATGGGAAAATCCCATGGCTCCGATGGACAGAGGAACCTGGCGTGCCATAGTCCTTAGGGTTACAAAGAGTTGGACACAACTGAGTGACTGAGAACACATACATATATCTTGTTCTTTAAGACTGTAAGATGTTGTGTAAGAAAATATGAAATAACTCTGGGGAAATAAGTTAGAGAATACTTACTACATTTTTTTCCATTCATGTTTCTTTAATGTGCTTATTTCAAAATATGTTCACTTTGAAAATTCTGCAAACTGCAATGAAAGAACTTCCTTTTCTCAAACATTGTTCCAAGAAAACAAAGGCCATTTCGAGTCCTATCATGTGCAGGATAATTGTCTGCCTGTGTTTTCTGAGGCTGTCTTCTGCCTTCATACTGTCAGTTCAGTTCAGTCACTCAGTCGTGTCTGACTCTTTGCAACCCCATGGACTACAGCATGCCAGGCTTCCCTGTCCATCACCAACTCCCAGAGCTTACTCAAACTCATGTCCATTGAGTCACTGATGCCATCCAACCATCTCATTCTCTGTCGTCCCCTTCTCCTCCTACATTCAATCTTTCTCAGCATCAGGGTCTTTTCCAATGAGTCAGCTCTTTGCATCAGGTGGCCAAAGTATTGAAATTTCAGCCTCAGCATCAGTCCTTCCAATGAATATTCAGGACTGATTTCCTTTAGGATGGACTGGTTGGATCTCCTTGCAGTCCAAGGAGCTTGCAAGAGTCTTCTCCAACACCACAGTTCAAAAGCATCAATTCTTTGGCCTTCAGCTTTCTTTATAGTCCAACTCTCACATCCATACATGACTACTGGAAAAACCATAGCTTTGACTAGTTGGACTTTTGTTGGCAAAGAAATGTCTCTGCTTTTTAATATGCTGTCTAGGTTGTTCATAATTTTTCTCCCAAGGAGCAAGAGTCTTTTAATTTCATGGCTGCAATCACCATCTGCAGTGATTTTGGAGCCCCCCAAAATAAAGTCTGTCATTGTTTCCACTGTTTTCCCATCTATTTGCCATGAAGTAATGGGACCAGATGCCATGATCTTAGTTTTCTTAATGTTGAGTTTTAAACCATAAAGTAGTTGTATGTAGTTTAAGAAAGTGCCAAATTGTGTTTGTCTTCCTCCACATCTTTGAACACTGACCTTCTGGATAACAGGACTTGGATGATCCTCAGAGCAATCTTTACATGTAAGTTTTTCCAATTACAAAAGAAGAATGGCTATATTCAACAGTTTTCTCATGGGAATAATACATGAGTATGTAAACTTAAATTCTTTTTTGGATATTCTCATTAAAGATGCTAAAAATAGCAAAGCAACTAGCAAGATGATAACCTATTGGTGAGATTATTCAAGATGGTGGAATAGAAAGACCTTGAGTTCACCTCTTCTCAAAGGCATACCAAAATTACAACTATGTGTAGAACAACCATCAGTGAAAAAGACTGGAACCTACCCAAAAAAAAGATCTTCTACAACTAAAAACAAAAAGAAGGGACCAAAATGGGAGGGGTGGACTTAAAATCAAGTCTCAGACCACTGGTTAGGCAATCCACAAACTAGAGAATAATTACACTGCAAAGATTCCCCCAAAATAATGAGAGCTAAGCCCTACATTGGACTTCCTGGCCCTGGAGTCCTGCACAGAAGATTTGGCTTTGAAACCTGGTGGGACTGAACTGCTGGCTAATATTTTATAATAACTAATAAATTGATTATGACCTTTAAAACTGTGAATCAATGTTAGATACATGTAACATAATATTGTACATTAACTGTACTTCAGTTAAAAAAAATCCAATAACAAATCCCAAAGCAAGGGCTAAATTATTTTCCAACATGCACTATTTTAAATTAACAGCAACTGTATGAATGTTACAGTTGTTCCACATCCTTGCCAATGATCAGTAAGATTGTTTTAGTCATGCTAGTGGGTGGGAATGAGAATTCATTTTGGTTTTAGTCTCTATTACCCTCCTAACCAATGGTGTTTAACATCTTATGTATGTATTATTAGTCATCTTTATTCTTTTGTGAAGGGTGGAGTCAAGTCTTTACTCCACATTTGGCTGTGTAATATTTAGTTTCCAAAAATATTATCTAATAAATCACCTCCCCGCACATTTGTATCTTAGATAATCCTTCCGCTACATTGGATCCTAGATGGCCCTGTGATTCATTTTAACCAGTTGAATGTGATAAAAGAAAAACACTTGCTCTAAATCTAAACCTTAAGAAAGCAGACAGCTCAATTTTTACTTATGAATTTTTGGAATTTTAACCCAGGGATTTTTGACTCCAGAATCTCTTCTGGTCATAGCACACCTTCCCCACTCCACCCCTCTCCATACATAGGACCTCAAGGGAAGAGGTCATGACATTATTCTTGGTTGATGACGGAAAGCTTCATGCGTCTATGCAAAATTACTCAGCTTTTTTCAGCTTCTCAGCTCTTATCTGTGATGAGAATAATTTGGCAAGCCATTTCAACAGGTAACTGTGAAAAGATACTATACCAAGGCATGATAATTGCATATCTAAGTACAAGTAAATTGTGTTGTTATTTATTTGCCACCATATTCAACTCATACAGTGACCTCTGCCATTTCTGTTGCATTTCAAAGACAAAAAGTGTAAGAAAACAGGTACCAGAGAAGAAGAGATCAGTCATCTCCCGGACACCACAGAGTACTATCATCATCATCCTTGATCCTATCAGGGAGATAGCTTGTTCCTATCAGCTTCTTCAGAACCACCTCTGAGATATGCCCTTCTGTTGTCAACTCACAACCCATTTTATGCCTTGGAAGAGCACTGGGAATTTCTTCAAGTGCGCATGAGGAAACTCTGGACTTAAAACCAGGAAATGCTGCTTCCAAATCATGGTCAACACCTTACTAGTCATTAAACACTTGAGTTTTCTGTCTCTTCGAGGCTTATTCCTTCACTTGAAGTGAGATATTGTTTTTTGCCCTTCTTACCTTACAGGGTTATTATGGTGATGTGATGGATATATTAAATATATATGTATGTGTGTGTGTTTATATATAAACACACACACATATATCTATATATAATGATTTTTAAATATATTTTAAAAAAATACTTGGTACTACAAACCGGTGGTTCCCAAACTTCTGAGACCACATTTGTGGAAGAAAATTTGTCCATGGACCAAGATGCTGGTAGGGGGTAGGGGTGGTTGATGTTTCAAGGACATTGCATTTGTTATGCACTTTATTTCTGTCATTATATCAGCTCCACTTCAGATCATCAGGCATTAGATCCTGGAGGTTCAGGACATCTGCTGTAAAGGATAAATTGCTTCAGTTCTTTCAATCTGTTTTAACATTTAGTTTGAGAGATTTTTTTATACAGAACCCTCTGTTTCTTGTCACACAGACCAAATTTCACATCTTGGCTTACAAATCTAGCCATAATTTAAAGCACTGCATGAACACCATTTATATGCAAATAATTGTCTGACACAAACAAAAATAACAAGCAGAATAATCCTGTTACATTAAATCCAAATCATTTCTGAAGAAAGTACTTAAATATCAGTACTCATAGACTATGCATTGAAATCATCTGTTCTTGATGAGCAACAACAAATAGTAATAAAATATAGTCATTTTAATTTAATTTAAATAAATATAGTCATTTTGTACGTCAGTATTTACTGTTCCATGCTGAAACTTTTTTATACAGAAAGGAAATAGGTCCATCTTCAGTGGGAGAAGAGCATGAAAAAATTTTTTTTAATTGAGAAAATATAAAAATGTAAACAAAACAACAGAAAAAATAAATCTAAGAAAATATCAATTCTAAACAAACTCTTTCAGAAAAATTGAATAGTTCTCAACCTCTACTATGAGGCTATGATTAATCTACTAACAAAACAAGGTGAAGACAGTAAAAAAAATATATAGACCTGTATTTTATGAACATAGATGTAAAAATCCTTAGGAAATTTTAGCAAATTTCAATCCTACTATATATTTTAAAGGTATAATAGGATAAGACTAACCCTTATTACCAAATTCAGACTCAAATTGAAGAAAGTAGGGAAACCGCTAGACCATTCAGGTATGACCTAAATCAAATCCCTTATGATTATACAGTGGAAATGGGAAATAGATTTAAGGGTCTAGATCTGATAGACAGAGTGCCTGATGAACTATGGAATGAGGTTCATANTTGGAAATTTTTCCCTCTTATCATCACTACTCTCACCCAGGCTCCATTATCTCTACCTGGGCAAGCTAAAATATTTAGAGAACATTTGTCCAAGGTAAAATAGAAAATAAAAAATTGGCATACAGTTGGTGACATATTTCAATTTTTAAAACAAGAAAGGTTTTTATCCAACCAAGTTAATGCTCTCCAAATATTTATTATAGCAGAAAAAGGAAACACAATAAGCAAACTTTGAGAATAAGTGATGAATTGAACACAGCAAGTTAGCTCAGACGTGAACTCTAGACATAGCAGATGAGAAAGAGCAGCAGGGTTTTTCCTGTCCATATGTGTATCCCATTTGCTCAAATTCTATTGGCCAGAGCAAGTCACATAAGAAAAGTCAAACTCAGAAGGCAAGGAAAACATTTCTGCCTCCTCAGAGAAACTGCATAGTCACATGTCAAAAATCATGGGTACAGAAATAGGTGTGATTTCAAATTTATCACAGTAACTTTATTGAATATGAATATGAATTAAATTATCTTATTTTCCAATATTAATTTCAACTCATGATTCTTTAATTCCCACTCAATGAAACCAACTTTACATTTTTAGTTATTCAAAGTACGATTAATGAAATATTGAATGTAATTTTCCCTTTTCTCAGAAAAAGTGACGAATGAAGACCAACATTATGGATTAAATGGTTTTAACTCATCATGTCAAAATGCCTTGCAGGCACCTGGGAGTCTGCCCATACTGTCCTAGAACCATTTTATCATTCTAATGCTGCCTCCAACATCAAACCTTACCAAAAAAAATCTTTTTTTTTTTTTTGAGAAGAATGAAACTTGAAGTCTTTGAGGTGAGAGTTATAACTTTGTGGCTGTAATATTTTTACTGAGAGGCGATTCCCTCCATGTACCAAGTAGAAGTGACAAACATGATTTCTTTCCCTGAAATCAAAAGAAAATGTCTCCAGGAGAACCATTCCTAACCATTTAGAAAGTAACTCTTTCCTGTTTGGACAATCGCTTAGGAGACACACTTGCTGATCTATATCTGGCACTCTACTCACAAGAAAAATGAATGGGAGAATGAAGCCAAGGCAGATAGGGGATGCCGAAGTAAGGAGATCTATGTATCCCTTGACATATAATAGTTAAGAGAACTTCCCCTGGGCCAAAAGTGCATGACAACATGTAGCTAAGCTTGAGAAAGCTTGCTAATTTTCTAATAAAGGTGATTGCCTATCAAGCAAAAGGACGACAGCATTTAAGAGAATAATGTAGACCTCTGATGGCTGGAGTTGATGTGAGAGAAAAGTAGTTGAAAGGTTTCCAGGTATCCTTCAACCAGCCAATAGTATATTAGGAAGGGTAGTCCAGACGGTCTTCACACAAACATCACTCTTGCAGAAAGGAAACAGCATCAGATGACTGCTAATCAAAGGACATCACTGTTCAGCCAGTGCCATCCAAACAAACAGGAAGTTGCATTCTTAAAACAGAGAATGGGTAACTGAAGACAAACTTTCCCTTCTTTCACAGACTTTCATTCCTATCACAAATGGCCAAAAAGCTCTACATAGGAAAGCAGGGGAGAAAGTATCTTAGAAACATACTACACATATCTTAAAACAAGATACGAGCATCTGGGAAAGAGTGAGAGAACAGATCGTGTTCCCTACATAGAGGAATAGCTGTAAGCAGATACCCAGACTTTATTGCTAGCATAGAGTTTGACAATATTTAAATGAAATATGAGATATTTTAAAATATTATTTTAATGATCAGAAGACTTAGCATTGTTAAAACAGCAACATTTTCAAATTGGTCTACTGATTCAATATAATCACAGTCAAAATCTCAACTGCCTTTTGACAATTCTAATCCTAGGATTCATATGTATAAATAAATGCAAGGGACTCACAAGAGCCAAAATATATTTGAAAAAGAATGAAGCTGACAGGGTCACACTTCCTGATTTCAGAACTTACTACAAAACTACAATAATCAAGACAGTGCAGTATAGCATAAGGATAGACATATAGATCAATGAGATGTAATTAATAGTTTAGAAATAAATACTTACATTAATAGTCAATTGATTTTGACAAGGATGCTAAGATTAGTCAATGGGAAAAATAGCTTTTTCCAAAAATAAGGCTGGGTAAACTGCATTCAATGCCCACAGCGAAAGAATGAGATTTGAACACCATCTTTTACAATAAGCAAAAATTAATTCAGAATGGATCAAAGACCTAAACGGAAGGGGCGAAAAGCTATGAAGCTTGGAAGTAAAGATAGTAAATCTTTTTAATCTTGGATTTGTCACTGGTTTAACATCAAAAGCTCAAGTAACCAAATATAAAATAATAACAATTTATCCAAATCCATTTCTATTTCAAAGGACAATGTCAAGAAAGTGAAAAGACAAGCCATATAATGAGAAAAAATGTTGGAAAATTGTACAATATCCAAGACATGGAAGCAACCTAAATATCCATCAACAGAAGAGAGGATGTGATGTATATATGTGTATAGAATATGTGTGTACAATGAGTATTAGCCATAAAAAAGAAAGAAACAATGCCATTTGCAGCAACATGGAGGGATCTAGAGATTATTATACTAAGTGGAGTAAGTCTGAAAGAGAAAGACAAATACCATTTGATATCACTTATATGTGAAATCTAAAATATGACATAAATGAATTTGTTTATGAAATAGACTCAGACATAGAAAACAAACTTATGGTTACCAAAGGGAAAAGAGAGGAGAGGGATAAATTAGGATCTTGGGATTAGCAGATAGAAACTAATGTGTGTATATATATATATATATAAGTGAGTGAAACTTGCTCAGTTGTGTCTGATTCTTTGCAACCCCATGGACTATACAGTCCATGGAATTCTCCAGACTAGAATACTGGGGTGGGTAGCCATTCCCTTCTTCAGGGGATCTTCCCAACCCAGGGATCAAACCCAGGTCTCCTGCATTGCAAGTGAATTCTTCACCAGCTGAGCCAAAAGGGAAGTCCATATATATATATATATACAAATATATATGTATATGTATAAGCAACAAGGTCCTACTGTACAGCATAAAGAACTATATTCAATATCCTATAATTAACCATAATGTAAAAGAATATAGAAAATAATACATACATATCTGTATAACTGAATCACTTTGCTATATACTAGAAACAATCTACACTGTAAATCAACTATACTTCAGTGAAAAATATTGGCAAGTCAAACATTTAATAAAGGACCTGTATCCAGGTGGCTTGGATGGTAAAGAATATGCCTGCAATGCAAGAGACCCAGGTTCAATCCCTGAGTCAGGAAGATCCCCTGGAAAAGGCAACCCACTCCAGTATTCTTGCATGAGAAATCCCATGGACAGAAGAGCCTGGCAGGCTACATACAGTCCATGGGGTCGCAGAGTCGGATACAACTAAGCAATTAACACACACACACACACACACACACGCACACACACACACCCAAGATCTCTTAAAAAAAAAAAAAAAAACCCTACAAATTAGCAATAAAAAGACAAAACAACCAATTTTAAAAAACTGGAAAAATATTTTTGGACAGATAATTTTCAAAAATGGCCAAAAGACACATGAAAAGATGTTCAACATCATTAGTCATGAGGAAAATGCTAGTCAAAACCATAATGAGATACTACTTCTCACCAACCAGAATGGCTAGAATTAAAACAAGCAAGCACACAAAAACCTTGCAATAACAAGTGTTGGTAATGATGTGAAGAAAGAATCCTCACACATTGCTGGTGAAATTTAGAAAATGGTACTGTCAGTTTGGAAAACAGTTTAGTATTTCCACACAAAGTAAAACCTGGAATTATCATGATGTTGCTTAGTATTTAGTAGCTATGTGGTATCCAATTCTTTTATGACCCCATGGACTTCTGCCTCCCAAGCTCCTCTGTCCATGGGATTTCTTAGGCAAGAATACTGGAGTGGGTTGCAATTTTCTTCACCAGGGGATCTTCTCGACCCAGGGATTGAACCCACATCTCCTGCATTGGCAGGGAGACTCTTGGTGGATTCTTTACCACTGAGCCACCAGAGAAATCCCTACAGTTTTCATATGACACAGCAATTCCACTCCTAGATACTGTTAAAAGATAAACTGATAAAATTTAGTTTATTTGAGCAAATATCAGCTCCTTCCTTTCGGTCAGATTTTCAGCCTCAGAGATATAATTAAAATATTAGGCATTAGAGCTACTCTCAGCCACCACTCCGGAGTTCTCACAGGCTTTTTCGTTTTGTGTGTCTGTGTGTGGTGTTCACAGGTCATAACATCAGGTTCATACTCTTTAAGCTGAACATTCTCTTTGTACCTTTTCTAACATTCTAATCTTAGGTAATTTGCTTGGTGGTTAGTGCTGCAAATATGCATTTAAAGCTTTTGAGAGAATGCAGTGTGCTAGGGAGGCCAGATTAGGATAAGCATGGTAATTCCCAATATCTGGAGAGCACATCAGAGCCATGGTCCTCAAGACTCAAACCAATCATAATCAAATAAGTGAAAGAAAGACCCCATTGTAGGAGTCATCTTTTTAAGCCAAAAGTCTTGGTCAATGATCTTAGATAGCTGAGTCCCAACTTTCCCAGAAGTCTCAATCCAAAAGCAAGAGGTGTTGGCCACAGCACAGACACATCCTTGCTCAATTAAAAGCTGTTCTCTCAGTGTTACTTGGGATTTCTCCTGGGCTTGAACTCCTAAAACTCCCACTGAATAAAACATAACTCTCAACTTTTAGGTTGAGAATAATTTTTTTGGTTGGCAACAGCCCATTTTGCAACCTAGATTTCATAAAGTACATAACTGCTAATACCAGAAATTTAACCCTACTTAATTTCAGGATTCCAAAAGTGTCAGTACTTTTTACTCTTAAGATCATCTCAATTTCTTGAACTTTTATAGATATTCACTAATTTTTTAAATTCATTTGCTCTTATATATATAGGTTTCCCTGGTGGCTCAGATGATAAATAATCTGCCTGCTGTGTTGGAGACCAGATTCAATCCCTGGGTCAGGAAGATCTCCTGGTGAAAGGAATGGCAACCCACTCCAGTATTCTTGCCTGGAGAATCCCATGGACAGAGGAGCCTGGCGGGCTACAGTCCATAGGGTTGCAAGAGTCAGATACAAGTGCGCAACTAATGTTTTCAGTTACACATATACATGTATTGGACATTTATTAATTGAATGTTATGAGCAAGGGTAGTGGTCACTTATCATTAATTAAGTTTAAGCAAATGCAAACACTTTCTCAGACCAAGTATTCTAAGTTTAACTACCCACTCATAGGAGCCTTCCCTGAGTACACAGCACTCCCTAGCACCCCACTTCTTTCTACCTCTGAAAAATCTTAGAATACGGGCNGAATGTTATGAGCAAGGGTAGTGGTCACTTATCATTAATTAAGTTTAAGCAAATGCAAACACTTTCTCAGACCAAGTATTCTAAGTTTAACTACCCACTCATAGGAGCCTTCCCTGAGTACACAGCACTCCCTAGCACCCCACTTCTTTCTACCTCTGAAAAATCTTAGAATACGGGCTGTGTTCTACTTATTTATGCATGTCTTTTGGTGTTTGACTTACTTCAGCAATACCAAAGGCAAAATGAACATGGAAAAATATAGCTGAACAGTAAATCCTGAACCAGTGTAACCATTGCTGATTTTATTCTGGGCATGCAGATAAAATGCCTTAGTACACATGAAATGTTTAAGACTGCCTGTGTTCCATTCATTATTATATGCTCAAGTCCTAATATTTACTTGAAAATATTTTTTGACTTAAACTGATGGAGAAGAGAGCAAGGGGCAGGGGGACATTTACATACATAACAAACCTAGGAGAAATCATCACCACCCTCCTGGGGCCAGACGTGTTTCTCTTTATTATGCATCATAAAGAGAAACTGAGAGTTCTTGATAATGTGATTTCTTTAGTAACAGAGACGTTTCCTAAAAGGAGTAGGGGCCACTAGAAAACAAAACATGCATTCGATGAATGGAGAAAGTTGCATCGACATATGCACANGGGAGTTGGTGATGGACAGGGAGACCTGGCGAGCTGTGATTCATGGGGTCACAAAGATTCGGACATGACTGAGGAACTGAACTGAACTGAACTGAGTGTGTTTCATTTGATACTTGTACAGTCAAGCAGAGGTGATATATCCCGTAAGTAGGTGAAACATGAAATCATAGATAAACATTGAAATCAGAAGAATGAACTAACTAAAGAAGTAATTGCACAGAGGAATCAGTTGAGGGTCAATAAGTATTAATACATCCTTAGGGAACCTGCACATAACAAGGAAAAGGCTAACAAATAATAAGAATAAAACACAGTATTTATGAGAGGTTCCTAGAAGAATACCTTTTACCAAAACGGAATTGTGAAGATACAAAAAGTCTGTACAGACCTACAACTAGTAAGAATATTGAATCAGTAATCAGAAACCTCCCTGCACTCAAGAGTGCAGAAACAGATGTCTTCACTGGCAAATTCCATCGAAGAAGTAATGCCAACTCTTGTATACCTGTGGTGGATTCATGTTGATGTACGACAAAACCAATACAATATTGTAAAGTAATTAACCTCCAATTGAAATAAATAAATTTATATTTAAAAAAATAAAATAAAATAATCTCAACACACTAGGAAAAGCATAAAAGCTGAGTCACTGCACCATTCTCATTTTTTCTTCATTAATTTTATGTTCTTTCCTCATTCTGTATTCTGATCTTTTATTCTGTAGAAGATTTATTCTGTATTCTTATCTTACCAGCTTCGTCCCAGTTTTATCATTCCCAACTGATCATATTCTGCAAAGTTTCACTTTAAGCTTAACCTAACACCACATGTTTTATAGAATTTGGATGAATTCTAAAGAGAGACTCAATTTTCAACTTGTTCTACATGGAGGTCCATTGAGACATATTAAGGAATGGTTCCTAATGTAAAAGCAGTTATATGAGGACAAAATTTGAACCCATACCATTATTTTGAGCAAAGCAACTCCCCTATAACCTAATTTATGGATTTTATCTTAAGATTTTATTTTAAGAAAACATAGCATATCCTAAAAAGCAAGTTTGAAAATCAATGACTGTCATTCTTCAATTTATAAATGGCATGGCAGAAAGAGAAATAGTATTTTTCTCAGTATCACAAAACTAGTTATAATAAGTGGCAAAGTCTAACTACCTGGTATGGGACCTTTCCGTGATTCCTCAGCACCAGTTCCATCATTCCTAAACTGAGATTTTTGCCATATATAGTACCCAGGCATTCAACAAGAAAAATCTGAAATCTATGATCAAGTATAAATTTGAAGAATGAGGACAATCCTGTGAACAACAGAAAAGATCAGAAACAGAGTTTAAGAATTTCTGTCCAAACAAGCAGAGCTAAAGAAATGTCAAACCAAGGTACCAGAAGAAAACAGAAAGTGATTCAAGATACAAAGCCAAGATTAGCTTCAAGAGAGCCATTTTATGATATGATAAAAGGGATAGGATACAAAGTCCAATGAGGAACCTGGAATTAATATCCAAAATCCAACCCTACACACACACACACAAATGAGGGAAGAAGGATGAAAAGCAAATCTATAAAAAATTAACAACTCAATACCAGCAACACAGTAATGTCCCATCTTTGAGACCAGGATCAAGATGAGCTCTGCTGTAATCTTGTTTGGAAACCTAAAGCAGTGGAAATTATTCCTTCGTTAGGTAGAGAGCCAGAGAGAAACAGGATTCACCCTTGGACTGCCAGGTGGTCTGAAGGTAGGGATCTGGTCTATGCTGGATATGATAATCAGTCACAATAGCAGAGAACATCATGTTTCCAGCAAGAGGAGAGACCATCCCTGGAGGATAATAAGTGCCTTCATTAAATCAAAACACAATAGCTTTGATTTCCACATCTTGGCCCCAGTCAATGATTTTCTTACTTACATTGAGACAGGCCAACTCACCCTCAAAATCAGTTTTGAAAAGCTGAGAAGCTGCTAATACTATCTAAAATATTCATAGCTCAGGGCTACTTCAGACAATGCCAGACTACCTGTTCCCAACGAAGGACAGTGAGTGAATAGCAGAGAATGTATGCTTACTATGGACAAGAAATATAATTTACCCAGGGCTGAGTATTATTCTGCAACAATTTGGCAAAGTCATTTTCTTAAGGTGAATTAATTTCCTCAATTTTGCTTGGCTTTTATTGCCTTTTCAAAATTCAGACACATAATATCAAACAGATGGCTTGAACCAGTGAATAAATAAGTCATAAAAGGGTTTTGTATACTTCATTGTTCTGGTTTATGGCAACACACAGCAATCAAGCTCTGTTGAAACCTGGATAAAATTGCTAGTTTCACTTTGAGTTCCAGATGATCTGGAAGAAATAAAACTTCTCCAGGAGCAAGTGTTCTTGGAATCCCTTCTTCATGTAATTTGCCCAAGAAATCAATTCACCCTTTCTGAGGTTTTCCAAGCTATAGCTTTAGAAAAAAAATCTAAGAGAATGATAGTTTTATCATTGTCCACCCAGATCAAAAATGCTACCTGGTTAGTTACAGAGATATCATGGAGATTTTTCAAGAGAGAGAGTAGGGAGTGAGGGTATAAACACAGCTGAGAAGTTGTGAGGACACTACAAATATAGAGCTCAATCAATCAAAATATGCACTGAGACTCCATCAGTACAGGTACAGTCCTCTCAGATGGCAACAGATCACATTCAAGCAACCTGAGACAAGGGATTTTATTTCCTTATCTTTCCACTCTGAGAACTAGCTTTTACATTAAAATTGTCAACCATGGTCTTTTCTTACAACTAGCTAACTGACCAGGTTCTCTATTAAGACTTTTATGAGAATAACAGAAGACTGAGACACAGACCCATACTATATATGAAGCTATATGAAATAACCAGTTAGATAATATAGTGAATTATCTGATATCAGGGAAATGTGATGATGATGGTAACCAGGACAGGTAATGTTCCACCCAAAGGGACAGATGCTGCTTCACTCCAACCAATGCTGCTATGTGTATTTTGCCAGAACTTCTAATTTGTCCAAGAGAATCTTTTCCCAGATTCAGTTAGGTTAAGATAAGATAAAACCTGATAGACAATCTTTATTCATAAACTGTCCAATATGCAATCTGAAACTTATGATGACTGAGCTCTGAGAAGCTAAATGCACCAACGAGTATCTAAATCAGAAACCAAAATGGTTACCTGGTTTGACAAGTCTCTTAACAAAGGAATCCGATTGTAGTGCAACGCAGTATCCCTAACAAACCAGTTGTTCAACCACTGCTTACACACCATGAAGGAAACTTTGCTGCTGAATGTATGAAATGCTTAGGTTTATACTCAAGATAATTCCTCTGAAGAGCACAGACCACCATCATGGCCCCTAGTTTACTCAGACCTAATGAGCTGAGACCAGAAAATTCTTGGATTCAGTCTGTGCCCCCTGCAAAGATATTGGGTGCTATCTCACTACCTGAAAAATGGTCACTAAAAGAAATTCCCATCGAAAACTATGTAGTAAAAAATATATTACAACTTGTGAAAGTGAAAATGAAGTCACTCAGTCATGTCCAACTCTTTGGGACTCTGTGGACTGTGTAGCCCACCAGGCTCTTCCATCCATGGGATTCTCCAGGCAAGAATACTGGAGTGGGTTGCCGTTTCCTTCTCCAGGGGATCTTCCCAACCCAAGGATCAAACCCAGGTCTCCCACATTGGAGGCAGACTCTTTAACCTCTGAGCCACCAGGGAAGCCCGATAATTTGTATGGCACATTATAAATGTTATGTACACTAAATATCAAAATAGTTACTTAAATATGTTACAAATGAAATTATTTATAAAACAAACATACAAACAGAAAAAACAAACTAGTGGGGAGGGGGATAAATTAGGAATTTGAGATTAGCAGATACATGCTTAGACAAGCAATAAGGTCTTACTGTATAGCACAAAGAACTATACTCAGTATCCTGTAATAACCTATAATGAAAAGAATAAGAAAAGAATATGTATGTACTGATATAATTGAATCACTCTGCTGTACACCAGAAACTAACACAACATTGTAAATCAACTCCACTTCAGTAAAAACTTTTAAAAATTAAAAAGTTATTTAATGCAATGCATGAATTGTATCCTATACAACAACAACAAAAGAGAAGTTAGTGGAAAGACCAGTAAAATTCAAATAAAATCTGTATTTTAATTAATAGTTTGTTCTATTGTTAACCCTGTATTTGAGATAAATATATCATGTTATGTAAGATGTTCCCTGGTGACTCAGATGGTAAAGAGTCCTCCCACAATGTAAAAGAACCAGTTTCGATCCCTGTTTCAGGAATATCCCCTGGAGGAGGGCATGTCAACCCCCTCCAATATCCTTGCTTGGGGAATTCCATGGAGAGAGAAGCCTGGTAGGCTACAGTCCATGGGGTTACATAGAGTTGGACACGACTGAGCAACTATCACTTTCACTCTAACATTCAGTTCAGCTCAGTTGCTCAGTTGTGTCCGACTCTGCGATCCCATGAATCACAGCACACCAGGCCTCCCTGTCCATCACCAACTCCTGGAGTTCACTCAAACTCATGTCCATCGAGTCGATGATGCCATCCAGCCATCTCATCCTCTTCATAGTCATCCCTTTCTCCTCCTGCCCCCAATCCCTCCCAGCATCAGAGTCTGTGAATATGAATGAGGGTTATATGGGATTTTTTGTAATATATTTGCAACTTTCCTGAAATCTATTTGTATTGGTTCCATAATACAAAATAAAGTATACATTTTTATTTATTTTTATCTGCAAATGCCATGTGAATATGNTCATAGTCATCCCTTTCTCCTCCTGCCCCCAATCCCTCCCAGCATCAGAGTCTGTGAATATGAATGAGGGTTATATGGGATTTTTTGTAATATATTTGCAACTTTCCTGAAATCTATTTGTATTGGTTCCATAGTACAAAATAAAGTATACATTTTTATTTATTTTTATCTGCAAATGCCATGTGAATATGGCACTTATTAAGGAAAAGTTAATGAAAACAAAACTAGTTTGGTGTGGAAGCAAGAGTCTGCTCTAATAAGACAACCAGAGCTATTAATTGTCAACCAAATATTGGCAGCTACAAACCAATCAGGTTGGTAAATTTAAAAGACCACAGTATGGAGTTAAAGCTTTACCAATCACTATCCAAAAGGTTTGTTNACCTACTCTACGTGCCATTCTCATTCACTGCATCAGAACTTATTTTTTCAGGCTCATCTCCCAGGGGCACAAAAGACCCTACCACAAGGCGCTCGTTTATTTTCTTAGCAATCTGATAACCGCAGTATCTGCTGGGGAGAAACTGGAGCCAAGACTAATGTGGAAAAGCACACTTTTGTAACCACTTCCATATGAGGGTCATTATCATTCCAACCTATCTCAGTTGTCAGAAGACTTAGAATACAAAGATGTGTATACCAAGTCATTATGACCTTTGCAGTCTGTTTAACAGCATCAATGTCCCGAGAAAAATAATTTATATTCCTACTGCCTATCCACACATAGACCTGTGCACTCATGAACTATAGTAACTAGGTAGATGGATGTTGAAGATATAGTTGGATGGAGAGCTAACAGAAATAGATGATAAAATATGCACACATAAAGACAGTATAGATTTTTATACCAGCAGCCAGACTTTATATCGGAGAAGGCAATGGCACCNCATCAATGTCCTGAGAAAAATAATTTATATTCCTACTGCCTATCCACACATAGACCTGTGCACTCATGAACTATAGTAACTAGGTAGATGGATGTTGAAGATATAGTTGGATGGAGAGCTAACAGAAATAGATGATAAAATATGCACACATAAAGACAGTATAGATTTTTATACCAGCAGCCAGACTTTATATCGGAGAAGGCAATGGCACCCCTACTCCAGTACTCTTGCCTGGAAAATCCCATGGATGGAGGAACCTGGTAGGCTGCAGTCCATGGGGTCACGAAGAGTCAGACACAACTGAGCGAATTTCCTTTCACTTTTCACTTTCATGCATTGGAGAAGGAAGTGGCAACCCACTCCAGTGTTCTTGCCTGGAGAATCCCAGGGACGGGGGAGCCTGGTGAGCTGCCGTCTACGGGCTCACACAGAGTCGGACATGACTGAAGAGACTTAGCAGTAGCAGACTTTATATAATTTTATCAGTTTTAATAACTGTTATATTAATATAATAATAACAGTACATGTTAATGAGAATAAAATATTATTTAACTGTTATAGTATCTATCTTTTTATAATTTTGTTTATTTACTGATTTATTTTTGGTTGTGCTGGGTCTTTGTTGCTGCACGGGCATTTCTCTAGCTGCAGAGACCAAGAGCTACTCTCTAGTTGAAATGCTTGGTCTTCTCTTGATCCGGAGCACGAGCTCTAGGGAGGGTGGACTCAGTAGTTGCGGCTCCCAGGCTCTAGAGCACAGGCTCAGTAGCTATGGCACACACACTTAGTTGCTCCCCACCCCGTCCACATGTGGGGTCTTCCTGGGCCAGGGACCCTGCATTGGCAGGGGGATTCTTTACCACTGAGCCACCAGAAAGCCCCTGTATCCACCTTTATACAGGTAAATACAGAAATCAGAAGATATCCATTGTCAGATCACATGGCCTTATATTCATGTGGTTATATTCAAATCATTGAGGTTATAAGGAACATTAAGCCTACAGAATTGTCATATGAAGTCAGGGATCTCTCTATATCAGGACTGCTCCTCTCGTCCTATTTACCAGCAGAGAGCTAAAGTGAAGTGAAGTTGCTCAGTCGTGTCCAACTCTTAGCGACCCCATGGACTATAGCCCATCAAGCTCCTCCATTCATGGATTTCCCAGGCAAGAATACTGGAGTGGGTTGCCATTTCCTTCTTCAATGCATGAAAGTGAAAAGTGAAAGTGAAGTTAATCAGTCATGTCTGACTCTTAGCGACCCCATGGACTGCAGCCTACCAGGTTCCTCCGTCCATGGGATTTTCCAGGCAAGAGTACTAGAGTGGGTGCCATTGGCTTCTCTGGGCAGAGAGCTAAGTGCCTGGAAATACCATCAGTGAGGTCAGAACTAGGCTGACCTCCAATTTGGCTATTACTAGCTCCAGCCTTGGGCAATTTAACTCTCCTCTCTAAGCCTCATTAAACTAGTCTATAATAATAGAAATAATAAAATCCCCCTCCTAAAGTCTTCATGAGAATTAAACAATGAAACCTAAGCTAAAGCATTTGCTGAATACCTAGTACAGGGCAAGTTTTTAAACAGTATTTGTATTATTAAAACAATTACTAATATCCTCAAAGGTCATGCATGAGGTAAATGGGCAGAGGAAAGGAGATTTCTGACTCTTGCGAAAGATCTGGTGTGAAATTTGATAGTTTGGGACAAAACCTCTTTGTGAGCAAGAGTACCACTGTGTCCTTTAGCACTTTTCTTTCCTCTCATTTTTCTGCATAACCCAATTCAGACTCTCTCTCTCTCTCTCTCTTTTTTTTCTATTCCCACATTGTTTTCAGGTTTCATCACAAACATAAATAACTTAGAATTTAACATCTTACATCACTTTAGGATTTATCAACACTGAATCCTTGGTTGGTTCTTTCCCACAGACTGTTCTATTTTACCATCTTTCTTTAGTCTTCATACTCTTTCTTAGTCACTCCCTCATTCATTATATTTTCTTACATTAAATCCTTATCATTAGTTCCTGTAACAGAAAAAATTGGGAGGAACAGAGACAGTGCTTGCTTCTTTAATGTGACTAACTTTCAATGTATGGCAAAAAACACCACAATATTGTAAAGTACTTAGTCTCCAATTAAAATAAATTAATTTAAAAAATAAAATAAAAAATACAATATCAATTCAGGAAACTTCACATATGCTGCTTAGAATAAATGCTAGATTTTCACCTTTTAAAAGTATTATGGTAACCTTCTGTAAATTATCTGTAATTTATTTGATGATTTTAAAATTTATTCTTATCTCTCACATTTTTCTATTCTTTCTTTGTTCTCTATGTATCTGATTTTGAACTCCACTTATTGTAAAAATCAGTTGCAACAGGCAACTGATCTGGCTGAACAAACAAAAATAAAACTCTTTGATGCAGCTTCTTTCGATGTTCCAATAAAATACTCATAAACACAGAAAGATAAAAACTTGCAGCAACACTCAGGCTGTCAATCAACTCTAGAATTTGGACAGGATTTTCACTGAGTACACACAAATGGGAAATATAAAACAAACCATACCCATGCTGTGTATTGAGTTGGTCCAAAAGTTCCTTTGGGTTTTTTCACGTTAACTTTTTGGCCAACCCAATATATCACATTCCACTTACACCCTGTCTCACAAGCTCTTTGCCCCTTTTCTACTCCAGTACTGCTACGGCAACTGACCCTGGGCTGATGTAACCCAAGTCCTCACCTCCGCTACACTGACTATCTCGCTTTCTGCCAATACATCTCTACTGCTGCTGTGAGTGACAGCCACTGGACTATACAGCTATTTGGGCACGCTGGCAAACTTGTGAGAATGATGAAGTCACCCCACAGAGCCACCCTTGCCCAGCAAGGCGAGGGCCCGAGTAGATAAACCCTTTCCTGTATCTCAGGCATCTCCAGCTGCCCATGGCAGTCGCCAGTTCAATAGCAGACCCTGGGACTGGTTTCGCTTTCTCCTCTGTTGTCCCCTTCTCAGTTCTTATAGAGCCTAAAGTCAATGAGCTCTGGGAAAGCTCATCTCAGGCTCTGCTCGGTTTTTTCCAGAACTCAGGCCAGGACACTGTGTCTGCTTAGAATAGGAAGGAAGATGCGCGCGCTCTCTCTCTCTCTCTCTCCCCTTCAACCAAGCAGCCCTTCTCCACTGGGCGGACACAACTTTCTAAGGAATCAAGACTACTGTGTATCTCCTACTTTTACAATCCACCCACATCAACTTTTCTCTTTACACCGAAGATAGATATTGTGATTCCCAGAGCAACAGAAGAATTAGTAGGAGGAAAGCAATAGAAGAAATAGTGAGAGGAGTGAGGGGCTGGCCCATTGAATCCAGGAAGTCTCCCTGCAGCCTCTGTAAATTTGGCACTTAAGTTCAGGACGGAGATAGGAAAACTCTTAGATGCAAAGCAAATGGAGATGTAGGTTTTCCTGCCCGATTTCAGTGCATCAGAGGGCTAGGCAGGGAGAAGACCTCAGCTGATCCAGCAGAGTTGCCACAGCTGCATGCATCTGATGCAACGGAACTCTAGGTGGATGCTCTGCACACCCTCACTCCCTCCACCTCTGCAGTGGAGGATCAGGCTACACCCAGGAGACAGAGAGTGAGAACACATGAAAGCCAAGGACCAGGACCCTGGAAGATGTGAGTCTAGAGAGAGGAAGATCTCCATACTCCACAGGAAATGTTTTTAAAACTATGGCTTTTACTCGTTCCCTCTGTATAAGATCTAGAAATCTTATTACTTCTTCGACCTACATCAGCAAGCATGTAAAAACACTTCATAGCACACATTTCCTATACTACACTCCTCACAAGCCTCTTTTTACTTTCTTGCCTTCAATTCACCTTGTAAGGTTAATTTGTAAATGTTTATATTTTGTTGTAATGTTTGTGTTCAGCTCACTCAGCCATGTCCAATTCTTTGTGACCCCATGGACTGCAGCACACCAGGTTTCCCTGTCCATTACCAACTCCCAGAGTTTACTCAAACTCTTGTCCATCGAGTCAGTGATACCATCCAACCATCTAATCCTCTCTCGTCCCCTTCTCCTCCTCCCTTCAGTCTTTCCCAGCATCAGGTTCTTTTCCAGTGAGTCAGTTCTTTGCATCAGGTGGCCAAAGTATTGGAGTTTCAGCTTCAACATCAGTCCTTGCAATGAATATTCAGGACTGATTTCCTTTAGGATTGACTCATTTGATCTCCTTGCAATCCAAGGGGCTCTCAAGGGTCTTATCCAGCACCGCAGTTCAAAAGCATCAATTCTTCAGCGCTCAGCTTTCTTTATAGTCCAACTCTCACATCCATACATGACTACTGGAAAAACCGNTGGAGTTTCAGCTTCAACATCAGTCCTTGCAATGAATATTCAGGACTGATTTCCTTTAGGATTGACTCATTTGGTCTCCTTGCAATCCAAGGGGCTCTCAAGGGTCTTATCCAGCACCGCAGTTCAAAAGCATCAATTCTTCAGCGCTCAGCTTTCTTTATAGTCCAACTCTCACATCCATACATGACTACTAGAAAAACTGCAGCTTTGACTAGATGAACATTTGTCAGCAATGTTTCTGTAAACTTCCTCAAATCTGTGGTATGTGGCATATATAAAAATAAACATATTTGAAACTACAATAGAGCACAGTAGTAAAATAATATAATAAGCTATAATCCAGGGAGCAACAGAAAGAAAATACAACTTTCTACCACTTTCCCCTTGAGTTCTTACTAATGTTAGCAGTTCTTGGCTTCAAAAACTGAGTGACATACTGTATCCACATTTTGCCTTCCTATATCCTTGTCCTTTTTTTTTTTTAAGTGAAGTATAGGTGATTTACAATGTTTTCAGGTGCACAGCAACCAGGAATCAAATCCCACCCCCTGCACTGGAAGGTGAAGTCCCCACCACTGGACCACCAGTGAAGAACTATATTTTATAGATAGTAGTCCATATCTATTAATCCCCCCAAATCCTAATGTATCCCTTTCCCCTCTTTCTGCTTTGATAACCATCAGTTTGTTTTCTGTTTGTGAGTCTATTTCTGTTTTGTAAATAAGTTCATTTGTACCATTTTTTTTTAGATTCCACATATAAGTGACATCATATGATATTTGTCTTTGCTTCTTTCAAATCCCTTTGTCACCATACCCGCCAGATTGTTCTATTTGGAGCTGTACTCCAACTTCACAATCACTCTCTCTTTTCTTCAGTCATTAGGACTTCCTGTGCTGTCAGCCAGGAAACCACAGGATCTAGCAGCATGTATTAAGGTTTTAATTACTGATTACATTTTAATTTTTAATGTTAACTTCTTTTAAGGTCCATATCAAATCACAGAACATAATGGTAGCGATTTAAGGTCACCAGTAGTTGCTGGAGAATATTATGGGACATAGACATCTTCCAAGTGCCATGAGGATCCCTCCCTAGTGTGGCTACTTCGTAACCAATGCTTTATGCAAAATAAAACCAACAAGGTAACTCCCCTTTCTGTTCAATTCAGTTTTGTAAGAAAATGCTAAGGTCTCAAAAGTCAAAATTTTAGTAATTCATCAAAGCCATCTATTAAAATCCCAATCTGAATTCAACATGTTATTTCTATCACATATACACACTGCATTAGGGACCATTAAAATTAACTTATCTTTAGAAATATTTCTATAATCTTTTATATCAAATATGCTCCTAATGCTTATTTTTATGCTTTTACTTTTTGCCACCATTCTAAACAGGCAGGAAGGACTCTCATGTTCCCTCATTTTGATGGATTTTTTTGATGGTGAAAGTTAGAAATCATAGTGACATTACTTTTCTTTTTTGAAATCTCTCTGACCTTATTAGAAGGGTCTAATTATGAGGTGAAAGAGGAAAAAGTACTCGAGGGCAGGAAATCAGAAGATTCTGGCAGAAAGGACAAAAATTCAGAAATCAGAGGGCCTTGAGTGGTGTAGAACTACACGGTGCCTAATGGCAATGCCCTAGAAAGTGAATGGACCTTCACCCAGTATTTCCACAGAGATATCACAAAGTCAACAGCTTTTCCAGGTCTGAAGAGACCATCTGGGCTTGAACAGCAAAATTCTTGGTAGAGCCCAGTGTAGACTAATGACTGAAAAAGTTCCTCCTGCCCCAGTATACTGAGCAAGACTATAGGATTTTTCCAAGTCCAAGTGGAAGAGAGATGTGCCCAGTGTTCACTGGTACTGAATTTCACAGCAGCCTAATAAGAAAATGCTTAGAACTGGACTTAAACTGTAATGTATTATTACAAAAAGACCCCCAAATGCAGTGGCCTGTTTATGATAGGAGCTTATTTATGATAGGAGCTTATTCCTTTCTCATATAGAAGTCCAGAAAACATTATCCCAGAACTGGCAAGCCGATGTGCCCCAAGATCCCAGATTCTTTGATTACAAGATCAAAGAAGCCTTCCCTTCATATTCATATTCCATCAGCACGAATAAACATAAAAAGATATCTGGAGTTCTGTCTTTAAGGATCTGACCATCTAGTTACATGCATTGTGCTTGCTCAGTCACTAAGCTGTGTCCAACTCTTTGCGACCCCGTGGACTGTAGCCCACCAAATCCTCAGTCCATGGGATTTTCCCAGGCAAAAATACAGGAGTGGGTTGCCATTTCCTTCTCCAGGGGATCTTCCCCCACCCAAGAATTGAACCCATATCTCCTGCATTGGCAGACAGATTTCTTACCACTGAGCCACATTCGAAGCCCCAGTTACATTCATTACTTCTGCTCATATTTCTGTTGGCCTGAAATTACTCACTTGCATAGCTGTCTCACTATAAGGAAGATTAAGATTATAGAGTCTTTAGCTGAAGACCACATGCCAAGCAAATCCTGTAGAGTAATGGCTATTTTTAAGAAGAGGAAGGAGTTAATGAAAAATAAGACTTCATCAACACAATCAATAGATATGATAATTCGCTTATGATATCTGAATCTAAGTATTAACCATCATAGGTAAATAAGAGAACAGTGATATATGGATGATGTTCTATTTTTAAAGCACAAAATTGTCAAGGCATTTTTCTTCATGTTATTTTATAACCTCATGAAAAAGAGGCATAGTATGGCTCTCATAAAGCACAGATATCACAGAGATATCAGACAGGAAAATTAGGTTATCACTGATCTTTAGAGGGAATTGGGGGTGGGGGATAGTAAAGAAAACACAGAGCATAATCTTGAGTAGAAAGCAGATCAGTCGTGCCTTGAAGCTAACATGTGCAAAACATCCTACAGACTTTCTTACAAAACTACAGAGCCCATCAGTATGGAGTCTTTCACCAACATCCACACCTTTCAAAACCCATAGAACATCAAATTTTTAACTATGCATTTCCATGCACATTGAAGACAGCATTTTGTCACATGTGTGTGTGTTACAGAAGGATATGGATGTCTGAGCAGCCAGGCTCCTGGCTCCAGGAACCATATGTTTTTGTGAAACTGGAAAATCTCCCATAAGTTTTCCCCATGATGATTCGGAAGAGTCCTGCCCTCTCGTTCATTTCTCTGTGTCTTCCCTGCATCATTAGCTCTTCTTCGGCCTCCTTCTCTGTATCTGCTTGTTCACTTTGCACCACCTTTCTCTACATCTTTGTCTATGTCTCCATCTCTCTGTCCTCTTTCTGCTTATTCTCTGCTCTTTTCTTTTTGTTGAATGCCTTCCCTGCCTGTCTTCCACCCACAAACTGGCTCAAAATCTAGTTTTGAATATAATGATTTGATGTTGACCTAAATACAGGCACCTTCTCTCTCTTCCATAAACTCAGGGCTCGATATTCTTTTCTACATATTTCTTCTTTTCTTCTTCTCCAAGGAGGTAAATTCCTATTTTAATCTCCATTTTTCAAGCACCAGAATGATCACCAGAATTGTCCTTTCTGCCAAACTACAAAAAAATTGTGAATTCTTTTGCAGTTTATAGGACGTTCCCCACAGAATAAACATGAATTTCACAGTAAATTTCTCTATTTCTCAAGGGAAACCAGCATTTTTTTCCACTTCCAAAGAAAATAACAGCTTCTGTGTAACATAGTTATTTTATAAAGCAGATAATAATCAAGATAAAAATTGATTTATATTGTTTGATGACCAACTAAAATGGCAAAATCTTGTATCGCTGTACAATCTACGTGCTGACTTAACTACTGTATCACTACAGTACTGTGTGTGCCTCAGGAGGAGGGAATCTGGAATGAGCAGAGAAACGAAAGTGCTTTGTTCACTCAGGTTCTGAATCAGGTCATCACATGACCTAATGGGTCACTAAATCATTAGGGTCATAACAACCATTAGGGTCATTTTGGGCATAATAATCAGAAGAGTTTAGGTTTTCCAAAGAGTAGATAACATTCATACTGCATCTACAAAACACTATATGCAAAAAAGCTTCAACCCATTCAATTGATTTCCCTCAAAGTCAAACTTGCTTTTCTTTTTAAACTAACTTGTCTCTTGGTTATTAATGGGTCACCTAAGTCTCTGTTAACTTCCAGGCTACCCAGCAGTCATAGGACCCACACTTCCTAGTGACCATTCCTATCAGGTTTTGACGGGTTATTCATCCCAGTTGCACAATGGAAAATCAGCCAGGTTATACGTTGTAAAATAGCAACAGTCAGACAAATGAATTGGCATCAAACAGAGAAAAATAGAAAACATTTCCACATTTCAAGTTGATGTTTGTACATTTTATTTGGGATAGTAACTGTATTGCCACCTGGAGCATTATTGAAATTTTAATTATGGATGACTCCTGTATGTGCCCTGACACCCAAAGCTTCTGCATCTCCTTCATTAATGTCAAGTCCAAAAGATGGAATTGACTCTGATAGCTATGGTGGGACAGAAGAGAAATGTGAGAGGGACAAGCATGGCCATCTGCAAGCCAGTGGAGATTCATTGTCTAACACTGCATTAAGTGGCTTCGAGAATAACAAAAGCAGATGAGGTATTTTCCTTTCCCAGTGTGATATTTTAAGCTACTTAGGCAGACAAGTCCTATATTCATCAAATTACTAACAAAAAGTAAGATACAGCATAGGATGAGATGATCAAATACTCTACCCACCTTCTCTGTGCAAAACCTTTACTATTCTAAGTTCACAGATGAGACAGTTGGAGGAATTCAGCTAAGAATTTAAGAGACTTGTGAAAAATTATTTTCAAATAGCCAACACTTATTGAGCATATACTACATGCCAGGTATTGCACTCCATAGTTTAAACCCTTGTTTTCTTTTCATAATAACACATTTAGGTGGCAAATCCTGTTCCCAAGTTTTTACCACTAGTATGTGGTAGAGTCAAGATGTATATCTGTTCTATCCTCTCAGAAGGTCATACCTTTAAGTATCATAACTTTTAGAATTAGATAGCACGTTAAAAGTCATAAAATAGATAGTATCAAAGGTGTATATATGTCAATCCCCACCTCCCAATTCCTCCCATCCTACCCTCTTCCCCCTCGGTATCCATTTATTTGTTCTCTACATCTCTGTCTCTATTTCTGCTTTGCAAATAAGGTCATCTATACCATTTTCTTGCCTGGAGAATCCCAGGGATGAGGGAGCCTGGTGGGCTGCCGTCTATGGGGTCACACAGAGTCGGACACAACTGAAGTGACTTAGCAGCAGCATACCATTTTCTTAGATTCTCTATATGAGCCTTAATAATATGATACTGTTTTTCTCTTTCTGACTTCCTTCACTCTGTATGACACTCTCTAGGACCATCCACAGTCTCTACAAATGATGCTTTATATAAAATAGACAGTTGATGGGAACCTACTTTATAGCACAGGGACCCTTACTTAATNATTTTCTTAGATTCTCTATATGAGCCTTAATAATATGATACTGTTTTTCTCTTTCTGACTTCCTTCACTCTGTATGACACTCTCTAGGACCATCCACAGTCTCTACAAATGATGCTTTATATAAAATAGACAGTTGATGGGAACCTACTTTATAGCACAGGGACCCTTACTTAATGCACTAAGGTGTCCTAAATGGGAAGAAGGTCCAAAAGGGAGGGTATCTATGTAAACACATAACTGATTCACATTTGCTGTACAGTAGAAACTAACACAACATTATAAAGCAACTATACTGCAACAAAATTTAATAAAAAACAAAGCAAAACAAAAGTTATCTGAAATGGAATTCTGACAATATGTTGCATGTGTACATGTATGCATATACAGGGCATCTTATATGTAGTATTATGTATTAATCAGGTATATGTATTAATACGCACACATACAGGGTATCTTGCCATTAAGTACTATGGTTAGATGGCAAGATCAGTAATTGCCTAGAGTTCTTGCATCTTCAAAGCACAAGGAAGCTCTTTTATCAGGAGTCTTGAGTTCACTGGTCCCAAAAGACTTAAAAATGTATGTGGTTAGTATTTCCCAGCATTGAGGGTCTCAAGGCACAGATCCATGGTAACCCCTGAGACCTGGTCCCAAACTCCAGGGACTGTAAAACATCTCTGGGTCATTCTCACTGTCAAGTTATATTTTCATTCTCAATTGATTCAATACTAAAGAATGTTCACTGGTATTATTTGCAGCTTTAACCATCTGTTCTGAAAAACAAAACAAAAAAAGGCTTCACTTTGTAGATAAGTTCATTTGTACACTTTTCTTCAGATTCCACATATAACTGATATAGGATATTTATCTTTCTTTGACTCACTTCACTCATTATGACAATCTCTAGAGCCTAGATAGCAGAAGAATCTAAGAAAGAGAAGATACATGTATATGATAACTGATTCACTTTCCCATACAGCAGAAACAAGCACAATATTGTAAATCAACTCTATTCCAATGAAAAAAATTTTTAATTCTTTATTCTTCCATGGTATTCTACTGAGCCACACAATCTCTCTGTCCTGGAGAGCTATAAATTATCTACTTCTTCTTTCATCCAAGCCTTGAATTCCCATTGTCCTGCAGAGAAGACTCATCTTTCTCTGGTGAGCCTCTATATCTCCTAATCGAGACATAGCAATAGCAATGGAAGTTTTAACTTATCCTTACACCCATCACAAGTAAGGAGCCAATATTGATCCTAACCAACCCACTAAATAATCAACATTCACCTCCCACCTTCGCCAATTAGCTATTGTCTAAATGAAAAGATTTTCATTCAAAAATCTTAGCAAAAAAAAAAAGATGAAATGAAGGGGACTGAAAAGTCAGATTAAAAATACCTGTCAAATGTATGCTAATGATGTAGAAAACATATCTGAAAATTTATTTCCCTTAAGAATAAAAATTTAGAATTAAAGTGGTCAATCACTTTGTGACTCAGGCAGCTGAACAGATTTATAAGAGGATTTTTTAAATTAAATATCAAATTTAGCCAAAAATGACATAGGGAAGCAAAGCAAAATTCTTTTCCAAAGTATGTCTGATAAAATGAAGAAAATTTACTGGAGTCTCAACGACACAGGGACCTTTGACAGCTGATAAGAAAACCTAACCCTCTGTCTCCAGGCAGGGCTACAGCAAGATCTGAATGATCATCAAACTATTTGGGGAAATATTGAAAATATAGTTAACCACCAGTGATTCTGTCTACTTGACATAAATCATCTATATGTTTTAAAAATTCACTCTCCCATTTTTTTTTCCATCTCAAGTAGATTTTCTTTCCTTGTTAGCACCAATCATTCCAATGATTAAAAGGCTAAGGTATTTAGATATCAATACACTGCAACTCTAACATAAGGATTCTGCTCAAGAGAAATTTTTGGTAAAGTTATTAAGGCAAAACTTATTTCTAAGTACTTCAATATTTCATCATCTAAGGAAGAAACATCAGAATAATTGCCTGTATTTTTCCCCTAAATAACATATCTTTTCATTAGCCCACTCAAAGGAAGATCACCTGTCAAAATCTGAGAGCCAAACTTTTCAAGATATCTCAGAGTTTGAGGTCAGAAGGAATTCTTCCTTGAACAAAGGAATATAAATTCTTTGACAATAGGGGCTTGTCATATAACTTCTCCTCATTCAGAATCTTTTATCAGACCAGGTAACTAAAATTGTTTACCAATACAGAGTAGAACTGAAGAGGGGGAATGGCAGACAATGCTTTCACATTAAATAATTTGATATAATTTCAAAATTAGCAGTGAATATGAAAGCTTTTCATAATTTTAAAAGTAAAAGCAATCATAATAAGTCTGCTAGAGGGATTTCCACTAGATATGCCAATCACCAGGGAAAACTGATTTTGTCATCCTGTGAGGTCTTGAACAGTGAATGTCTTGTGGGACCTCCTATCTAAGGTTCCAACACCAAGTAAGAAAATCACGGGATCTGGAGGCTCTGGGCAGAAGTGAGGTCAGGAACCAAATCAGAAAATTCAAATAGAGAGGCTAAAGACCATGTGAATCTTTAGCCACATCTACATCTCAAGTCCACTTGATAGATAGTGACCAGGAGTGGACATCAGTCCTGTCTTCTCAGGCTCATTCAGCAGCAGTCAGCTCCATCTTTCACCTAGAATCAGCCCCACCCTGGTCTTGAACCCATCTCAATCAGGACAGGACTTGCTTAGGAGCATTCAGCATGTCGGTCTGAAATGTACAATGCAGTTGTTAGCTTATATTAACCTTGAGGAAACTCTGCTATTGCACACCCACTGAGCCATCACCCTTTCTTCATCCCCGTTCTTTCCTTATAGACTTGCCTTCTGCCTCACTTCCTGTTTAATTCATTCCTCTGCTCAGAGTAGATACTCTGAAAGTCTACTGACTTACTCCTGGTCCCAATAATGTATCATGCTCTTATCAACCCTCCTTCCTAGCAAGCTGAACTTTGTAGGAAACTGCTCTTGATTGCCTGTTCATGTGAAATATCCCATCCCACCTAATTTTGGATATTATGTACATATTCTATTTCTGCTGCATACCACCAATTATAATGTCACTAACCTCAGTGAAGCCCAAGTTTTTTGTTCTAACTCTCCCACAGCATTTTTGGAATACCTTAAAGGCCAAATCCATGCCATTATCATTTCCCTATTTTGGTCCTTCTCTTGCCTATTTGGGCTTCCCTGGTGGTTCAGATGGTAAAAAAAAATTCACATATAATGAAGGAGGCCTGGGCTCTATCCCTGTATTGGGAAGATCCCCTAAAGGAGGGCATGACAACCCACTCCAGTATTCTTGCCTGGAGAATCCCCATGGACAGAGGAACGTGGCAGGCTACAGTCAATGGGGTAGCAAACAGTCAAACACAACTGAGCCCAAGCATACACATGGCTATTTTGGTTCATTTATCACCTATCTATACTAATATGTAAAGAACTTATGTAACCAGAAGACAGGAAATGGAGATGGCATTCGAAAGAAAAAATTTGGTTTAAAATATCCAAATTTAACCTGCCTTATGTAAGTACAATCATAGCCATTATCTTGTAATAATTTCTAATCAAGTATAATCTATAAAAATACTGAATCACTTTCCTGTACATCTGAAACTAATATGATATTTGAAATCAACTGCACCTAAATGTAAAAAATTCTTTTAAAATAAAATATTTAATTAACCTGATGATAGGATTAGACTATGTCTTTAGAGCTCTATCACTAGGCCAGTCCCTCTAAATAGTCCCACTTGGTGCTAACAGGCACCCCATCCTTACTTGTATAACAAAGACACAGAGATCCCTGAAGAACCTGCAGTGTATCCATTCATGAGTGAATCTGGGTGCTCATAAAGTCACTTTTTAGTTACTGTTTGTCACTCAATCATGTCTGACTTCTGCGACCCCATAGACTGTGGCCCACAAGGATCTTCTGTCCATGGGATTCTCCAGGCAAGAATACTGAAGTGTGTAGCCATTCCCTTCTCCAGTGAATCTTCCTGACCCAGGGATCAAACCCGTGTTTCCTCCGTTGCAGGAAGATTCTTTATCATCTCAACCACCAGGGGAGCCCAAAGTCACTCCTTACCTGGAACATAATTTCCTATCTTAAAAAATGAGGGAGTAATTCTGTACTGAGACTTTTACCATCAGAATCACTTGTATAACTGGGATGTACTTATGCTCCAAGACAGTGTCTGATCATTTGCCTGTTTGCACTCAGTTCTGTTTTTTGCCATTCCTTGACTCTGAGATAGACCACTGGAGGCTACCTTTCACAGGCTTCTTTGTCAATTGGCTTGTGGTTAGGTTTGGCCAGTGTGAAACACTGGTAAGATATTAGTGAATAAGAAAGGAGAAGCCACAGTATCAGCCCCCAGCCCTGTAGCTGTACTGCTCCTAATGAGTGGGGAAGTACAGGGAGAAACAGGAATTGCCCCCTAATGCTTGATTTAAGGCTTAGACATCAGGATCCATCTAAAGAGCAGACAGTCAGCCTACTTCTCATGGACATCTCTGGGTGACATTACTGGAAATACTTAATTGACACCATGGCTTCCACTCCTGCTGCACAGCCTTTGATTTTTTTGATTCCAGCTCCCACAGGATAGCCTCCATCGAGGTTCTAGCTGCCTGGAGGGTCCTCTAGGCACGACTATCACCACCTCTTCTATCTGTCCCTACAACCTTAAGCAAGGAATGCCTTCCTGGCCTTGCTCATTCATCTCTGGAAGCCTCATTTTGTCCTGTTTGATTTTTTATAATTACCTCAATAAGTTTCTTTTCTTTTCTTTTTTTTGAAACATGCAAAGTGGTTTCTGTTTTCTTGACCAGACTGTGACAAACACCTTTGTCTAGAGATTTTTATTCAGGAGAACTATCGGGTTGGCCAAAATGTTCATTTGGATTTTTCGTACCATCTATGAAAAATCTAAACAAACTTTTTGGCAATCTCAATACAACGGGCTCACTAGTTAAGACTTAGTGAATAGATGAACTCTGTGACTTCTTGCTTTAAACACTGAGTTATAAGAATTGTTTAATCCCTTCCAGGTTTAAAATACTATGATTATTAGCAGGAAAGAAAACAGCTAGTGATTCAATTTAATTTAAATATCACTTACTGAGCTTTACTACTATCAGACAACACACGTGTAGTTTGGAGATACCAGTATCTCAAAAAAATACAGGAGAAATACTACTGAAATACTCTTTCAGTGCCAATGCTACCATTGCCACTGAAATAACTATTTAGAAACTATTTAGAAAACTAATCACCTTCAATGACAGGAAGGTTCTTCTATACCAGCTTCCAGTTTAAAATCCAGAGCTAGTTCAGTTCATTGGCCAAGTCTAGGTCACTTACCCATGCTATAGCTGTAAGAAAACCTGAGGGAAAAAATAGCATCTGGAATTTTCAACTTTTATAGTTGGAGATAAGCTTTATCTTTCAGTAAGAGTACCATGAATTCCTTCCAGGTAGTAAAGAAACTCAGAGGCTGGCATATTAAAAACTGACAAATTGTCATGATAGCTATTCCTTTAGGCTAGCAAACATCAAATAACACCTTCTTCCTCACAAATATTTTCAACACACATATGCACATACCCTAACATGAAATTGTATTCCTAATAAATTCAATCACCCCCTGAAGGAAGCAATCCCAATTTTTTTTTTCNATTGACTCAATACCCTTAGTTTGACTACCTGATTAATTCTTTAAAGATGTAAAAATATTTTTTTTCATAAGGTTCTAAGCTTTACTGACAGGGCTAACAATTGACCTGGAAGAGGGAAAAGCATCTCCTGGGGAAGAGGTACATCAGTTTCTATTTTTCTATCTGATGCCCACAAAAGAACAGTGACTATTCAGAGCTACATTTCCTGCTGTGTAATATTGGGAAGCAAGTGACACATGAATTATGCAAGCAATGGCAGTGCATAAAGAAGGTTCATATTTTGAACTCAAAAAAAGACTCGGGGGGAAAAAAAGGGAGAACAAAATAGGAGGTGTGCAGAGTTTGTAAAGGTTTACTCAAGGAACTCAGACCCAGAATCTTTTGGAAGCTGTACAGGAAGGGAATTGTGAGGCTCCATCTGAAGCTGACCCCAGTGTGCCCAGCCTCCAATGCTGCAATCACAGAAAAGGTACTACCCCGTTTTCCTCAAAAACTGAAGCAGGCAAGTACGGTGAGCATAGGTAGGGCTACAACTGATAAGAAAAGTATCTCAAAGGACAAGAAGAGCTGTGTGTGAGTTCTTCGTTGTGTTCAACTTTTGCTGCCCCATGGACAATAGCCCACAAGGCTCCTCTGTCCATGATTCTTCCAAGCAAGAATATTGGAATGGGTCGCCGCTATTTACTCCTCCAGAGGATCTACCTGACCCAGGGATCAACCCGAGTCTGGTGTGTCTCCTGCATTGGCAGGCGAATTCTTTACCACTGAGCCACCTGGAAAGTCCAAGAAGAACTGACTTTGTAACAGTTACTCTGAGAGATAAGACATGGCATGGAGGAAGAAGCCCCTGAAATTTCAGACAGGATTGAAGCAGAGGAGAAATACTTTACACATTTGGATCTAGGATTCAAGTATCTAAACCTGTTTTCTGCTAAAAACATAGTAGAAGTTCAAGGCACCATTGAGAGAGAGAGAAAGAAAAAAAAAAAAAAGTGGGTACATAATGGTTTCTTCTTGAGGATATTGGAGAAAATGTTATAATTACTGCTACCCAATGATACTGATGTGTCCTTTCAGGTCTGCTTGTCATCAGCTCAGGTTTTTATTTTGAATCTATCCATAGCCAGAGAGACCACACACACTATAAGAGAAAACCTAAAGACTTGGCTGGGGACTTTTCAATCATCAAGGCTAGTTCCTGGTATAGTTTAATTATTTTTTCAGAAGACCAACAAGACTGTCACATAATTTCTCTTTTTCCAATAAATTTTATTATTATTTTAGCATAATCCACAATTCAAGAGATAGCCATTCAGCCTAGGGTCAGAAAACTTAGATATGAGTCTAGTGCCACTATTTATTTATTGTTGGGCTTTGAGATAAACCTTATGAGACTGTATTTATCACATGCCAATAGGGAGAATAATCATAGTAATGCAATGGCTTTTTCTCACTTTCTACGTGCCACTGTGCTAAGCACTGTATGTGTGCATGCATGCTCAGTCTCTAAGTTGTGTCCAACTGTTTGTGAACCCGTGGACTATAGCCCACCAGGCTCCTTTGTCCATGAGACTTTCGAGGCAAGAATATTGGAGTGGGTTGCTATTTCTTCATTGGAGAAGGAAATGACAACCCACTCCTGTATTCTTTTTTTTTTTTTTTTTTTTTAAAACAAACAAACAAACAAACAAACTCTAGCTCCCACATGGAGGTCACGGGGCCAATCCGGATCTCGCGAGATCTACGCCGGGCTCTGCCTTAAAGAGATAGCGACTAGGAAAGAGGCTGTAGACCAGAGGGAACTAAAATGGGAGGGTCACTCCTGTATTCTTGCCTAGAGAATCCTGGACGGAGGAGCCTGGTGGGCTGGTGTCCATAGGGTCACACAGAGTCAGACACTACTGAAGGAACTTAGCATGCATGTATGCATTGGAGAAGGAAATAGCAACCCACTCCAGTATTCTTGCCTGGAGAATCCCAGGGATGGAGGAGCCTGGTGGGCTACTGTCTATGGGGTCGTACAGAGTTGGACACGACTGAAGTGACTTAGCAGCAGCAGCAGCAGCCACTATTTCCTCATTCAGAGAATCTTCCTAAGCTAGGGACTGAACTCACATCTCCTGTGTCTTCTGCATTGGAAAATAAATTCTTTACCACTGAGCCACCTGGGAAGCCCTAGCACTGTAGGCATACCATCTTATTTATTTACAAAGGGTAAGTAGCATCGTTGTCTTCATTTGACACATGAGGAAACTAAAGTCTGCTCTTGTGTGACAACAAAGTCATCATACTTGAGAAAAGATGCTATTAATGTGAGACAATGTCTTGTCACACTTTAGGAATAAAAATCCTTATTCTCTTAAAGCCTTCTTTAGATTGACCAATCTCCATACCAGAAAATTTCATATTCTTCTCTAGATATTTTTTATAATCTTTTGCCACATAGATGTCCAAGTCATGATCCACATAGAACATTTTTAATTCCAAATGATGAGACCAAGTGCTATGCAAAACTTTTTCACAGAACAACAAAAACTGCCCTTGCATCTATAATTTGTAAATCAAAATAATACCCAAGTTTGGAGTATTATTATCCTGCAGCACGTGGGATCTTAGTTTCCTGACCAGGAATCAAAGCCATGCCTACTGCAGTGGAAGTACAAAGTCCTAACCATTAGACTGCCAGGGAATTCCCAATACCCAGCTTTTGTATACATAAAATGAGTATTGTTTTAATAGGCATGTCCATACACATGCATGTACATATACACATATAGCTACTGAGAGAAGGGGCAGTGAGCTGAATAGATATTCACAAAGTCACACAAGGCTAGAAACTACTTGAGTCCAACAATCAGTTATAGAAACTGTGAAACACCTAGGTGTTCAGTTGAATTCCAAAAAGGCTGAATTTTAAAATTAGGGCTAAATACTTTTATAAAAAGTATTACTATCGATCAACTCCAATAAGGTTAAAATCACCAATTTTTTTAGCAAATTAAGTACATGCCAAGACATGAAATCTCTAAAAGAAAATCCAGACTCCCAATAATGCAACACTAGACACTGCAAAAATTCATGACATTTGTTGTATTTTGAAGGGGGAATGCTTAATACTGACTTAACACAGAAGTTAAAATTAAGAGATAACAAATTTTAAATGCAATTATAAATATGAAAGTGAAAGTCACTCAGTCATGCCCAATTCTTATGACCCCATGGATAGTAGCCTGCCAGGCTCCTCTCTCCGTGGAATTTTCCAGGCAAGAATACTGGACTGGGTTGCCATTTCCTACTCCAAATATACTCAAAGATAAAGAATATGTACATATTGGGTAAAGAGATGGAAATCTCATCAACTAAAGGAAAAGCATAAAAGAAAATCAAATATAAATTCAAAGCATAAAAATATCTGGAATGAAAAATTCACTGACAAGTAGCAATCACAGATCAGATGCGCAGAAAAACAGATGGGTGTATTTAAAGACAAAGAAACCACACAATGTAAAATGCAGAGAGATGGAAGACTACATATATTTTAAATAAATCTCAGAATCAGTATACTGAGCAAAATATCCAGACATAAAACTATATGTACTGTGTGGTTCCATTTATATGAATATCCAAAACAAGAAAATGAGTTTTTAGTGATATAAATAAAAAAACTGTTTATCTCTTGTGGGGAGTAAACTGACCAGGGAAGGGACTAGAGAAATTTTCTAGGGTGATATCAATGCTCTCTATCTTAATAGGCATGTTAACTAAATATACACATTTGTCAGAACTCACTGAACTGTGCTCTCACATTTGTGCATTCAACTGAGTGCCAATTATACTTGAAAAGAATTGTACAAGAGTAACAGGGACATGGAAGTGATCGCATAAAGTAACTGAATTTTGAAGAAGTAGAAGGTTTTGATCATTTCTGAGCAATGTATACTTTAACGAGGAATTCTTATGTCCCCATTTGACAGAGGAAATGAGCCTAACACCAAATTCAATATATTGATAGGTGGGGCTTGCCTTTGAAGTAGTTATATAGTTTCCAGACAGATGAGGGGCAGGGCTTGGAAGGAAGTGAGGTCCTAGCTTTGGAATCCCCATCTGCTTCCCACTTGGTGTCCCCAGAAGCATAAGAGGGGATTTGGCATCAGCTTGTGAAGAAGGCTGAGCACCGAAGAATTGATGCTTTTGAATTGTGATGCTGGAGAAGACTCTTGAGCATCTCTTGGACTGCAAGGAGATCCAACCAGTCCACTCTAAAGGAGATCAGTCCTGGGTGTTCTTTGGAAGGACTGATGTTGAAGCTGAAACTCCAGTACTTTGGCCACCTCATGCAAAGAGTTGACTCTTTGGAAAAGCCTCTGATGCTGGAAGGGATTGGGAGCAAGAGAAGGGGACGACCGAGGATGAGGTGGCTGGATGGCATCACCGACTTGATGGACGTGAGTTTGAGTGAACTCCGGGAGTTGGTGATGGACAGGGAGACCTGGTGTGCTGCAATTCATGGGGTCGCAGAGTCGGACACGACTGAGCGACTGAACAGAACTGAATCACAGATGGGAGGGACACCCTGCAAATACTCTGAGGGGAAAGAGCCAGAGTTGAGCCTTCTTAGCCTTACACACAAGATTCCTGTGATAACCCACAGTCTCCTCAGCCAAGTTTCCTCCTAAAAAATAACCTTTTGTGCTGTCAGTNGAGTCGGACATGACTGAGCGACTGAACAGAACTGAATCACAGATGGGAGGGACACCCTGCAAATACTCTGAGGGGAAAGAGCCAGAGTTGAGCCTTCTTAGCCTTACACACAAGATTCCTGTGATAACCCACAGTCTCCTCAGCCAAGTTTCCTCCTAAAAAATAACCTTTTGTGCTGTCAGTCCTACACAGTATGATTCATGATGTCTTCAACCTCGGAAGCTAGGCTTCATAAGGATGTCTCAACTCCATGACTGTGTTATTGCCTAATAGGCCAGATTCTCATGATCTATAACAACTCTGGGGGAATCCAGGACGGAATGGAGCCCATGTCGGCAGTGCTGATAGTGGCAAATCTTTGTCCAAATGTCTGTGTCAGTGTTAAGCCTCCCACATAATGTGGGTGGCCAGAAATGCATTCTTCTGTGGCTGCTAAGCTCACTAACTGCATGATTTCCCAGTAAGAGTCATTCCCCTATGGACCTTGAATCAGACACATCTAGACTATGCTACTGTAAATAAGTATAGCTGGTCTTGCCCACTGGTGACATGTTGCTAGTAGCACCAGTGGAATTTCTATAATATAGAGTAGGGGTTGCCACTAATCAATAGGCTGGATCTTCTTGAATTGCATAACTGACCGCACTTGCAAAGTATGCCCAAGCTTAGAGAAAAGCAGATTGATTCACAGTGATTTCCATGTAGTAAAGTGGTAAGGAAAGAATGACAGTGTTCCATGCTACCAATTTATAAACTCTGGTACTTTTCAAGAGTTGAGAAGGAAATAGCAACCCACTCCAGTATTCTTGCCTGGGAAATCCCATGGACAGAGGAGCCTGGGGGGCTACAGTCCATGGGGACACAAAAGAGTCAGACATGGCTTAGTGACTAAACAACAACAACTCTTTAAGAGAGCACGGGACCTGGCCATGAAAAAAATCTGAATTCCAGCCCTGCACCTAACACTAAGTAACGCTACGGCAAGGGGAAGTGCTGCATTTCTGTGGGTCTATATTCTCAGGAATAGAAATGGGATAAAATAACAGCTGATCTCTAAATATTTCATCACCTGTATTCTGTGAATCATCAAAACTGCACTTCTCTCCTCCTTGGTAGGCTCATGTCTCCCTGCTTTTTTCTCATCCCATAATATGCATTATATGTATAGAGGGGCAAATTCAAACAATCCAAAAAAAAAAAAAATAAAACATGATAATTTCTGATCAATTGTCATATCACTGAATTCACTCAATTTAAAGTAAAGTAAATTCATTCAATTTAAAATAACTGGGTAAAATATATGGATTTTTTAATTAATTATTTTTCTGACCTATACAAAGATTGTTAAGTTGCAAATTAATGCTATTAACTTTATCATCAAGAATTCCCACCTGCCTATAATATGCCCTGAATGTGCATTCTATGAATCTTTTCTATATGATAATATTGTTATATGCTTTCTAGTTTGCCAGCCATGTGTCTTCATTATCTTATTTGAATCATACAAGTCTATGGAGTTGCCTGGTAGGTTATTTTTACCTGATTGTGTTAGGTAGGTAGAATAGAGAAAAGGACTCCAAAATGGCAGTGGCTAAAAGACAAGGAAGGGAAAAGCCCGTGAAAAGAGAACAAAAGAAGGTCCGAGGACCGGAGTGAGGACCTCAGGTAAAACAAGCAACACTCCTGGATGGCCCAATTTACATAGGTCAGGCCTAGGGAGAGAGAAACATATAAATAGAGGAGCCAAAGCCAGCTCTCTCTCTCTCTCTCTCTTCCCTGCGCGCTGGGGCGCTCTTCTTGTGTCTTTGGATCGACGTGCCCTCATGCCTCAAAGATGGATTTTCCTGCTATCTTCTAAACAAAATAGAGCTGTAACACTGATTTGTCTAAGAGCTATAACAATGGTCCATTTGAGACCTGAGAGCTATAACATGGTCTATCCAAGACCTGAGAGCTGCGAAATGCCGAGGGGGCTTTAATGTCCATCACTCCAAATCTTTGTTGTAAGGAGACAGAGAACTGAGAAACATACATTCGCGTGACAATTCTATAGGTGAATTAACTGAGGTCTGAAGAAACAGAGTCATTTGCTTTGATTGACTCATTCAACTCGTAAGTAGCAGAGCAGAGCTGGAATGCAGATTTCTTCCTGGCTCAAATGTTCTCTACTCTATGAGAATAAGATTTCAACTCTTCCAACTTCAAAAGTCAATATTCTTCCTATCCCTTGAACTGCATTAATTAGCTGGAAACCTAAACCAACTAGCCATATGTCTGGAGTGGTCAGAAACTAAGAAACCACTGGGTGGGGATATGGGAAATGGGATTCAAGCACTGAAAAAAGGATCAGAACAGATGATTTTTAAGGCATAATCAAAGTCTGAATGCTATCATCAGCTCAGTGACAAAAATAAATACGCTTCTTTCCATTTTGTTGAGGTAGCTTTTTAAAGTTTCTCATCCTGTTTCTTTTCTTTTGTTCTTTGCACTCGATTTTCCTGTGAGGCAAATAAAGACAGATTCAAGGACTTAGATATGGAAAAGTCTTGGATTAACATAACAAGACACTAGTATTGGCCATTCCCAGGAATCTATAAATAAATTTGGAAGATTTGGGAATTTTGTGTCATGATCTCTTGTTCATAGTCACCATCTGCCTCAGGGCCCCTACCCTCCTGGATACAAAGGCAATAGACTCATAGAAGAATTTTGTCATTATGACTAAAGGGTAAAAGAAGCGTTACTTAACAGTGCTTTATTGTCACAAGAAAACACAGGAGGAAACAAAGAGTTGATATTAGAAGAACCTTCTATTCAGTATTTTATAATACTAAATGGTAATATTTCCTTGGACAAAATTTCCACCACTAAAATAGAGCATGCCTGGGACACTAGAATAGCTTTTAACAGCTACTATGAATTTATATCTATGTGTATGGACATGGGGCTATGTCTAGGGCTATATGGGTTTTTCCTTCTCCAGACAAATACGTTATCAGATGGAAGCATTAACTGATTTGAAAAGATAGAAACCAACTCTCTAAATAAGTTGCTATTCTCTAAATGTCCACTATGATCATGAAAACAATTAAGGTTAAGGATATCAGGTCTGAAAAAGAAAATTTCTTAAATCTGGGAAAGACATATTCAAGAAGAGGAGTAACTGTGTCCAGGAAGGGAAGAAATAATCTCTTCCAGAAAATATGAAAAGGGTAAGTCAGAATGCCAACAAAGACTTTTGGGTAAGAACAATGGAAAGGTCCAGATGTGTTGAGGAAATCAGTTACCACTGAGCTATATGGTGGGAGGAGGGAAAGTGTGCAAAAATATTCATTTCTCTATTCATTTTTCCAGGTGTAAATAAAGTCAGTGTCTAGACAACTCTGCATTTAAAGCTGGCTTTTATTTTAACATGATAATAGATATTGTCATCAAATCTGCCAGTTTTCAGAGGCAAAGCCAACCTTAAATATTGTGTTATGGTAAATGAACTGCTACAGAAATTTGAGTATTTCAGCAAAATGTAATCAAAATGTGATCAAAGTAATGCAGGAAACCTTTAAATGGGAATAAACCTAAATCAAAAAGATTCATGCCCTCCAAAATGGAGACATATAGCTTAAAGAAATATCTCGATTATTCATAGATATGTGTTTCATAATGCATGCATACACACAATAGCTATATTGAATACATGTCTAATTAAAAATGTGTGCAGNCCTAGACAATGTATTAAAAAAGCAGAGACATCACTTTGCCAACAAAGATCCGTGTAGTTAAAGCTATAGGTACTTTTGAACTGTGGTGCTGGAGAAAACTCTTGAGAACCTCTTGGACTGAAGGGAGATCAAGCCAGTCAATCTTAAAGGAAATCAGTTCCGAATATTCATTAGAAGGACTGATGCTGAAGCTCCAATCCTTTGGCTATCTGATATGAAGAGCTGACTCACTGGAAAAGACCCTGATGCTGGAAAAGACTGAGAGCAAGAGAAGGGGTAAACAAAGGATGAGATGTTAGATGGCATCATCTACTCAACAGACATGAGTTCAAGCAAACTCCAGGAGACAGTGAAGTACAGAGAAGCCTAGCATGCTACAGTTCATGGGGTCACAAAGAGTCAGACGTGACTGAACAATAGCAACAATGGAAACACAAAAGACCTTGAATAGCAAAAACAATCTTGAGAAAAGGAAAAGGAGTTAGAGGAACCAGGCTCCCTGACTTCAGACTATACTACACTGCTACAGTAATCAAGACAATATGGTACTAGCACAAAAATAGAAATAGAGATCAATGGAACAAGAGAGAAAGCCCAGAGATATGCCCACACACGTAGAGTCACCTAATCTATGACAAAGGTGACCAGAACATACAGTGGAGCAAAGACAGCCTCTTCAATAAGTGGCGCTGGGAAAACTAGATAGTTACATGTAAAAGAATGAAATTAGAACAATCCCTAACACCATCCACAAAGATAAACTCAAAATGGATTAAAAACCTAAATGGAAGACCAGAAAGTATAAAAAAGAAAACTCTTAGAGGAAAACATAGGCAGAACAGTCCTTGACATAAATCGCAGCAAGTTCTTTTTTGACCCACTTCCTAGAGTAATGAGAATAAAAACAAAAACAAATGCCACCTAACTGAGCTTTAAAACTTTTGCACAGCAAAGGACACCTTAAACAGTTTGATTCTTTGCATGTAGCTGGGCTTCCTTGGTGAACAGATGGTAAAGAATTTGCCTTCAATGCAGGAGACCACAGTTCAATCCCTGGGTTGGGAAGATCCCCTGGAGAAGGAAATAACAACCCACTTCAGTATTTTTGATTGGAGAATTCCATGGACAGAGGAGCCTGGCGGGCTATAGTCTCAGTTCAGTTCAGTTCATTTCAGTCGCTCAGTCGTGTCCGACTCTTTGCGACCCCATGAATCACAGCACGCCAGGCCTTCCTGTCCATCACCATCTCCCAGAGTTCACTCAAACTCACGTCCACCGAGTCGGTGATGCTATCCACCCACCTCATCCTCTGTCGTCCCCTTCTCCTCCTGCCCCCAATCCCTCCCAGCATCAGAGTCTTTTCCAATGAGTCAACTGCATGAGGTGGCCAAAGTTCTGGCGCTTCAGCTTNCGAGTCGGTGATGCTATCCACCCACCTCATCCTCTGTCGTCCCCTTCTCCTCCTGCCCCCAATCCCTCCCAGCATCAGAGTCTTTTCCAATGAGTCAACTGCATGAGGTGGCCAAAGTTCTGGCGCTTCAGCTTTAGCATCATTCCCTCCAAAGAAATCCCAGGGCTGATCTCTCTGCAGTCCAAGGGACTCTCAAGAGTCTTCTCCAACACCACAGTTCAAAAGCATCAATTCTTCGGTGCTCAGCTTTCTTCACAGTCCAACTCTCACATCCATATATGACCACTGGAAAAACCATAGCCTTGACTAGATAGACCTTTGTTAGCAAAGTAATGTCTCTGCTTTTGAATATGCTATCTAGGTTTTGTCATAACTTTCCTTCCAAGGAGTAAGCATCTTTTAATTTCATGGCTTCAGTCACCATCTGCAGTGATATTGGAGCCCCCAAAAATAAAGTCTGCCACTGTTTCCACTGTTTCCCCATCTATGCTACAGTCTATGGAGTTGCAAAGAGTAGAACATGGCTGAAGCAACTTAGCAGGCACACACATCCACAAAGAGACAGTACTGTCCCCATTCTTGCCTTTATCATAGGTTGACTGTATATATATGGGCTTATTTCTGGACTCTCTATTCTGTTTCATTGATTTATGAATGTGCCAGTACTATACAGTGCTTTGATAACTATTGCTTGTAGTGTAGTTTGAAGTCAGGGAGTATGATACGTCCTGCTTTGGCCTTATCTCTCAAGATTATTTTGGCTATTTGAGGACTCTCATAGTTCCATACAAATTTTAAGGATATTTGTTCTAATTCTCTCAAAATGTCATGGACATTTTGATAAGGATTGCATTAAATTGGTATATTGCTTGTGGTAGTATAAACATTTTAACAATGTCAATTCTTCCAATCCATGAATACGGTATATCTTTCCATTTACTTGCATCATCTTCAATTTCTTTCATCAAAGTCTTAAAGTGTTTAGAATATAAGTCTTTTACCTCCTTGTTTAAATTTATTTCTATGTACTTATTCTTTTCAGTGGAACTCTAAATGTGAATGTTTTCTTGATAACAATTTCTGATACTTCAGTATTAGTGCATACAAATGCAACAGATTTCTGTGTATTAATTTTGTATCCTGCAACTTTACCAAGTTCATCTATTCTAATAGGTTTTCAGTGGAGTCTTTAGGAATTTCTTTTAATAGTATAATGTCATCTGAAAACAGTGACAGTTTTATTTCTTCCTTTCCAGTTTGGATGCCTTTTGTTGACAGGTTCTGGCTATGGCTGGGATATCCAATACTATTTTTAATAAAGATGGCAAGAATGTGTATTCTTGTCTTGTTCCTGATCTTAGAGAAAAAACTTTTAGCTTTTCACCATTGATTATGATGTAAATTATAGGACTGTCATAAGTGATCTTCATTATGTTTAAGTATGTTCCCTCTATACGTACTTGTTGTGAGTTTCTGTCATAAATGAATGTTGAATTTTGTCAAAAGCATTTTTTTTACCTATTGAGATTTTCATGCAATTTTTATTCTTCACTTTGTTAATATGGTATGTAACACTGATTGCTTTGTGGTACTGAGCCATCCTTACATTCCTGGAATGATTCCCACTATGAACTTTCCAATGCATTGTTCAATTCAGTTTGCTAATATTTTGCTGAGGATTTTTGCACCTATGTTCATCAGGGATATTAGCCTGTGATTTTCTTTTATATGTAGTTTCTTTGTTTGGTATTAGTATCAGAGTAATGCTGACCTCATAGAATGAGTTTGGAAGTACTCCCTCCTTCTCAATTTTTTGGAATACTTTAAGAAGGATAATATTAATTCTTATGTTTGGTAGAATTACTCTGTAAGGCTATCCAGTCCTGGTCATAAGTGCTGCTGTGTTTTCAAAAACAATTAAGGAGGCTCATTTCCCTGATATTGGTCCCTAGGGCTGAGGGGCCCAATATAGTGCTCAAATCCTTTGGCTCCTAAGGAAAGACCTCTGAGTTTGTGATATCCCCTCTCACTTTTGAGTTCTCTTCCAGGGATGTGGGTCTTACATGCATGCTCAGTTGCTCAGTCCTGTCTGACTCTGCAGCCCCATGAACTGCAGCCTGCCAGGCTCCCCTGTCCATGGGATTCTCCAGACAAGAAAACTGGAGTCAGCTGCCATTTCCTAGACCAGCAGGGTGTGGGCTTTGATTAGATCAAAAATCTTCTGCATCTACTCATCTCAATGTGTTTTCTTTATATTCTTAACTGTAGAAGAGCTATTCAACTAATTTCCAAGTCATGCTCAGAGGGAGTTGTTCTTTATGTAGCTTTAGTTTTGATGTCCATGGGGAGAGATGTTTCCCCTATGGCTTATCAGTAAAGAATCTGCCTGCCAGTGCAGGAGATGCAGGTTCGATATCTGGGTTGGGAAGATCCCCTGGAGAAGGAAATGGCAACCAACTCCACTATTCTTGCCTAGAAAATCCCCTGGACAGAGAAGCCTGGTGGGCTACAGTGCATGGGATCGCCAAGAGTCAGATACAACTGAATGACTAAACAACACCAACAAAATAGAAGGAGGTGAGCTCAGGATCATCCTACTCTGCCATCTTGATCTTGCTTCAATATCCTCATTTTTAAAGTAAGGATAACTTCGTATCTTACATTGCAGGGCTTAAAAGGATAACTGTATCATACCTTGCAGGGCTGATACAAGATTCAAGTTACACAGTGAAAAGCACTTAGCACAAATCATGGCACAGTGTTCTGTACCACGTGACTTTCTCTGCCAACTAGCAGGCAGGGCCAGAACAAGTCTTCAATAGCCCTTTGTCCCATAAATGCCCTACAATGGGTACTTCATCATCTATGATTTGCCATTTACTCTAGACAACAAGATTAAATCAAAATAAAGAAGTAAAGGTAAAACCTCCACTTATAAAAAGTAGAAATTTTAGGTGAAATAATTATGTGATATCTAAATAGTTGTGAGATTATTGTAAGTGGATTTTTATATTTCTGTAAATTGAAGCTTTTTTATTTTTCAAATTAAGAATTCAATTGAAAAGCAAAATCATGATCAGATTATGGAAGAATAATAAAATTTACATAATAACCTTCTGATTCTTTTTTTTTTTTTTCCTATTTGCCTCACCTGAGAAACATCTGATGCATATTTCCCTATCATCTGACAGAGAAACTTGTCATATTTTTTTGCCATTCTAGGTCTGTTTCTTCTCTGATCCTTTACTCAGTCACAATCATCGTCTTCTATTCATTCCCTAGCCATGGTCGAGAATGTATATGTGCCCTAAGTGTGCATATTTCTTTGGACTTCATGCCTCGATTGACCAAGGGGAAATGCTGATGGCAACTCCCTCCTTCCAGTGCCCTCTAATTATAGATAGTTCTGGTCTGACATTGGAACCTCAGTATTTGTAAATTCTGCTTTCAACTAGAATAGTCCTGTACTTGTATATATCCTCAAACTTTCTGCTAATTTACTGAACCCTGGAAATATTCCCATTGATAATGGTAGCAAAACAAAAGAACATCTTTCCGGGCCTATAATTGGACTAGATTCAGGAGGCTATGACCTATACATCTCTAATATCAGAACACCTTCCAGAAAAGCTATGCAGTTAAGAATTTTGCTATTCAGGATTTCTCTAGGAACAACCGTAAGTAATTAAATCTTCATGACAAATTAGTTTGTCAGGCAAATATTTTCCTTGAACCATGCATCTTCAATGAGACATCAACACAGCACCATCACGGGGAAAACACAGTGAAGACATTATAAGAGTGAAGCCAAATTCCACCTTACATTTTGTTTCTAGAACTCACCTATTTTCAATAGTATTCTCATAACCAATTCTTTGAGTCCACAAATGTCTTATATCAAATAATCCTACTTTTCCAAAAGCTACTTAGAGCTGGCCCTCAAGAACAATGAAGAAAGTTGTTGAATTCTAGCTGGATTCTAGTCTGGGCTTTTCCACTAACCAATACGCCTTACATACGTCAATCTGCCTCCTTAGGCCTCAGATTACTTATGTATAAAAACAGAAGTTAAATAAAGTCAGAAAGGCCTTTTATATCTCTAATATATTATGGTTCAGTATCATACTTACTTTGAATGACACATGAGCAAGGGCTAAAATTAAAATGGCATGTCTGATTTATAGACTCATGAAATCAGAATTGGAAGAGACCTTACAGATATCTAGAGATCATAAAATCAAACCTTGGCACTGGAAAATGACATATTTGTTTTAAAATGAAAATGTTATGTAATAAACAAATTCAGCCAAATAATCTTAAAATAAGAAGCATATGAGCATATTCTCCATTATTTTGCTTCTGAAAATATCAGGATGAGGGAGTAAAAAACATTTATCATCCACTATTTCAGAAAAGGAAGCCACCATTTACTTTATGCTTACTGTTTTATGGATATTCTGCTAAGTATTTCACACATTTTTTATTCAATAAGAATAGCTATATGAGATAGATGTTAATATCCCCATATAACTGATTAGGAAAGTGGAGTACAATATAAAAACATATGTAAGGTTATTCAATCCATTCAAGGCTGTATATTTAACAAGTAGAAATATAAGAATACTCAAAGCCAGGCCTATCTGAGTCTTAATATTTATGTTCATTTTACTCAGTGACACAACTTGTCTTATTTTAAGATTTTCTTGACNTCAACATTCAGAAAACTAAGATCATGGCATCTGGGCCCATCACTGCATGGCAAATAGATGGGGAAATAGTGGAAACAGTGACAGACTTAATTTTTTTGGTTCTAAAATCACAGCAGATGGTGACTGCAGCCATGAAATTAAAACATGCTTGCTCCTTGGAAGAAAAGTTATGACCAACCTAGACAGCATATTCAAAAGCAGAGACATTACTTTGCCAACAAAGGTCAGTCTAGTCAAAACTATGGTTTTTCCAGTAGTCATGTATGGATTTGAGAGGAGGACTATAAAGAAAGCTAGCACTGAAGAATTGATGCTTTTGAACTATGGTGTTGGAGAAGACTCTTGAGAGGCCCTTGGACTGCAAGGAGATCCAACCAGTCAATCCTAAAGTAAATCAGTCCTGAATATTCATTGGAAGGACTGATGATGAAGCTGAAACTCCAATATTTTGACCACCTGATGCTTAGAACTGATTCATTGGAAAAAACCCTGATGCTAGGAAAGATTGTAGGTAGGAGGAGAAGGGGATGACAGAGGATGAGATGTTTGGATGGTGTCACCAACTCAATGGATATGAGTTTGAGTAAACTCCAGGAGTTGGTGATGGACATGGAGGCCTGGCGTGCTGCAGGCCACAGGATCACAAAGAGTCGAACACAACTGAGTGACTGAACTGACTGAACTGACACCTGAATGGTCTAGTGGTTTTCCCTACTTTCTTCCACTTAAGGTTGAATTTTGCTACAAGGAGTTCATGATCTGAGCCACTGTATGCTCATGGTCTTGCTTTTGCTGACTGTATAGAACTTCTCCATCGCTGGGTACAAAGAATACAATCAATCTGATTTCAGTATTGACCATCTGGTGATGCCCATTTGTAGAATCGACTCTTCTGTTGTTGGAAGTGGGTGTTTGCTCTGACTAGTGATTCTCTCAGGAAAACTCTGTCAGCCTTTGCCCTGCTTCATAGCTGAGAAAAGAAGAGAAGTGAAAAGCAAAGGAGAAAAGGAAAGATATATCCAGCTGAATGAAGAGTTCCAAAGAATACCAAGGAGAGATAAGAAATCTTTCCTAAGTGATTGATGCAAAGAAATAGAGCAAAACAATAGAACGGGAAAGACTAGAGATCTCTTCAAGAATATTAGAGATATCAAGGGAACATTTCATGCAAAGATGGGCTCAATAAAGGACAGAAGTAGTATTGGACCTAATGGAAGCAGAAGATATTAAGAAGAGATGACAAGAATACAGAGAACTATACAAAAAAGATCTTCATGACCCATATAACCATGATGGTGTGATCACTGACCAAGTGCCAGACATCCTAGAGTGTGGGCCTTAAGAAGCATCACTACAAACAAAGCTAGTGGAGGTGATGGAATTCCAGTTGAGCTATTTCAAATCCTAAAAGATGATGCTGTGAAAGTGCTGCACTCAATATGTCAGCATATTTGGAAAACTCAGCAGTGGCCAACAGGACTGGAAAAGGCCAGTTTTTATTCCAATCCCAAAGAAAGGGAATGCCAAAGAATTAAACTACGGAACAATTGCACTCATCTCACATACTAGCAAAGTAATGCTCAAAATTCTCCAAGTGAGGCTTCAATGGTAAGTGAATTGAGAACTTCCAGATGTTCAAGCTGGATTTAGAAAGGCAAAGGAAACCAGAGGTCAAATTGCCAGTATCCAGTGAATCATATCAAAAGCAAAAGAATTCCAGAAAAACACTACTTCTGTTCCTAGATTATGCTAAAGCCTTTGAGTGTGTAAATCACAACAAATTGTGGAAAATTCTTGAAGAGATTGGGATACAAGACCTCCTTACCTGCCTCTTGAGAAATCTGTATACAAGGCCAAGAAGTGACAGTTAGAACCAGACATGAAAGAACAGACTGGTTCCAAATTGGGAAAGGAGTAGGATAAGGCTGTATATTATCACCCTGCTTATTTAACTTATATGCAGAGTACATAATTTGCAATTCCAGGCTGGATGAAGCACATGCTGGAGTCAAGACTGCAGGGAGAAATACTACAAACCTCAGATATGTAGATGACATCACTTATGGCAGAAAGCTAAGAGGAACTAAAGAGCCTCTTGATGAAAGTGAAAGAGGAGAGTGACAAAGTTGCCTTAAAACTCAACTTTCAGAAAACTAAGATCATGGCAACTGGTCCCATCACTTCATGGGAAATAGATGGGGAAACACTGGAAATAGTGGCTGACTTTATTTTGGGGGGTTCCAAAATCACTGCAGATGATAATTGCAGCCATGAAATTAAAGATGCTTGCTCCTTGGAAGGAAATCTATGATCAACCTAGACATCTTATTAAAAGGCAGACACATTACCGACAAAGGTCCATCTAATAAAATTCCAAGATTTTCCAGTAGTCATGCATGGATGTGAGAATTAAATCACAAAGCTGAGTACTGAAGAATTGATGCTTTTGAACTGTGGTGTTGGAGAAGACTCTTGAGAGTCCCTTGGACTGCAAGGAGCTCAAACCAGTCAACCCTAAAGCAAATCAGTTCTGAATATTCATTGAAAGGACTGATGCTGAAGCTTAAACTCCAGTACATTGGCCACCTGATGCTTAGAACGGACTTATTGGAAAAGACCCTGATGCTGGACAAGATTGAAGGCGGGAGGAGAAGGTGATGACAGAGGATGAGATGGTTGTATGGCATCACTGACTCAACAGAAGTGTTTGAGCAAACTTCAGGTGTTGGTCATGGGCAGGGAGGTGTGGCATGCTGCAGTCCATGTAGTCTCAAAGAGTCAGACATGACTGAGCAACTGAACTAAACTGTGCTGAATTAAAGGCTCCAAAGAAAGTATGAAGCCCTGCGAGCCATAAGTATAGGGAGATTAACACTTTCAGACTTATTTTCCACAAACCCGTGGAGCACTCAAAAGGAAAATATGGGAGACTGGAAAAGCTTTCCTCCCGGTGTTGGCTGAGGAAGGAAAACAACAGCCGGCCTGATGAATTCTTTCCCAAAACGATGTCTCTCTTATCCCTTATGGAACAAAAGCCTTAATTTACTGAGGAAAGAGGAACAATACTCGTGGTATTAGAGCAATGGTAGAAGCCCGGTGAAGCTGGAGAAAGAGAATAAAAGAGAAAAAGCTGAAGCACTGTGGAAGGGATAGAAATACACAACAAACCTGGATATAGGTCTGAAGGGGAGTCAGGAACATGTGTGAATGCAAAACTCCTGAAACACAAGGAAACAGTAATTTCAGGAGCCATAGACATAACTGGAACATCGGAAAATCCTCCTCTGTGCAAACATCAATCAGCAGGCTAATAAAGATGAATTAATAGTAACCGCGGAAGGCAGGTGGAGAAGAGCAAGAGGCAGCTTCTCTCTAGGGCACAGCCCAAAGGAAGACACTAAGAATAAGCGTATACTAAGAAAATAATCTCTTACAAAGCAGCCCACAATCTGAACTAAAGTATCACTGGAAAAATTAAAATTAAAAAAAAAAAAAAACCTGTGGTAACCATAGCAACCAAAAGACCTCAAACCCAGACTAACTACTGTCAAGATTAACAAAAACTTCCATACTAAGGTCTAGCAGAAAGTAAGGTACACTTATCTTCAGGCATAAAAAAATATATTTCTCTCAGATATTTACCTCAGTATCTCATTCCCTCTATAAGATGCCCAGCTTTCAACAAAAAAACATGATACATGTAAAGGCAAGAAAAACACCATAAGAGAAAGTAATCATCAGCAGAGGCCTCTGATATGATGCAGACGTTGTTAGTATCGAAAAAGGAATGTAAAATAACTAATGTCTTCAAAGATCTATTTGAAAGGAAAGACAGCATGTAATATCATGTGGGTAGTTTCAGCAGTCATGGAAACTGTAAGACAGAGTCAAATGGAATTATTCGAAATGTAAAAGAAACTGATAGAAATAATGAATGCCTTCGAAGGCTCATAGTAGAATGAATATAGTCAAGAAAGGATCAGTGAACCAGAAGATAGGTCAACAGAAATTACTCAAAGTGAAAGAAAGAGAGGGAAAAACAAGAGTTTAAAAAATACTGAGTAGAACACTCAAGAGCTATAGAACAATATCAACAGTTCTAACATAAATGCAATTGAAATCCCACAAAGAGGAGAGATACAAAAAGTTGGGAGAAGTACCTGAGGAAATAACAGCTAAACCTCTTCTCCAAATTAGTGATATATATCAAACTAAAGATTCAAGATACTCAGCTAATACCAAAAACAAATATTCAAACTTCTGAAAACCAAAGACAAAGAGGAAAACTTGAAGACAACCATGAAACAAAGACATATTTCCTACAGGAGAATAAGAAGGAAGATTACAGTGGATTTATTGTCAAATAGCATGCAATCAAAAAGACAAAGAAGTGAGGACCTCCTTCAAGTGCTTTTAAGGGAAAAAGAAAATCTGTCAACTCAGAATTCTAGACCAGCAGAAATTATATACATACAAGTTTTTAAATGAGAGAAACTTACTCAGCAAACAAAGACTAAGGAAATCTGTTGATAACAGGCCTACTCCACAAGAAATTTTAAAATACTTTCTTCAGCAAAAGAACTTGGATCTGTCAAAAATATGAAACTTCACAAATAAATAAGGAATGTTGAAAATAGAATAAAATACCATTTTAAATGTATAATTGCTCTAAAAATAAACTGTCTAAAATAAAAGAGTAGTATGAAGAATTGATGCCTTTGAACTGTGGTGTTGGAAAAGACTCTTGAGAGTCCCTAGGACTGCAAGGAGATCCAACCAGGCAATTCTGAAGATCACCCTGGGATTTCTTTGGAAGGAATGATGCTAAAGCTGAAGCTCCAGTACTTTGGACACCTCATGCGAAGCGTTGACTCACTGGAAAAAACTATGATGCTGGGAGGGACTGGGGGCAGGAGGAAAAGGGGACGACAGAGGATGAGATGGCTAGATGGCATCACCTACTCAATGGACGTGAGTTTGAGTGAACTCCGGGAGATGGTGATGGACAGGGAGGCCTGGCGTGCTGAGATTCATGGAGTTGCAGAGTCGGACACGACTGAGTGACTGAACTGAACTGAATGTATGATTATAAGGTATGTGAAAGTAGTATATATGTGACAAGAATAAAGGATTGGGAGGAGGAAATGGGAATATATTATTTGAGGGCAGAGTCAGATTAATTAAAACCTTATTTATAAACACTAGTTCACTTCAGGTGCTCAGTTGTGTCTGACTTTTTGCGACCCCATGAATCGCAGCAAGCCAGGCCTCCCTGTGCATCACCAACTCTCGGAGTTTATTCAGACTCGCATCCATCAAGTCAGTGATGTCATCCAGCCATCTCATCCTCTGTCATCCCCTTCTTCTGCCCCCAATCCCTCCCAGCATCAGAGTCTTCTCCAATGAGTCAACTCTTCGCATGAGGTGGCCAANGTTGGTGATGGACAGGGAGGCCTGATGTGCTGCGATTCATGGGGTCACAAAGAGTCAGACACAACTGAGCGACTGAACTGAACTGAAAGCTTCCTTCCCTGGTAAGTAAATTGAGGAACAGTCTGTTGGAAAGCAAACCATTTTAATGAATACGCTCCCTTTGTCTGTGTCTGGCAAGGTTGTCTACAGTCAGGCAGGTTCTTTGGATTAAAATTTGCAGTTGGAGAGTAAACATTAAGAATTGGTTCATTAGCTTCACAGTGAGAATAGCTTGGCATCATGGATTTAACATTCTGGAAATGGCCTCTGGCTAGGAAGGACAATTCAGTTCTTTAATCCTACATTCTTCTGAAGAAAACAAAATGTCTGTCTAAATAAATTGAGAAATCTCTTGTCAAAGATAAATATTTCTGGAGGCAACATGAAATTCACGAAAATGAAACATTGACAAATACGGGCGCATCTTGAGTTTCTGGAGATTTAAAAGGAGATTGACCGTTTTTCTTAAAAAGTCTGGGGATTAAGGAAAAACACATCCTCATCAGAATCGACAGCCTCCGTGGTTTTTAGCCCTTTTCAGTTCTAATTCAAACAAAACTGGAGCCTAATAGATCAATGGTACAAGATAGAGAACCTAGAGATAAACCCATGCACTCATGGGTACNAAGGAGATTGACCGTTTTTCTTAAAAAGTCTGGGGATTAAGGAAAAACACATCCTCATCAGAATCGACAGCCTCCGTGGTTTTTAGCCCTTTTCAGTTCTAATTCAAACAAAACTGGAGCCTAATAGATCAATGGTACAAGATAGAGAACCTAGAGATAAACCCATGCACTCATGGGTACCTTATTTTTAACAAAGAAGGCAAGAATATACAATGGGGCAAAGACAGCCTCTTCAATAAGTGGTGCTGGGAAAACTGGACAGATACATTCAAAAGAATGAAATTAGAACACTACCTAATGCTATACACAAAGATAAGCTCAAAATGGATTAAAGATCTAAATGTAAGACCAGAAACTATTAAACTCTTGGAGGAGAACATAGGTAGAACACTTGATGACATAAATCAAAGCAAAATCGTCTATGATACACCTCCTAGAGTAATGGAAATAAAAACAAAACTAAACAAGTGCGACCTAGTTAAACTTAAAAGTTTTTGCACAGTAAAGGAAACTACAAACAAGGTGAAAAGACGACCCTTAGAATGGGAGAAAATAATAACAAGGGCAACAACTGATTAAGAATTAATTTCCAAAATATACAAGCAGCTTATACAACTCAATATCAAAAAAGCAAACAACCCAGGCAAAAAAGTGGTAAAGGGACCTGAAGAGACATTTCTCCAAAGAAGACATACAGGTGGCTAACAAGCACATGAAAAGATGCTCAACATCACTCATTATCAGAGAAATGCAAATCAAAACTACAGTGAGATACCACCTCACACCAGTCAGAATGGCCATCATCAAAAAGTCTACAAACAAATGCTGGAGAGTGTGGAGAAAAGGAACCCTCTTGCATTGCTGTTGGTAATGTAAACTGATACAGCCACTATGGAAGACGGTATGGAGACTTCTTAAAAAGCTAGGAATAAAGCCACCACATGACCCAGCAATCCCACTCCTAGGCATATACCCTGAGAAAATCAAAACTGAAAAAGACACATGTACCCCAATGTTCACTGCAGCTCTGTTTACGATAGCTAGAACATGGAAACAACCTAGATGTCCATCGACAGAGGAATGGACAAAGAAGCTGTGGTACATATACACAGTGGAATATTACTCAGCCATAAAAAGGAACACATGTGATCTGTTCTAATGAGGTGGACGAAACTTGAGCCTGTTATACAGAGTGAAGTAAGCCAGAAAGAGAAATATAAATATTGTATACTGCTGACACACACATGTGGAATCTGAAGAGATAGCACTGATGAATTTATTTTCAGAGTGGCAATGGAGAAACAGACCTGTGGACAAGTGGGAGGAGAGGAGGAAGAAGGGAAGATGTAAGAAGAGAGTAACATAGAAATTTACAATACCATGTGTAAAACAGATAGCCAATGGGAATTTGCTGTATGACTCAGGGAACTCAAACCTGGGCTCTGCAACAGGCTGAAGGATGGGGTGGGGAGGGAGATGGGAGGGAGGTCTGGGATGGAGGGGGCATGGGTGTACCTATGGCTGATTCTTGGTGATGTATGACAGAAAGCCACAAAATTCTGTAAAGCAATTATCCTTCAATTAAAAAAAAAAACTTTAGGCACCAAAGAAATTCATACAGTATGAATTAAACCAGAAGTTCAGATAATAAAATGTTAATAATGTTTATCTCTTGGGTAGTAGAATTATGCATACTTTCTGCTGCTGCTTCTTTTTTTTTTTTTTTTTTGCTCATCATTGACCATGAAAATCTAATTATGACCATCAGAAAGAAGGTCAGCAAGGTTGATATAACAGATTTTTCAGTGTTCCAATATAAGTTCGACCCAAATCCATAAAGAAAGACATACGCACAGGAAACTACAAATTGAAAGCACATCTATTGAGATAATAGCTTTCTGCTTCTTTCTGATAGTGTTCCACATTTTTTTACAAGGATGAAGAGCTTTCATAATCACAAAATTTATCAAAAAATAAATAAAATGTGTTAAAATGAGTGCCAATAAAGGAATGAGAAGGATGGCAGGGGAGGAGCAAGGGTAGCCCACCAGCTCCTCTGAGATGAAGAGGGAAATAAGAGTCCTCACTGAGAAAGAGTTTACAAGTTGAACAAATGGTCAAGGAGTCTACTAAGGCAGGCTAGACCAAAGAATGGGACTTGAGGGGATAAATGCAAAGGAGGTCACTTGCTAGTCGCTCTTGTCTCCTTCTCACCATCATGCACTGTGTCAGGCATGAATCAGAGGAAGGCAGTTGGCCTGTGATGAGGAGTTCAGATTTGATGAAAAGCTCAGAAGGTTCTAATAAAACTAGATGGTGTTAAAAAAACAAAACAAAAAAAAACTGGAGCCTAGCAATTCAAGCCCTGTGGGATCTACATCAGGAAAATAGTATCATTTTGAGTTTACCAGTTTGTTCATTTCACAAATGTTTGGGCATATAATTGCTGCATAAATCTTCAACTTCTATTTAAGCTTCCATCTGCCTAATAAAAGCATCTCCATCAAGGACAGCTTGACATTTTCTGCTTCCTCTAAAATCTGAGTCCTGGTGCAAACCAAAGCGTTCATTCCACAGCTACCAAGGGGAGCAACCCTGTTGATGAGGAGGCGGGAGGTATCTCCTGCTTGTGCCTCTGAAAAGGGTGTGCCAGGCCATTACTGGCTTTAAGTATCCCTGCTATCCATTCAGTAAACGTATTCCAAATGCCTCTTCTGCTAGTAAAAAACCTGCAAACAGATAATATACTTTATTACTAATACACACATAGGTAATTTTCTTGCATTCAGCAGATGTTTAACACATTTTCTAGATGAATGACTCAATTAAGTGAGTCAATTAATGACTTGTCAACAAAAAAGATTTTGCTGCCAAAGCTGGATGTTGGCAAGAGGCACTGTCAATGTTGGCATGGCTCCTCCTAGAGAAATTCTTATTCTTATAAATTACTTGCCACCTTCGAGCACATTGCTTCTGCCAGAAACTCATTTTCACTGTGAGAGAAGTGCTAATATGATTCTGGTTTTACAGATAGGCAATTGAGTCTTAGAAAATAATTGGCTTAAATCACACAGAAAGGACCAAGTTAAGGCCCAAACCCATTTCTGTTTGACTCAGAACTCTGTGGACTCAGCTACTACTCACTGCAGCCTCTTAGAACACAAGCTTGTTACTTTTCATCGCTGGAGAAGGAACAAGATGCACGCCTACGCCAGTATACTGGCTCTCCTTCATGAAGCCCTCTCACTCCCATTCTATTTCTGGGCTTTTCTGGGGAAATTAGATATACTCAGATATATTGAAATCTTAAATCCAGAAGAATACAAGCAAATAAGACTAGCCTTCAGGTACGCATCTCCTGAATACCTCCCATCACTTTCACCTTTTCTTTCCCTGGTATTAGCTGCCTGTGGATTCTGTATGCCAATTTCCAATCCTGTCCTGTCATTACCACTCATTCCAAACATGCCTTTTGCTGCTTCATTGGAGGATGAGGAGGAGGAACAATGATTCATTATTTACTTGCACAAGACCTTGCCAAAGGTAGGATCAAAGATGCAAACTGGTGAATTAGCCAAGCACACACTACATTTTGAACACAAGAACACTTTTATGTTGAAAGTGGAGTGTGTAGGAGAAAGCAGTAAATGTCTCCTCTGTTCTTGGTTATTTTTTCCAGAAATAAGCTCATTCGTTCAAGGAGAATGGTTTGATTAACAGGGTGGGGCCAACACATTCAAATACAGGTAAGACAGGCACCTAAGAGTATATAGGTTTGGCCAGAAACAACATTGGATAGAATTTTAGTAAAAAACAAATTTAAAAATATCACTCCCTACTTTAGTTTACATCCTCTGAATATTTTTTCTCTGATATAACTATCGTGTAGAATCTATGTGATTGTGTTTGTACATTCTGTGAGGTTTGAATCAAATGTTAAAGGAAAAAGAAAATGGCCTTCCTCAATAAAGCTGATAATAGTATAATCACTAATCATGCACTAGTTAGCTAACTCTCACTCTGTCGCTCAGTTGTGTCCAGCTCTTTGCAACCCTGCGGACTGTAGAACACCAGGCTCCTCTGTTCATGGAATTCTCTGGGCAAGAATAAAGCAGGGCACAAATGGGTAATCCAGGGGCCTATTAGACTAGGGATATGTTTTATAAAGGGGTCAATGTTATAAAAAGAAAAAAAATCAGAGTTTCTAATATTTAAAAATCCACATTAAAATTCATTTTTGAGCTCAAAAGAGAAAAAAAAAATCTCCTAAATGATGATTTCCATGTAGCAACTGAAGCTGAGTAGAAACTGCCCCGTCAATAGAACGTACATCAGCCAGGTCAACAATATGCCCAGCCTGGTGAACAAATTATCCTGAAAGAATTTGAGTTTATAGCCTCTGATGCCAAAAAGTTAAGAACTTCTAATTATTCTCCGTGTGGGGAGAAGACAAAAATCTTCAGAATTTTCTAATAACCCAAGGAGATTTTACATCATAAAAGAGTTTTCCCATATATCTACCCTTGCCGCATTAACTCCCTTCTATGTTAGAACTGTTAGAGAAGACTCTTGAGAGTCCCTTGGAATGCAAGGAGATTCAACCAATCCATTCTGAAGGAGATCAGCCCTGGAATTTCTTTGGACGGACTGATGCTAAAGCTGAAACTCCAGTCCTTTGGCCACCTCATGCGAAGAGTTGACTCATTGGAAAAGACTCTGATGCTGGGAGGGATTGGGGGCTGGAGGAGAAGGGGACGACCGAGGATGAGATGGCTGGATGGGATCACTGACTCGATGGGTGTGAGTCTGAGTGAATTCCAGGAGTTGGTGATAGACGGGGAGGCCTGGCGTGCTGCGATTTATGGGGTCGCAAAGAGTTGGACACAACTGAGCGACCGAACTGAACTGAACTGATATTAGAATTACCTCCATAAAGTGAGTCATATCCTTCAAATTGACGGGGAAAGACTGAGAACATCTTTAGATACCTGAGTCAACTGAAAAAAGAGTGAACTTGAACATACTCAGAATATTTATTTCAAGGATTACCGAATAAATTTCGATCTGTGCTATTGGTTTGCACTGGCAGAGATGAGTTAAAATGATTCGTGAGCACTTGAGGGGCTGATTATAACAATGGAAAAGTAACCTCTGCCTAATGAATGAGTCAGAGTGATTGTATGGAAACTTTTCTAACACACAGAATGTTTTCTCTCACAGAATATTTTGTATTCCAAAACATAAAACATATAAACAAGTTTTTTTGCTTGAATATGAGGAGGGCTCTCCCGTGTCTTTTGGAACACCCACACAATGCCTCAGTTCTGTTCAGTCGCTCAGTCATGTCCGACCCTTTGGGACCCCATGAATTGCAGCATGCCAGGCCTCCCTGTCCATCACCAACTCCTGGAATTCACTCAAACTCACATCCATCGAGTCGGTGATGCCATCCAGCCATCTCATCCTCTGTCGTCCCCTTCTCCTCCTGCCCCGAATCCCTCCCAGCAAAAGGGTCTTTTCTAATGAGTCAACTCTTTGCATGAGGTGGCCAAAGTACTGGAGTTTCAGCTTCAGCATCAGTCCTTCCAGTGAACACCCAGAACTGGTCTCCTTTAGGATGGACTGGTTGGGTCTCCTTGCAGTCCAAGGGACTCTCAAGAGTCTTCTTCAACACCACAGTTCAAAAGCATCAATTCTTTGACGCTCAGCTTTCTTCACAGTCCAACTCTCACATCTATACATGACCACTGGAAAAACCATAGCCTTGTCTAGACAGACCTTTGTTGGCAAAATAATATCTCTGCTTTTCAATACACAATGCCTAGGGCACAACAAATAAAGGTTTGAGAACCATGGAAAAAGATTATACATTATCATCTTAGGTTAATTTTCAGCTTTTGATATCTATAATTCATTGATACTGGAATAACATCTGTTTCTCATAAAGTCCTCAGTAGCCATATCACCTCTGGCAAATAAAGTTTCTGAACCTCTTATTTTATAAAATAAGAATAATAAGATGTTACAGTAATACACATACACAAAATGTGTATGTGTTGTTTGCACTTGGGGTCCAATCGTTTCCTGTCAATACCCTATTAGATTCAGATAAAGTTGGTTTCATTCCCCAGTCCCTAAGGTGACACAGAAACAAGCTATGACACAAGCATAAAAAAATCATGCCCAGAAACTACCAGTGAAGTGTTGCTTTTTCTGGGTTACTGAGTAGTAAATGCATTGAGTTAGCCAAAATGCTCACTCTGGCTTTTCCATAGGATGTTACAGAAATACTGGAATGCACTTTTTGACCAACCCAATAGAAGACCCAGAGCTATTTGCAGGCATCTTTGCTGCTATGTGACAATAGGCTACCTGAAAATGATGCCAAAAGAGATCAAAGCAGAGCAGAGGAAGAGAGAGAAACCTCTCTGCCTCTTATTGCCACACCCAGGTTATCCCAGGCTTTGTGAAATCACACAAGCTAATGCATTTTCTTAGGGCTTCCCTGGTGGCTCAGAGATTAAAGCATCTGCCTGCAATGTGGGAGACCTGGGTTCAATCCCTGGGTCGGGAAGATCCCCTGGAAAAGCAAAATTTTAAAGCTAGTCCATTTTGAGTTTTCTGTCATTTATAACCAGAAGAGTGTTAGTAATAAGGTCTTAAATATGGGGTGGCTCTAAAGATTAAACTAATACATGTCTATGCAAATAATGTGAAAAGTGCTAGCGTTCGTTTCTTCAAATCAGCATTTCAGGATATTCCATCATTCTCATTCAAAAGGAATTTCCATCTTTTACCATCAAAGGTCATACTATTTCTGATTCAAGGTGAGTCAAACATTTTGTCTACTATGCAGTTTTTTTTTCTTTTTCTTTTTGCTGACAAGTCACAGTTATTTTAATGTCAATTCAGTCTATAACATATAACTATTTACAAACAGCAGCAGTTCTGCGAATACACATTATGAAAATTCACCATCGATGTTTGCTACCAACAAGTTACAAGGATGCCAGGTCATTGGTATTTTTCAGATGACATTTGACTTGCTTAATGCCCAAAGCTCTCTGAGTTTCTGGAGCATGAAAACTTTATTACTAGGATTTGACTACATTTTAAAACATAGAAATGGGAAAAAAAAAAAAAACAGGAAAAGAAGCATGAAATGTAATATGAAGAAAAAAAAAAGACTAAGACTAAATCAGAATACTTCAAGAGTGGATTGTGAGCTATGAAAAATAATTTAAAATGTAAGAGAGATGCAGACACAGAGAAAGGACTTGTGACACAGCAAGGGAAGGAGAAGGCAGGATGAATTGAGAGAGTAGCATTCACACACACACACACACACACACACACTACCATGTGCAAAACAGGTAGCTAGTGGGGAGCTGCTGTGCAACACAAGGAGTTCAACTTGGTGCTCTGTGATGCCCTACAAGAGTGAGATGGGGGACGTGGGAGGGAGGTTCAAGGAGGAGATATATGTACACACATAGCTGATTCACCTTGTTATACAGCAGAGACGAACACAACATTGCAAAGCAATTATCTTCCAATTGAAAAGTATACAGTATGATAAAAAATACATGGAACTTTTTCTAAATAAGTAACAGAAGTAAAATAGATTCTACTTATTAAAAAAGAAAAAAATGTAGGAAATTGTATCATAGAAGCTAAGGGATAATACTCTGAAGAATTTCAAATGTTACAGAAAACATACAGAGAGATGAAGATGGGGGTCAATAGCCACTGGATTGGTGACCTCTGCCTGAGCATATTCAGTACAGTTAAACAGGGGAAAGAAGATTGGCATGGGAAAAAAGCAAGATAAATAAGTGATTATTCACTTTTTTTGGCAAGTTTATTTATTTTTTTTGTTTTTGTTTTTTTATTTTAATTTTTATTGTTTTTTAAATTTTATTTTATTTTTTTTCATCTCAGGTGTACATGAGTTCCCAATCTAGAATGGAGAAGGCAATGGCATCCCACTCCAGTACTCTTGCCTGGAAAATCCCATGGATAGAGGAGCCTGGTAGGCTGTAGTCCATGGGGTTGCTAAGAGTTGGACACGACTGAGCGACGACTTCCCTTTCACTTTTCACTTTCATGCATTGGGGAAGGAAATGGCAACCCACTCCAGTGTTCTTGCCTGGAGAATCCCAGAGATGGGAGAGCCTGGTGGGCTTCTGTCTATGGGGTCGCACAGAGTCAGACACGACTGAAGTGACTTAGCAACAGTAGCAGAGATGAGAACCAAAGGGAAGAATTACATTAGAATGAGAAAATTGAGTTAAAAAAAAAAAAAGTGAGTGGAAATTTATCCATGCTCATATTATCTTAGTTTCTTACACATAATACAATTAAACTAAAAACTTGAAGATCCTCTGGACCGACCTCATAATTCATGAATTAAATAGACGATATGTTTCTTGAAGGTAGTGACAATACCTTCTAATTCTTTGAATTTTCCATGATACCCAGCTCTGTGAATGGGACAGGGGAGTTATAGGGTTGAAATAATCATGTGAACAAGCAAAAATGTTAGTCTTGTCACAGTTCATTAAAAACATTTCAGATTATTTCATGCTTTCTATGCAAGAAATATAAATCATTGAACAAATAATCTGGACTCTTCCAGTCTTCAACAGACAGAATGATCCAGAAGAGCATAAAGAACAGTCAGTTATAATAATAATATAAAGGTTATTGTTTCAAATTCATTTAACAGTTATTTTAAAAAGTAGGCAAAAGGAAAAGGTGTTCTTTTAAAGCAAGGAGACTATTAAGTAATGAAACAAATTCTGAAGGAACTTTGTCTTCAGATATCTATAAAATAATAAACTTATAACTAGTTAGCATGAATTTACAAAATCTGTATGTTCTTCTAACTGAAATACTGAATTTATGTCTGAAGAAAGGGGTTATAGGGCTTGTCTCCTACTGGTTTTAATAAAGCAGTAGATAAGAAAACAATTACAAATCTAAAAGCAAATCTTCCTTAGCAATCCCAATCTAGCTGCCCACACTGTCTTAGGTCAGATTCTTGGTAGCAGAGCTTACAGGGTACATGTGAAGAGTGTTTATTAAGGAAGTGCTCCCAAGGAGACTAGTAAAGGAATAAGGAAAGCAGGGTAGGAAAAAGGAGAAGAAGCCAAAAAAGGATGGATTTTTGCTAAGTCCCAGCCTCAGTCAGGATGCTTAGTACTGCACTAGTCATTAGTACAAGCCCCTAATGGTGGGCAGACAAACAGGCAGTAGGTAAATTTCCAGGCAGAAATACAGAGGTAGTTGGGTCCAACAGCTCAAGGGTAATCTCCTAAAGACAGTTGAAGGTTCTACTGTCGCAGCAAAATACACAGAAGTGGGGTGATGGATGTGTAGCATCAGTGTAAGTGATCAAAGGGAATTGGAGAGACCACCCATATAGCTCATACTCCAGCTAACTATATTCTACTTTTTATACTTTGAGATATACTTCATTTGCAATATTAGTTTCAGGTTTACAACCCAGTGATTCAAAAATTTTACTGCTCATACTCTATTTAAAGTTATTATAAAATATTGGCTACATTCCATGTTCTGTACAATATATCCTTATAACTTATTTTATTCATGAGCTAGATACTTTTAGATTGGTTTATTCTATTAGAAAAGATGGAAAGCCAAAACTTGTTATTTCCCAGACTTCCTTGCAGCCAAAGTTCTGTGCTAGAAATAGATTGTATGAGATTTGGACAGTGGAAATGAGGTGGCGAAATCCTCCTGCAGCTGTTGAATATCGTTGCTATCTAGGAGGGTCATAAAAACACAAGTGTTCCCTGAGCTATATTGTGGAATACATTTTCCAGCTTTGTACAGGTCAAAAAGCAGTTCATAGCACCAAAAAGAGCAAAATACTTAGTAAATGTAACCGAGGTGAAAGACTTGTACACTGACGACTATGAAACATTGATAAAATAAATTAAAGAAGCCACAAATAAATGGAAAGACCTTGTGTTCACAGATTAGAAGATTTCATATTGTTAAAATGTTCATACTATCCAAAGCAACTGATGAATCCAATGCAATCCCTGTCAAAATCCCAATGGCATTTTTTTTTTTTTTTTGCTGAAATTGAAAAAAAAATCCCCAAACTGATGTGGAATTTCAAAGGACCTCAAATATTTAAAATGATCATGAGAAAGAAAAATGAAACACTTCATATTTCCTGATTTCAAAACATATTATAGGGACTTCCCTGGTGGTCCAGTGGTTAAGAATCTGCCTTGCAGTTCAAGAGATGTGAGCTCAATCCCTGGTCAGGGAACTAAGATTGTACATGCCACAGGGCAAGTAATCCCCCATGCCACAACTAAGACCCAACACAGCCAAATAAATAAATATTTTTTTAAAAACATATTAGAAAACTACCTTAGTCAAAATGGTATAATACTGGCATATAGACCAACTGAACAAGATAGAGTGAACAGGCACAAATTCTCACATGTATGGTGAAATTATATTCAACATGGATACCAAGAATACTAAGTATAGTCTCAGAAAAAAAGGATATTGGGAAAACAGAACGTCCACATGCAAAAGAATGAAGCTGGACACTTACTTTATACCATATATAAAAATTAACTCAAATTGGATTAAAAACCTAAATGTAAAACCCAGAACTGTAACATGGGATGAAACCTTTATAACCCTGCATTTTTGACAATGATCTCTGGCTATGACACTGACAGCACAAATAATATAAAACAGACAAACGGGACCTCATCAAACTGAGAAGCTATNTATATAAAAATTAACTCAAATTGGATTAAAAACCTAAATGTAAAACCCAGAACTGTAACATGGGATGAAACCTTTATAACCCTGCATTTTTGACAATGATCTCTGGCTATGACACTGACAGCACAAATAATATAAAACAGACAAACGGGACCTCATCAAACTGAGAAGCTATGCACAGCAAAGCAAGCAAGCAACAGAGTGAAAATGCAACTTAGGGAATGGAGCACAACATTTCCAAACCATATACATGATAAAGGGTTAATACCTGGAATACTAAAGAATTCCTACAACTTAACAAAAATAATAATCTGTGTTTTTACTTGCCAAAGGACTTGAATAGACATTTCTCCAAAGAAAATATATAAATAGCCAACAAGCATATGAAAAGATGTTCCAAATCACGGATCATCAGGGAAATACACATCAAAATCACAACAAGATATAACTTTATACCTGTTAGAACATTCACTATCAACAGAAAACAAGTATTGCAAAGAATGTGAGGAAACTGGAACACTTGTCTACTGTCAGTGGAAACGTAAAATCATGTAGCTGCTATGAAAAGCAGTGTGGAGGTTCTCTTAAAAATTAAAAAGAGCTACCGTATGATCTAGTAATCCTACTTCTAGGTATATATCCAAAAGAATTGAAAATAGAATCTCCAAGACATATTTGCACACTCATGTTCATTGCAACATTCTTTGCAATAGCCAAGAGGTAGAAGCAAACTAAATGTCCACTAGCAGATGAATGGACAAAGAACATGTAGCATATGCATACAACAGAATATTCTTTAGCCCTTAAAAAATCCTGTCATATGCTACAACAGGAATGAAACTTGAGAACATTGTGGTAAGTGAAAGCAGCCAGTCACAAGAAGACACACACTGCATGACTCCTCTAATATGAGGTGTCTAAATCAGCCAGACTTAGAAACAGAAAGTACAATGTGCTTACCAGGGCTGGGGCAAAAGGAATTGTTCCATGGATACAGAATCTCTGCTCTGCAAGATGAGAAAGCTCTAGAGATTTGTTGCAAAAGAATATGCACATAGTTAACATTATTGCACTGCACTCAAAATGGTCAAAATGATAAATTTTACATTATGTGTTTTCTACTATAATTACCAAAAAAAAAAAGCAGGGGTGGTGATAGAGGCTACTTGTGCTACTACTTCCTACTCCTGGACCGAATCTTTAGTGTCCACTCTCTAGGTTCTCCCCATGGACAGAGGAGCCTGGCAGGCTACAGGTCCATGGGGTTGCAAAGAGTCAGACATGACTGAGCACGCTCGCTTTCTCTCTAGGTTCTAGTGTGAAGAATTTTGGCTGCTGGACATCAGAGTCTCAGAAGTATCCCTGAGAAACAGTGGTTCCCATACTTTAGTGCAATGCACACAAGTCACTGGGAAATTTTATTAAAATCATATTTTGGGTTGAGTTTGTCTGGGGTTGGAATTGAGATAAACAAGCTCACAAGTGACTCAATGCTTCTGGTCCCCAGACCACACTTTCAAGCTCTAAGATCAGGTCTGTGTGCTTCTGGAAGCTTAGAACCTATTTTTTCAATCCTTTGATTTTACAAGTAACTTATTGCCTATACTAAAGCTCTTCCCAGTTAGAGTACTTGAGATGGTTTCTATTTCCTGATTGAATTGCCTCAGACAATTGTTCTCCTAATTCGTTTAACAAATATTACTGAGACTGTATAATACACCAAAGTCTACTCTAAGAGTTAATGCAAGAGTGGTAAGCAAGCCAAGGCAAGATCTGTGTTTATATGAAGCTTGCATAATATCGGTGAGAGACAGTCAGCAAGCAAGAAGATCAAATAGTGAAAAATGCTCTTAGGTAAAAGGCTGCTAGTTTTATCAGGGAAATTGACTTAATCAACCTCTCAATCTGATGAATATATGCAGGGATGCATGAGGCTTAGAGAAGGAATGAAATAAGCCTATGTGGTTCTCACACTAAAAGGATCAATCAATTACATCCATAAAAGGCCCAGATTTTAGACGTCAGGAAAGAAAGGCCAGCTATGAATCTCCTTCACCCCCAAAATATTAGTCAGGTGAATTAAGTCCTAGAAAACTTGGCTTAAACAACCAAGCAACCCAGCAGATGGGTCACAAGGCTTTGATGTCTGGTGAAACCTTTACAGTTGAAGAGAATGGGTAGCATGATAATAAAGTCAACATGGAGCAAAAAATAAGGGCGAAAAAATGGAAGTTAAAGAAGGAAGAGGAAGAGGAAGAAAAAAAACGAAAATGATTTTCCACAAGTCATGAAGCTCCACCTACTGATCAAAGAAGGTTTTGCCTTATATTTTTACAGAATCTTCTTTTCCATGACATAGAAAAAATGACCCAACAATATAAATGGGGTTTGGTGTCAGAGTCCCCTACACTTCACCCCTGAACATGTAACCTTAGGTAAGCCACGACTTCAGTGAGCCCCAGTGGGTGAACTATCACAGCCATACCTTCTAGAGAGGATTTTACAAAGTGTTAATAGTTGAAGTGGCAAGTGTAGAACCTATGACAAATATGAGGGCTCACTAGAGTCTACATGCCATTTACTCTTCTGTCGTTTGTCATTCTGAGGTAATATTTTTTGAGCAGATATTGGCTCTAGGAGAAGGGACAATTTTGTACTCTGGGCAATCAAAGCAGGGCTCCAGTCCACATTGCTTGCACCCTCGCCCACCTGAAATCCTATTGCAGATATAGCACAGTGTAGCACTTTGAGGTTTTTTATAGTCACACATGGAGTATAGTTAGCTTTTACTGATTATATTTCATCTTATTGCAAAAGTGTTTCAAGATTGCTTAAAAAGCTATATACAGTAACTGAACTAAAATAGATAAACTTAAAACTGATATAGTATGAGACGGAAGGAAAACTAGGAATAGGGACATTCAATTCAAGAATGAGATTAAAAATTAATATCAGCATGGCTCTCGTATTTTTTGCTTTGAGCTTTCTGACAGTCAAATGTATGGCTCAGCATTTTCTAAAATGGGAAATTTGCCTACAAATGAAAACTAAACAATGACCTACTGCAAGGGTAGCCACTCTTAGTTCTAAGATCAGACATGAAAACCTTGCTACAAAGAACACTGCAAGAAATGATTCATATCCTTAAGAGATACACAATGGAAGGTTTTTATCATCTTCAGTGTAGCCTGATATATCATACTTAAAACCACTCAATAAAATCAATAATGGGGTGATGGCAGGTGGTGGGGACAGTACTTCTATGTATATTGGGATTACTTGTCATACTCAACTGAGATATTTTAAGGTCATATAAAGGCACTTAGTGGGGAGAAGAAGACTTTTGAAGTTAGACAGTTCTGGATTTAAATTCCATCCCCACTACTAAATAACTCTGGGTTCTTAAGCAATTTTGTAATACTGCTGAGCCCCATTTTTCTCTCTTTAAAAAGAGGAGTAGGCACCACTTTCTAGGATTAAATGAGGCATAGGAAAGCAGCGAGCATGGTGTGAGGCACATTTTGTTCATTTTCTTTCTTTCTTCTTATTCTCCACAGTCCCCAGCACAACCTTCCACAAATAGTTGACATTCAATCAACACTTGCTTAGGGACTTCCCTGGTGGTCCAGTGGTTAAGACTCCACATGTCCACTGCAGGGTGCATGCATTCACTCTCTGGTGGGGGAACTAAGATCCCTTACACATGGTGGTCCAGCCAAATAAATAAATAAAATGATGAAATGAATTTAAAAAGCACTTGTCCCCACTGCCCTTAGGCCTCTAAGATACCCTGATATGATTCTTTCCCTAAGGCCCAGAATGAATCAAAGAAAAGTACCTTGGACTATCCTCCAAATTTAGATTGTCCGATATAAAATTGTCCAATTTGTCTTAAACCCCAATTCAGTGCAGGCAGTACTGAATATTTCAGGGGCCAGGTGAGAGGCAGTTTCTGAAAGGTCCACCAGTGATCCTCACCCCCAGATACTCAGGCCCTTGTGGAAAACTAAGAGAGAGCTATACTCCGTGGTTTTCTCTAATGAATAAAATAAAGCCAAGGTAAGGGGGTATCACTGAGATTAGGTTACAGATGGCTGACTTCCATTTCTCACTCTCTCATCTACTTGCTTTCATGAAGCAAAC
>SJYA01002090.1:1026341-1048690 GCA_006410615.1 Neotragus moschatus
TGATCAAAGAAGGTTTTGCCTTATATTTTTACAGAATCTTCTTTTCCATGACATAGAAAAAATGACCCAACAATATAAATGGGGTTTGGTGTCAGAGTCCCCTACACTTCACCCCTGAACATGTAACCTTAGGTAAGCCACGACTTCAGTGAGCCCCAGTGGGTGAACTATCACAGCCATACCTTCTAGAGAGGATTTTACAAAGTGTTAATAGTTGAAGTGGCAAGTGTAGAACCTATGACAAATATGAGGGCTCACTAGAGTCTACATGCCATTTACTCTTCTGTCGTTTGTCATTCTGAGGTAATATTTTTTGAGCAGATATTGGCTCTAGGAGAAGGGACAATTTTGTACTCTGGGCAATCAAAGCAGGGCTCCAGTCCACATTGCTTGCACCCTCGCCCACCTGAAATCCTATTGCAGATATAGCACAGTGTAGCACTTTGAGGTTTTTTATAGTCACACATGGAGTATAGTTAGCTTTTACTGATTATATTTCATCTTATTGCAAAAGTGTTTCAAGATTGCTTAAAAAGCTATATACAGTAACTGAACTAAAATAGATAAACTTAAAACTGATATAGTATGAGACGGAAGGAAAACTAGGAATAGGGACATTCAATTCAAGAATGAGATTAAAAATTAATATCAGCATGGCCCTCGTATTTTTTGCTTTGAGCTTTCTGACAGTCAAATGTATGGCTCAGCATTTTCTAAAATGGGAAATTTGCCTACAAATGAAAACTAAACAATGACCTACTGCAAGGGTAGCCACTCTTAGTTCTAAGATCAGACATGAAAACCTTGCTACAAAGAACACTGCAAGAAATGATTCATATCCTTAAGAGATACACAATGGAAGGTTTTTATCATCTTCAGTGTAGCCTGATATATCATACTTAAAACCACTCAATAAAATCAATAATAGGGTGATGGCAGGTGGTGGGGACAGTACTTCTATGTATATTGGGATTACTTGTCACACTCAACTGAGATATTTTAAGGTCATATAAAGGCACTTAGTGGGGAGAAGAAGAATTTTGAAGTTAGACAGTTCTGGATTTAAATTCCATCCACACTACTAAATAACTCTGGGTTCTTAAGCAATTTTGTAATACTGCTGAGCCCCATTTTTCTCTCTTTAAAAAGAGGAGTAGGCACCACTTTCTAGGATTAAATGAGGCATAGGAAAGCAGCGAGCATGGTGTGAGGCACATTTTGTTCATTTTCTTTCTTTCTTCTTATTCTCCACAGTCCCCAGCACAACCTTCCACAAATAGTTGACATTCAATCAACACTTGCTTAGGGACTTCTCTGGTGGTCCAGTGGTTAAGACTCCACATGTCCACTGCAGGGTGCATGCGTTCACTCTCTGGTGGGGGAACTAAGATCCCTTACACATGGTGGTTCAGNGTCTTTCTTTCTTCTTATTCTCCACAATCCCCAGCACAACCTTCCACAAATAGTTGACATTCAATCAACACTTGCTTAGGGACTTCTCTGGTGGTCCAGTGGTTAAGACTCCACATGTCCACTGCAGGGTGCATGCGTTCACTCTCTGGTGGGGGAACTAAGATCCCTTACACATGGTGGTTCAGCCAAATAAATAAATAAAATGATAAAATGAATTTAAAAAGCACTTGTCCCCACTGCCCTTAGGCCTCTAAGATACCCTGATATGATTCTTTCCCTAAGGCCCAGAATGAATCAAAGAAAAGTACCTTGGACTATCCTCCAAATTTAGATTGTCCGATATAAAATTGTCCAATTTGTCTTAAACCCCANAAATGAATTTAAAAAGCACTTGTCCCCACTGCCCTTAGGCCTCTAAGATACCCTGATATGATTCTTTCCCTAAGGCCCAGAATGAATCAAAGAAAAGTACCTTGGACTATCCTCCAAATTTAGATTGTCCGATATAAAATTGTCCAATTTGTCTTAAACCCCAATTCAGTGCAGGCAGTACTGAATATTTCAGGGGCCAGGTGAGAGGCAGTTTCTGAAAGGTCCACCAGTGATCCTCACCCCCAGATACTCAGGCCCTTGTGGAAAACTAAGAGAGAGCTATACTCCGTGGTTTTCTCTAATGAATAAAATAAAGCCAAGGTAAGGGGGTATCACTGAGATTAGGTTACAGATGGCTGACTTCCATTTCTCACTCTCTCATCTACTTGCTTTCATGAAGCAAACTGTTTGATATTGTAAACTGCCCCTGGAGAAGACCCGCATGGCAAACTGAGGGACACCTCTCACCAACAGCCTGAATCCTGCCAACACATGGGTGAGTTTGGAAACGAATTTTTTTCCTGGTGGAGTCTTTAGAGTGTTTAGGTACCTGCAGCCCCAGTCAGCATCTTGATTGCATGCTGTGAGGAACCATAATGCATGTGACCCAGTTCAGCTGTATTCAGATCCCTGATTCTCAGAAATCAGACATGATCAAGTGTGCATTGTTTTAAGTTGCCACATTTTCAGGCAGCAATAGATAATACAGGTCCTTTATTTACTCCAGTGGAGCCCAAACCTGAGATTCCCTTGACTTCTAATGGGGACAAGATAATCTCAGACAAATGATAGTAGGAAAACCATACAGTACATCAAAACTAATCCATAATCTCCAATTTTTTAATTAATTTTTGTTGGAGTATAGTTGCTTTACAGTGTTGTGCTGCTTTCTACTGAAGAGCAAATTGAATCAGCAGTATATGTACACATATCCCCTCTCTTTTGAACTTCCAGCTCCCTCAGGTTACCACCATGCATTAAGTAGTCTCCTGCGCTATGCAGTAGGTTCTCATTAGTCATGTATTTTAAATGTAGTATCAGTAATGTATATGTGTCAATCTCCCAATTGCTCCCGTCCCTCTTTCCCCCTTGGTACGCATATATTTGTTCTCTACATCTGTATCTCTATTTCTGCTTTGTAAATAAGATCATCTATACCATTTTTCTAGATTCAACATATATATGTTAACATATGATATCTATTTTGAATTTAGCTGGTGTCTAAGGCAGTAGGGAAGCTCTGTGGTTAGGTTTAGAGGCCCTGCTGACTTTGCATTCACAGATGTCTAATATTGGACTAGTAGAATTTGGTCTTCTTTCCATTTTGAGTGGTCTTCCAGCTCTTCTCTACTTAGAGATGTCTGCAGAGTCATTATAAGGCAGCTTTAGCACCACAGGCCTTGAGAAAATAGCATTATTATTAGTCAAGTGCATAGAATTCCAGNTTCACAGATGTCTAATATTGGACTAGTAGAATTTGGTCTTCTTTCCATTTTGAGTGGTCTTCCAGCTCTTCTCTACTTAGAGATGTCTGCAGAGTCATTATAAGGCAGCTTTAGCACCACAGGCCTTGAGAAAATAGCATTATTATTAGTCAAGTGCATAGAATTCCAGATATTAATAAATCAGTCCTCAGGGCCAATCTATAGAGCAATCTGGGAAGTACAAAATTTTCCATTGAGAAGTTTGGTATACTTCAGTAAATAAAGTTTCTCTGCCAACTGTTTTTCTCTCTCTCCTTTTCAGTGAGGCCTGAGATGAAACAGCTACACATTATTCTGGCAATTCGTTTCCACCCTATCCCATGCGCACTGGCTCCAAACACACACACACACAAACACACATATACATAATGCACACACACATATATACACACACAGTTGGAATTTCCAATAGTAACAAAGATGAATTGGTCAAAATGACATTGTTTATGAGTAAATCAGGTGTAAATTGCTCCATCAGAAATAAAAGAATTACAATCCTTGCGCTTTGCCCAAGATGTCATAACCTGTATACCATCTTGATCTCTAAGTCATGTCCAGGCACACACATCATTTCCCAGATGCAGATATAACAGTCTATTGCACAGAAGAGAGTGGGGTGGAGTTTCAACACATCAAGCAAATTAGTTTGTGACATGAAGAACATAGTGTGGGCTGAAATGTCAAAGATGCAGGGTCAATATTCACCAGCCCAGACCACAGACCAGATGTGAACAGAGATGCTCCCAGCTGCCCCTGGCTCAGTGTTGCCCTGGAAGAAAGGAATCCACTGGATCCTGACAAGGGCCGNGTTTGTGACATGAAGAACATAGTGTGGGCTGAAATGTCAAAGATGCAGGGTCAATATTCACCAGCCCAGACCACAGACCAGATGTGAACAGAGATGCTCCCAGCTGCCCCTGGCTCAGTGTTGCCCTGGAAGAAAGGAATCCACTGGATCCTGACAAGGGCCGGCAGTCAGGTGGCTGAGTTTGCATTCTCTGGCTCAGCAGCTGGCTTCCTTTGAGAAGACTTGCATCCCTCCCAAACAAGTGAGGCACAAACTTAATTTTTCATTAAATAAGGGCGAAATCTCAACTTTACCTAGTTATTATTTCCAAATTATGTAGAAAATTGTAGATATTCATATTTGCGATTCTGTAGCTTGCCAACACATAGGCCTATCCTTCTGTGCATTCCAGAAGCATTGCCTGGGCTACATCTCCATTTTACTGATAAGAGAAATCAAGCAGAGAGAAGTAGTGTAAGTGCCATACTTGAGCCCAAGATCTGGCTCAGACACTCACTCACGGTGTGATACCGGCCAGTCACTTAAACACTGTCGCTCTAAAATGAAATACTGCCCCTGCATTTGTAAGGATTCTATGTAAAGTTCCGTAGAGACTTTAATGCAAAATCATATGGTTATGATTACTAACCATAGTTCAAAAAATTAAGTAGAGGAGTCAAGAATGGTCTCGGAACTCCTTGCTACTCGAAGTGTGGTCTATGCAGCAGCAGTAGCAACCACCTCAGGAAGCTGGTTAAAAATTTACGTTGATGTATGGAAAAACCAATACAATATTGTAAAGTAATTCACCTCCAAGTAAAACAAATAAATTTATATTAAAAAATGTGAATCTCAGTCTGTAGCCCAAAACTTCTAAATCAGACACGTGCATGTTAACAAAGCTGCCAGGTGGCTCCGAGGCACATGAAAGCTGTGAAGCACAGCCCTTACATCAGTCTCAGAGTTGATCATTCTTTCCGAGCAGACTCTCAAGAACCATCCAAACAGACCGGTGGGGTTCACTGCTGAATCTTCCCCGACCTCCTTTCCCCATCCTCCAAAGAGCAATGTTTCATTTAGATATTGGTTTACTTAAGAGTGCGGGCAGGGAGTGAGTTGACAATCATCTAATATAAGCTAACCTTATTTTTTAATTATTATTATTATTATTATGGGTTATAAACCTAATGCATGTAAAAATATTTTTTTAAAGAGAAAATATTTAGGAAAAAACCTTATCATTTCCCAGTTAACATTTAGAGGTATTTCCTTTTATTTTCCTTCATATATATATACATTATACAACATAATTCTTAAATAGAACTGGGTTTATACAATTTATATACTCTCGTAAATAACTGCCTCAATTAATATTATATTAATTGGTGAATATTTATCCTTGTCATTAAACATTAAAAATATGACTTTTGTTGCATGGCACTTCATCATAAGCTTATACTAGTTACCTTTAAGAGAAACATACATGTAATCTTCACAAAACTGAGACACTACTTAAGCATCATCATGTTGTCCCTAAGTTCAGCACAGCACTGAGCACATAATAAGTGCCCTCAGTAACACTCCTTGCACTGAGGACAGAAGGTGTTTTAAATGTTAAATAATCAAAATTTTCCCTAATAAAGAGTTATATTAGCACATATGTTGAATCTGCCTCTAATGGGTGGTTCCAAAATGATTCATTAATGGACTACGTATTTTTGTTACAGGTTTCATGTTGCAAGTAACTTTGGAGAATACTGTAGTAATTCCCAGAGAACTCCTGACTGGGTGTAAGTTCAGTGCAGAGAAATGCCTCGAAGCAGAATCAAAAGTGGCAGTGGAATCACTGTCATTGAGCAGGGATAGTTCCCGTGATTCTGCCAGTGCTCTGTCCATTCAAGCAGTATTTTGTCCCTAGCAATGCCGTGCATGTCACCGTTTCAGAAAAGCTCATCTCTCTGGGCCATCGAGTGTCAAGGAGTTTGTTTCATATCATACTGTTGTTTCAGTGGCAAAGAGCATAAAAAGGACTGAGTATCAGAAACCTAGCTCTGATGACTGGATATGTACCTAGAGAAAGGCACCCCAGCACTACTGACATGTTCTCTGCTGTGGAGAGAAGTGCTGTGCATTATGGGATGTTTAGTAGCATCTCTGGCCTTTACTCACTAAATGCCAGTAACCAACTCTGTTCCCTGAAATGTAAAATCCAAAAATGTCTCCAGACACTGTTAAATGTCCCCTGGAGGGCAAAATCACCCCATTACTAACAACTGATAAATCCATACTTACTTAGGATGGCTGTAACTTTTTTGAAAAGATAATATCAAGGGTTGGCAAGGATATAAAGAAGTTGGAACACTCATGCACTACTGGCGGGAACATGAAATAGTGTGTGTAGCCATTGTGGAAAACAGTTTCTCAAAAAGTTAAATACAGAACTACTATGTGACCCAGCAATTCTACATTTACATTTGTATCCAAAAGAACAAAAAGCAGGGATTTGAATATCTGTACACAATGTTAATGAAAATACGATTCGCAATAGCCAGAGGATAAACAAGCCATATGCCCATCAACAGATGAATAAACAAAATGTGATATGTGTGTTATTTATACTGGGATTTTTACATATTTTTATGCATAGAAAACTCAGTCATAAAGAGGAATGAAATTTGGACACATGCTACAACATGATTGGACATTGAAAACATTACATTTAATGAAATAAGCCTAGAGGACAGGTATTGTACCATTCCACTTACATGTGGTACCTAGAAAAAGCAAATTCAGAGACAGAATGCAGAGTAGAGATTACCAGGGACTGAGGGCAAAGGGAAAAAGGAAGTTATTCCTTCATGGATACACAGTTTCTATTTGGAATGATCAAAAGGTTTGGAGTGCAACAGGGCTGACTGTGAATGTGTATAATACCACTGATTTATACCTTACAAATGGTTGAGATGATAAACATTATATTATATATGCATACATGCATGCATACATGCTAAGTCGCTTGAAGCACGTCCAACTCTGCGACCCTATGCACTGTAGCCTGCCAGGTGCATCTGCCCCAGGCTCCTCCACAGGATTCTCCAAGTAAGAATGCTAGAATGGATTATCATACCCTATATTTTATCACAAATCTTTTAAAACTTAAAAAAAGAATTGACCCAGAGAGATTATATTCAGGAGAATTATTTTTTAAAAATCAAGCAAAATATAAATTTCTGTTTATTATTAATTATGTATCTCTTTTTTAGATGACTTACTTATTCTATTAGAAGATGGGAGGAGGGATGAATCCCTTTCCTAAGAAACTGGGAGACCTGGATTCTGGTCCTAATCCACTGTATGAAATTAAGCATATTATTTTATCTCCTTTATCCTTAGTTTCCTTATCTGTAAATTGAAAGATTTGCATTAATAACATTTTGACTATTTGCAGTTATAAATTTCTATATTCTGTAATTCTGAGAATGAACTATAAAAATTATTTTCAGAGCATTTCTGAAAAATGCCTGTTAAGAAGCATCATAAACATTTCTTTGTGTAGAAGTATCAGAAAATGATGCGACATTGTATTGAACCGGACAAAGTATGGTGATCTGAAAACTACAGTCCTAAAACAGTATTTCCACTGTGATAAAAATACAAAGATTTCCTTGGGGTGAGACGTTAACTCTGCTTCTCAACTCAAGGTATTAAGATTACTTAAACAGCATCCCTGTCTTCTCCCCTTCCCTTCTGCATTCCCTTCTTCATCCATCTTGTTTATTATCTATTTTACCTATTTTATTACCTGTATTACATATTCCTTCTCCCTTAACAGAAAGTTTAACTTCAAAATTTATATGAAAATATCATTAGAAGTACATTTGCTTGGGGGATGGTTAGAAACAGTACTCCCAGAAACAATCATAATGAAGATGAAGTGATTATAAAATAACAGCTAACACTTTTGAGCATTTAAAATGTGGGCCAGTCACTCTATCACTTTTTATGTGATATCTGTCATATTGGCAAGTGCTATTTGATCCCCATCATACAGGTTCAGAAACTGATCTTCCAGCTATGAAGTGATAGAATTGGAATTTGAAAACTGGATATTTCTGAACACAGAATCTGCACTCAACCAGTTCTAATATTTGCCCTGTCTCGAACCCTAAAAACCGTCAACCAAGCAAGGAATCCAGAGCATCTAGAATAAGGAGAAAAGAAGCAGTATGTCCCCTCATTTGTTACTATGGAAAAGGAAAAGAAGATTGCTTTCTAACCTTTTTGAATGAATAAATTCCTGAATAAGCGACGGCTAAAATCCCAGCACGGGCAAAAAAACCTGTTAGCTTAAAAAGACTCATTACTAGAAGGGGTTTACTGGATAGCACTGTGTAAATCTCCTTACCAGAAGAATAGATAACATCTCATCTACAATATACAAAACTTTTTTCTGGTGACCTCTAGATACCACAGCCTAAAAAAAAAGAGAATGACCACCTCCCTCAAGCCGCATTTCTTCCTCCAGCCACTGGCTCTTTGCCAATCAGTTACACAAGCTCTCTGCCTTCTGGACCTAAGCAGCGCATAGATGGCACAGTTTCTTGGTATCTGTTGGTCTCTGTTCATGGCCACAACATCCCCTTCTCCGATTTCCTTTCCTAGTAGTCCCTTGAGCCCTTCCACAAAGATGGTTTTCTCACATCTGGGCAGGTATCCTAGTCATTTACTTCTCTCATTAGTACTCCATCAAATCCCTCCGATACTGGCTTTTACATATCAGGAGAATATGTTTTATAATGAGTCAGAAAGGCCTGATGGCTTACAGTCTCTTGGCAACACATTCTGGCAGCAAAGCCGCCTGAGGACTTATTGGGTTAATGCATGTGTGTTTCTGAGTATCTCCATTCCCCTTAAGAAGGGAATAGATATTCCCTTGAGCATGACTATGACAGGATTGAGATTGGATTAATTAGCAGGCACTTATCCCCTGCCTAGAGATCCAAGTCTAAAAAAAAACAGGCATAAAATCATATTGTGTCAGCAGGGGTCTTGGTTTTTTAACATATTTCTAAAAGACTGTTTTCCTCATTGAAGAAGTTTGAAGAGTAGATGCCTTTGAAGCTAGAGATATAAAACTCCTTTAATATCCAATAGAGTTAATGCATACCAAAAAAAAAAAAAACCAATTGAAAGAGATAAAATGAAAGGCTTTAAAATCCTCAGCACTTCAGTTCTTTATTAACTTCTTGGAAGGGATTATTGTCCACATACAGATTTGTCTTCTCATTTTGTCTGCTTATCCGTTTTGGGGAAAAAGAAAAGGACCCAACCTGGAAAAGGAGGAATCATTGCCCACCATATCCCAAGTTTGGGTATTTTCTTATCAAAGCTACTAGCTTAAATGGCTGGGTCAACCAGGTTTTGCAGCCCTGTCATTTTAAAATTATATAAGACAATGGGAAATGCAATAAACCAAGATCAACAGAAAATACTGCACTGTACTGGAAAGTGTTTAATAAGAACAGGGATAAATGCCTATGTCACTTATCCCCTGAGTTGTCTCATGAACTTTAACTGTAATAGTAAAGGTTTAGAAATCTTATTCTGTTTCACAATTCTAAAAGGCTGGAATCAGCATCCCTATTTTATAGATAAAATGTCAGTTGCTCACCCAAACCCTTTACAGTTTATATGTAGCAGGCACTCCAGAAGGATTAGCAGGGAAAAGAGGGGGAGGCTGGTGGAGGGAGGAAATTAATTGGCAAGTAACTCTAATCCATCCTCCTCTCACTTTCTAGGTGTATCAAAACTAGTGGTGCAGTGGTAAAGAACCCACATGCCAGGACAGGAGGAGATGCAAGAAGATGCAGTTTCTACCTCTGGGTCAGGAAGATCCCCTGGAGCAGGAAACAGCAACCCACTCCAGTATTCTTACCTGGAAAATCCCATAGACAGAGGAACCTGGTGGGCTACAGTCCTTGAGTTGCAAAGAGTCAGACACAACAAATAAGCACACATACAACAAAATATATTGATGTATATTTATTTTGTCTCCCTTTCCTTGCCTTGTCCCTGAAGTAGGTGCTATTTGATGGCAAATAATCTAAAACATAGTGAGGTGAAGAGGAACAGCAATGATCTGGGATAATCCAGGAAAAAGATCTTTCCAGTGTTAATATGAGAGTGAATCCACCATAGGAATTTTCTGTTTTAAATCAGGACACTATGTTATGGTCGAAAATGAGAGCCAGCAGACAGGGTCCTCATTCTTTTCCCTGCCTGCAACTAGCAATGTGGCCGACAGAGCAGCTCAACTGCCTGGGTAGCTGTATCACCTATAAAAGAATGATAGTTCTCATGCTGGGGTTTCTGGAACAAATTTAAAAGATAATATTGGTGAAACAGCAAGTCAAATGACTGTTGCAATGTTTTTGTAAGATATAAATCTGATGAATACTCAGTAACCTGTAGCCTTTATTATCATTGACATTTACTCCTTTAGTTTCAAAGCGTATATAAAACAAGTAAGAGTTTGTTTGGAATTTCATAGTTTATGATAAATAGCCTAGAAGGTCTACTTCTAATTACATGACCTTTAAGAATGCATCTCATCTGTTTATAAACTCCAAAATATTCAAATCCTCCTATACCTGTCTCTCACATCTGTCTTAGCCCTCCCTATTAGGTCAACAAAGTCCCAAAAAAAGGAAAAATATTATTTCTTCTCCATCTCCAGTAGAGGATAGGGCATAATAACAACTATATGTGCACACTCACACACACACACACATTCTTTTCTCCCTGTTACATGTCTGTCTTGTAAAGTTCGTAATCTTTTTATTTATAAATTCCTATTTTCCTAGTTCCCAGAACAGTGCTTTTCATATAGCAAGTGTTCAGTAAGCATCTGGTGAAAGAATTGGAAACATTATTCACAGAGAGAGGGGAAGAAAAAAAGTAGAGAGAGAAAAAACAACAAATCTCCAAGCAGAAATTGATAAAAACATCTGACAGTGGGCTGGGCAATGAGATGTGGGGTGTGATGTGAGAAGACCAAACCTCAACATGTGGTTTTTCCAAGCAGCTTTGAGCTTCACCCTTTGCGTCCTTCATACCCTTTGTGCTTTGCCTTTTGCATGTGGTAGTGACAGTGATTTCTGTGGCCAGTGCCTAACTTCCTTGAGTGACTCAGCCTTGTTGCCTCAACATGTTGCCAAGAGCTAATTGTCTTTCCTGCCGTTCTAAAAGTAATGACAACCACAAATACTGAGTGCACATACGTGCCAGGTACTTAATTGACCACTGATCCTCCTCAATCTGTGTCCTTGGACATTAAAAGGAATCAAGGAGCACACTATTACACAGCCCCCAATTATCAGCACTAACTTAAACTCTACAGAAAGCCCTTTGCCTAGTTACCTTAAATGAAGTCAGTTGTCTTTTCTAATTAAAAAGTTGCAGTCAATGTGGTAACTTTCCAGATGCTGCTGGCTAATAATCAGTACATCTTCATCCCTCTTTGCTTGTTATTGTACCATGGGGGCTGAGAACATGGAAAACACACACCCCTGATTCCCATGTCAAAAGCAATTAAAGTCAGAGGATGGGAGAGCCTTGTGTGGAATTTGAAAGGTGGAAGAGAAGAAAAAGCCATCCCTACCTGCTGACACTGTCAACATACACATATATCACACACCATTATAACCCCCTACATCCCACACATATGTTCACGAAGAACACATATCATACACAATGCGCACACACACACACACACACGTGCACACACACACACACACACAAACACACAACACACATACTCCACTCATTAGGACCAAGGTTTTCATTGACTTGATTCTTCCTTAAGTCACACCAATGCTAAATTTTTTCTCAGAAGTTCCTGAATTGTAGCTTGATGTACTATGGCAAAGATCATGTAAACATCTTCCCTATAAAAACCTGGAACAACACAAAAAGAACACTTAAGAAGCACATTTGCCTATGTTAGAAACAAACCTGACCTCTATAAACCATGTTATAGAATTGAAAGGTTATTTAGTATTAATTACATGGGAGAAGAAAAACTGTTTTCTAAGACTCACAAGCATCATCATCAAAACAGAAAATCTTTAAAAAGAAAATATCTCTAGCAGCATCTAAAAATAGTACAATAGTAACTGTCCAAACTATGAAAGCAAGAACAAATTTAAGAATTATGATCCTCAGGAACTTCCCAGAAGACACAGACATATTGCTTTTGAAGATTAACTTGCAAACTGTAGGTGCCCCCTAGAAATGGAACTCCAAACTGGATGCACAAACTTCAGATATGTCCAGTAGTCAACACAACAACCATTCACTGAGACCCAACTTTTGATTGAGGAGTTTAGCCAAGATCCTGAACCACCATGTATGTTTTAAAGTCTAACCACAGAGCAAGAAATTATATGATTTACAAACCTTAAGAAGAATATACCTACGATGGAAAATGTCATTACATAAAACCAGAAACTTACCAGGAAAGACTGCATACAGCCATGCATGGCAGAGGAGTCTTGGTGATCAAGCTTCATGTTCAAAAATAGTTGTTTGAGAGAGAGAGGCCATAAATGAAGAGCACCCTAGAAGAGGGGATGCATGAAAACTCTCTAAAAGAAAATGTATAAGTCTGAAAATTATTCTAGAAATTGGATTGTAGAACATCCTTAGTAGTGTCTGAAAAAAATAAAAAGGCATGAGACAGTGCATCACAGGGGCTTCCCAGGTAGCACTAGGGATAAAGAACCTGCCTGCCAATGCTGGAGACATAAGAGATGCAAGTTCAGTCCCTGGGTCAGGATGATCCCTTGGAGGAGAGCATGGCAACCCACACCAGTATTCTTGCCTGGGAAATCCCATGGACAGAGGAGCCTGGTGGGCTACAGTCCAGGGGATCACAGAGAGTCGGACATGACTGAGGCAACTTAGCACATAGTGCATCACAGTGGGAAGAGCCTGAGCTTCAAATAAGCTCTCTTTTGCCATGAGACAGAGTGACCTTCACCAGATCTGAATGTCCTCATCTATCAGTGTGGGATGTGGTAGGTGTTAGAGGTGACGCATCTAACTTGCAAGTAGACAAGGAAAGGGCGAGCAAATACTTACACACCAAGTAAATACAATCGGCCGAAGCCTATGCTTTTAACCAACTCGTGCTGAAGCTGTTTGCTCATTCAGTTAATTATTCTGATTGCTTATTGAATATGTGTAAAACCATGAGGGAGGAGAATTATTTTTTAACCTAGTTTTGGACACAGACAAAAAGTAAATAGGCAGATATGATTTAGGATTACAACAAATACTACAAAGAACACTGGAAGAAAATGATGTAAGACCTTAAAAATTGAAAAGGTTACCTTCATGCAAAGATCTAGGCTGACATGAAGACATGAGACAGTGTCCAGGCAGAAAGACAGCTTGTGCAAAGTTCCTGCATCAGAAGAGGGCTATTTGAGGAATGGAGTGATCTAGGAAGGGATTAGCATCAAATGATTTTAGAGGGATCCTCTTCTACAAAGAGGAGGATAAGGATTTTTTTTTTTAATTCTAAGTATAATTGGAAACATTGAGTGATTTTAACCAGGAGCATTTTGTAAATAATTTGTGTTTTTAAAATCACTCTGGTTGCTGCTGGAAAGTGAGCTGTTAGAATAAGAAAACCATTCTGTTACCATATAACAAATATGAAACTGAAAGTCAGTAGGAATGGGTTTAACATGTGTTCCCATCATTTACTAGAAAATTCTTGAGTCAGACCAGAGTTCCAAATGGGAAAGGAACTGACAGAAACATAAACCCAGGGGTAGCTCATGTCTATTTCAATGTATGTATTCAAAAGCATTTGAATAAATAAAGGAATTAGAATTCCTCCTTGTTCCAAGAGGTAAAAAGACTATTTCCTCTCCATATTGAGCTACCCCATGAGAACTGGAAGGTGTGTAGTGCTGCCATATTCTTTTCTTTGTATTCCAGAAAGAGAATAGACAGAGATTTACAATAGCCATGTGCCATTATTTAGAGATATTATGTGTACTTTCCAGGGGGACAATAAATAGTAACATTGGGTGCAATCAAATAACTTGTTCATTATAATCGAAGAGTCAGGAGTGTACTTCTCAGGATCAGTATTTTCAGTCTCCACATACTATAATTTTCCAACACATCATAATGACTCTCTTTCCAACTGAGTTAGTTGAACAGTTATGGGAACAGTTACGCATACAACCATGCAAGTTCAGAGCTCCAAATTCAAGGCCAAGTAAACTAAAATATTATACTCCTTAAGTCTTGAGCACTTCTTTCAAGTTTGTGATTTCATCTCCTGCATCACAATTTTAATGAGATCCTTAAGGATCTTCACCTTTGAATTTGCACTTATTTTTGTTCTTAAGGAAGTAAGGATTCTTTTTTGTTTATATTTCATTGTGATAAACATACAAATACTGATTATTACCTAGATAACATGAAATGATCTTTGCACACTGAACTCAACACATGCATTCTTTCTTGTAGATATAAGTAACTCTTCAAATATAGCAGCATTCAAAATCTTTTAGTAGGCAAGTCATATATTTCATACTTCATTAAAAGATTTGAATTTGACCGAGGTCAGCACAACCAAATTTACATATATGGCCATGCTGAAAAATTCTTTTAAATGCTTGTAAATAATTTGACAATTGATTCTGAGGTTACTATTGCAAAGTATCATAAAACAGTATTTATTTTATAAAATTTCATTCATTACCAATAGTGTTCAGAAATCACTCATAGACCACACATGCAAAAATAAAATTACTACTCAAGTTTCAAACTCTTTCCAACAATTCCTGTATTTAGAGCATGAAATCTAACAAAAATAAACTAATATAAAAGTTAAAAATAGCAGAACTCCATCAGACTGACCTCCTGATTTACTTTTCTCTTTTTTAGTGTTTATTTTTTGATTAATATACTAAGATTATGTTTCTCTTCAGGGAAAATTTGATCTTCTCTCTGTTGATTATATTTAATATAAGCATTCCAGCACAAAAAAATTATAATTGATGGCCATTAACAATATACCCTCTGGGTGTATCAAGTCATTTAAATGTTTAGATTCATTATGGGAATTGACTTGAGAATTCAAATTGTTATGAGAAATATCTAAGAAGCTCTGATTTATTATCTTTTTAATACCTTATATCACAGATGACTAGTAAGGGAAAAAATAAGAGTAGAAAAGAAAGGCAGGATGAAAAGAATAGGAAGGTAAAAGAAAAATTAGGAAGATACACTGAAACTCAGAGATAAATAAAGGCAAAGTAAAATGAAAGAGTAGAGTTTTAAGTGGACATGGCTAACTAGGATTGGCCATAAACTTTAAAAAATAAATGGCTTTACACAGGGAACTCTGTTCAACGTTATGTGGCAGCCTGGATGGGAAGGGAAGGGAGTTCAAGGGAGAATGGACACATACATGTGTAAGGCTGAGTACCTTTGCTGTCTGCCTGAAACTATTACAACATTGTTAACCAGCTGTACTCCAATATAAAATAAAGTTTTTTAAATGGTTTTAATAATGATGACACTTAAGAATAAACAAAGGTTTAAAAAACTTGGGGGACAAAATTTAAAGTCAATGAAATTATCACATGTGTTAAAGAACATACTTGCCAAGTTATTAGGTTTCAAACTGACATTCTGAACATTGAGATTTGGCTTTGTTTCTTTGGAGACACAACTGAAAAGCCAGTTTACTACTAATTGGTAATAATCAATTTACAGTAAGAATATTTCATATTAACATTCTTACAGCTATAGACCATCATAGGTGAGGAGAGTAAGATCAATACAAATTATTTCCAATTTAGGTGTAGCTTAAAAAGACTTGTCACCAGAGGCAATTTTACTATCATTGATAGTTATTGTTGGCAAATTGTCAATATTTCCTTCACAAACTGCTTTAAACCTATATAACAGTTCTCTTGCTTAGAGAGATCAAATCAGTTGTTAGAATTAATGTTCTATTTTGATCTTTGTAACTAAGTTGCTCAAATTAACAATAGTTATTTATTTCTTGACACTCATCTGATGGATAATTATGAAAATGGGAACTCAGAAAGAAATTTAATATTGGAATGAGAAAAACATACTTTTGTAAAAAAAGAAATTTGGAATGACCATAGTTTAATTACATTTGGGCTAAATTTTCTTGCCAAGTTTTATATTCAAGATAAACATGGCTGAGATTAGAAGGGAAGCCTGATATAGGAGGCCCTAACCAGAAAAGCAGAGAATGAAAGTTCAGTCCACGTCCCCTATAATGACTTGATACATGGCCAGGGCAAATTTCCCCAGTTAGCTTTGACATCACCGATAAAAACAAGCTCCAAAAGCAATATCTGTCAGACTTTCTCAATGTTAGTCTTAATCACATCAATCATAGGCTCATTCATTTTCTATCAGGTGTGATGTAAGTTGTTGTTGTTTTTTTTTCATGGATTTCATTTAAAAAAATTTCCTCATTTTATAAGGCTTAGTCCCCTTTATTCTTTGTCTAAGACAATCATCACCACTTTGAGAGCAGAATGGCTTGGTTAAAATAGCCACAGGATAGTTTGACTTTGACCTTGCCAAACTTCTTCAGTGATTAACACATCACTAGTGCCACTGGACAATCTCTCTATATTCAAAGGTAAAACGTGGAAATTGGATTTGTCAGCCTCCCTTTTAAGTTTGCGGAACAGCTTTTATGGGTGTGCTGGTTAAAAGGAGAAATTTCTTCTAATTCAAGGCAATACTAGAACTCTTCTGAAATAAGGACTCCTCTGATGTGTGATACTTTCCTAGTATGTAGAAACAATGAAGGAAACACCCAGAACTTCAAAGTTTCTGCATTATCATTGTCTTTTGCAAGAACCATAGGAAAACTTATCAAGGCATCTTGAATGGGCAATATGCCCTAACCTTTGTTAGGGGATACCCTGAGACCCTAACCAGAAATTAACTAAATCTTCATTGTGAAGATGGTTGAATAGCCACAGCCATGTGGAATGATTTGTAGTTTCTCATTAATTCATTTAGTCAGCAAATATCTTTTTTAGTTTCTATCATGTGTCAAACACTGGAATAGGACTTGGAAATGATGGTTGATACAGAAAAGTTCCTGCTATAGAGTATATACTCTCAGGGTGATAAATAGGCCACTGAGGTATGACGGAGGAAGTTCAAGAGCAACCAGCAGGAATACTGAACTCAGTCTAAGGGTGGAAGTGGAGACATGTACAGTTGGTCCTCATCATCAATGGATTCTGTATTTGTAAAGTCGTATCACTAGAATCAGTAACCCTAAAATCAATACTTGAAATTCTTTCTGGCTCATTCACAGACATGTGCAGAGCAGGGAGATTTTCGAAATGTCCAGACTCACATGTACCCAGCAGAGATGGAAGAAGATAATGCTCTGTCTCCTCATTTTAGCTCAGAGAGGAGCCAGGGGTAGGGTGCAGGTGGGGAAGGGGATTTGCAGAGCAATGCAAGACGCTCTGACACCAGCCTGTTAGACTGGGTTTGAATCCCAACTCTGGTTCCTGTTACTGGGGAAACCTCACATAAGTCACTTCAGTACTTCTGAATGTTGCTTTCACTTTTATAAAATAAAGAAAACAGAATCTACCAGGATATTTTGCTTTTAGGATTTAACATTATAATCTTTTTGATATATGTATACGTGTGTGTATGTGTGTGCTCCCCCTAGGAAATAGTTCAGTATTTGGTAATTCAGTGTTGCTGGGATTTCACAGAATGTTAACCATCATGATAACAAGAATCAGTTGTTTGTTTTTTGTTTTTTTTTTAGACTAGGAGTTTAAAAGTCGGAGGAGGGATTAAAATACATGCGGAGAGTTTCTGCATTTTGAAGAACTGAAAAATTTCAGAATGCAAACTAAGCTTTGTGCTCAAGGAAGAATGGAGTGAGACATAAGGTCTAAAAATTCAATAAGACAAACAATGAAGGATTGTTGAGATCCGAAAACAAAAACGAAAATGGAATTTATATTAATGGGTATTGGAGACCTCGGCTGAAGGATTTTCAATGTTCCCAGGAACGTATGCAGTCCTGTCATTGATGTGTTTTGTGGTTTGATGCTTCCAGCAGCATCCTTTTGATACAGAGGCAGGAGCTTTGGTCTTAGAACTGGAAAGAGAACATGAAGAGAACAATGAGTGTTCAGAGGACATAATGAAGATTATCAGAAAATGGAAAAATGGTCTTCTGTAAAACACTAGAAGTTTCTGCTTCCTGAAAGTGATAGACAGTCAGTCATGTCTGACTCTTTGTGACCCCATAGACTGTGTAGCCTGCCAGGCTCCTCTGTCCATGGAGTTCTCCAGGCAAGAAGACTGGAGTGGGTTGCCATTTCTTTCTTCAGGGAATCTTCTCGACCCAGGTCTCCCACATTGCAGGCAGATTCTTTCCTATCTGAGCCACTGCTCCTTACCACCATCACAAATAAGTCCTGGCTAGTCAACACATCTGTTGTCAGTCTCTCCAGGTTCAAATCCCAGGTGAGTGAATCACAATAGACAAGCCAAGACACCACGCCCTTTCTCTGCCAGAGGAAGGCTGAGAGCGACTGTCCCCTCCCAGGCATTTGTAGTAGTAGGTAGCACTGCATTCCACCACCCAGCAGGAAGGGGAATGGGATTTACATGCCCCAATGTAACAACAAATGTCCAACATACCCACAAAATATGAGGAGAGGAAACAAAATGCCGAATTACCAATGAAAGCATTCCCTTAGAAGGGAGAACTTACAAACCAATAAACTGCCTTAATATCTCCAGGGTCATAAGTCCTAGGAAACCAAAGACTCTTTGGTCTAAAGATATATATATGGGAGTAAGCATGTGTTTTATTTATCACCTACTATGTATAGGAGGACACATCCTAAGGCATTTTTAGAGCTGTCAAGAAGATAAATGTCCTTAATATCAACTATGGCTTTGTTGACATTGCATCACCAGCTTAAGTCCCTCTGATGTTGCTAAAAACTACTTTTACCTTGTTCTTTCTTCCCTAACTCTCATACCTCCCACAACTCCACAACCAACCCCACTCAGTCAGAAAATCTACATGTTAAATTGCAATTTGAGCACATTTTCTATATCAAGAACTGGATTTATTAACATTTATAAAAATGCCAAGCATTATCTGTAAAGTTTAGATCAGCCCTCAAAGGAAACATCATGTCCCTTGTTTTTAAGGATGGAATGAGACGTTAAATAACTTTCTCAAGATCACATAACTGACAACCACTAGATGCACATGTCGAATCCAGATCTGCAGAACTCCAAAGATACTTACAGTCAAATTACTACACCTTCTCGATTTCTTTCCCTTTACTTTCCAAATAGATCTGAGGGACCTGATAATTTCTTAGGCCTTGTTCTCTGTATCTGCTGAAGGAGACAAAGACTGAGGCCCCATTGTTCCCTCCAGGTGGATACTATTCTGGTTTCCCAAGGATTAGGATTCGAGATGGCAACTTAATTACAGTATATAAACCATACTTGTTTAAGAAGAAAATCACAAAGATGTGGTGCATATGTACAGTGGCAAAATACTCAGCCATAAAGAAGAACAAAATAATGCCATTTTCAGCAACACGGATGCACCTAGAGGTTATCATACTAAATGAAGTAAATAAAAAAGGGAAAGACAAATGCCATATGATGCCACTTAAATGTGCATCTAAAATATGACACAAATGAATCTATGGAAACAGAATCACAGACATGAAAAACAGCCTGGTGGCTGCCAAGTGGGAGGGGTCAGGGGAGGGGTGCGGTGGGAGGCTGGGATTAGCAGATTTAAGCTTTCGTATTTAGAATGGACAAACAACAAGGTCCTACCATATAGCACAGGGAACGACAGTCACTATCCTGTGATAATGTAATGGCAAAGAATATTAAGAATGTGTATATGACTGAGTCACTTTACTGTACAGCAGAAACCAGCACAAATCTGTAAATCAACTGCACTTCAATTTTTAAACATTTATTAAAGAAAATAGACTTCCAAAAACTATAATTTTAACAGAATGGCTTTAACTCTTGACTATAAAACAGCTCTGCTCTCTTCTCTCTTCTTCTATGCTCGTTTCCTTCCCTTCCTTTCAATCTTATCTGGCATCTTCTCTCCTTATCACCGCTTGAAGTATTTTGACTATGAACTAACTGGAGGCTAAGGAGTATTAAGTGCTTCTGACTATATCTCAGTGTTAAAAGGTCAATTTGGGAGACAGTACACATTTGCACACACACACAAAAGCAAAGCCAAACATAGGAGAGATGTTATATAACATCAATAAAAAAAGAACTGGGTATGGAATGTCTAAATAGCATGAACTATTAATAAAATCCCATTTGATTTCCTTTTATGGAGTCTTATTATTCCCATGTAATAGATGCAGGAACTGAGTCCTGGGGAAAGGAAGTGATTGGCTTGACCTTGGACCAGGTGAGTGATAAACTGGGTGCAGCAGGCTGGGTGTAAACTGGGAATGGAGGTGACAGTGATGAATAGGTCTTGGGGCCAGGGCCATCCCTCAGCACCCACTAATAGTTTGCCAGCATTAATGAGGCTTTTAACTTTCCAAGAGATTCTGGAAATTGCACTTTCGTGAAATAGTCTAATCTGCATTCTCTTTCTGTGAGCTAGTGCACCTGATCAGAGCAGGACATTTGCCTTTAACAACTGAATAAGAGCAGATCCAAGCCCATGACTGTAGTCTTCTGGCTCTTTATCTGGTGTGGTCTCTGTAACAGCACTCTTCCTGCCAAAGACTACACCACATGTGTGTGCATACAGATGAGGTTAGAGCAGCCAGATGGTATCAGAGATGGTGGAAGGGCCTAACAAGACCACTTTTCCAAAAAGTAGAAAGAGAACAAAAGAGATACTTATTGAAGAAGACAGTTTTGTCAGGACTGTCATCACCAATAAGGTTAACTCCTAACATTTTCTCTCAGCAAGACTTCTTCAACCTGATTTATTTTGGAGAAAAGTACATAAGAGAAAACTTTCTCCTTTCACTTCACGTCAGTTGAAAGTCTATATCAAAAGGCATTTGGGGACAAAAAATAGAATTAAAAAGCCAGGTATCTGGAGTCTTTTACTATGAATGTTTGGAGTCTTCATTTGCCTGTTCATTACCCAGTTACTGGGTATTTCCATGAGCCAGCCACTGAAACTGATGATGGGAGGCCAAAGCTTCTTATATTTAAGAGCGTCAACTTGACAACAGTTTTAGTTATAATACAATGGAAACCACCATGAAAAATGTTTGCCTAAGACCAAGTCTTAAAGTTCACCTCTACCTGATTAAACTTTGGACTGTAGACCTCCCTTCTCTTAGAGCATCTACTTTAGGAAACTTTCTGTTGTAAATTCTTTCAACAGGAAGAACTCCACAATTTAATTTCAACAGTTTAAATTCTTTCAATCTCCTTCTGCCAGGCTGTTGCCAGTTGTACAGTCCAGGAATAGCTTTCTCATGGACTTGGGAGGCATCCCTGCATCTCTTATGGATCCTGCCTTGGCAGGCAGGTTCTTTATCACTAGCTCCACCCGGGAAGCCCTTTGAAATATAATCATCAAGAAAGACTGTCAGGGACTTCCCTGGTGGTCCTTTGGTTAAGAATCTGCCTTGCAATCCAGGGGATATGGGTTTGATCCCTGGTCAGGAACTAAGATCTCACATGCTGTGGAGCAATTTAGCCCACACACCACAACTGAGCCTGCATGCCACAGCTAGCATGCTATAACTAGAGAGTCTGCTGCTGCTGCTGCTAAGTCAAGTCTGCACACTGCAACAAAAGATCCCACGTGCCACAATTAAGACCCAATGTAGCAAAATTAAAAAAATAATAATGACAGTGTCCCTCTTTTTCAATTTCTGTGAGAGGGTAGAAGTCTAACTTCAGTAAACAACAATTAGCAAACACAGATGGCCTGATGACTTTGACCAGCTTCCCTGCGAAGTGCTTCCAGTACTTTTTCACTAGCTCATCCAGCGCTTAAAAATCCTCCAATCTTGTTTCGGTGGAGTAGAGTTTAATCTCACTCCCTGTTGCAACAGTCTTGAGTAAAGTCTTCCTTGCTGATGAGGCAGTAAAAATTTGACAGCTACCAGCTTGTCCAATTAGAGGAGGGAGAAGTAGGTCATTGGTGACTGGAGAAGAAGGATGCAAACTTCATGTAAGAGGTTATT
>SJYA01002090.1:1062494-1100716 GCA_006410615.1 Neotragus moschatus
AGCATATTCAAAAGCAGAGACATTACTTTGCCAACAAAGGTCTGTCTAGTCAAGGCTATGGTTTTTCCAGTGGTCACGTATGGATGTGAGAGTTGGACTGTGAAGAAAGCTGAGTGCCCAAGAATTGATGCTTTTGAACTGTGATGTTGGAGAAGACTCTTGAGAGTCCCTTGGACTGCAAGGAGATCCAACCAGTCCATTCTGAAGGAGATCGGCCCTGGGATTTCTTTGGAAGGACTGACGCTAAAGCTGAAACTCCAGTACTTTGGCCACCTCATGCAAAGAGTTGACTCATTGGAAAAGACTCTGATGCTGGGAGGGATTGGGGGCAGGAGGAGAAGGAGACGACTGAGGGTCAGATGGCTGGATGGCATCATCGACTCGATGGACGTGAGTCTGAGTGAACTCCAGGAGATGGTGACGGACAGGGAGGCCAGGCATGCTGTGATTCATGGGGTCGCAAAGAGTTGGACATGACTGAGCAACTGAACTGAACTGATGATCCTTATTTTTAAAGTTAAGAAAAATACATTCCTATGTTATGGTCTTTTAGGAGCAAATATGGACTAAGGAGTGTTTTGTAAATTCTAACATAAGGTTAAAGCTGTGTTCTTAACCTGCACAGTGTTTAGAAATAAAGTAACTAATTGCTCTTAATTTAAACTATCAATTAAAAATCAAGATATTTCATATAAAATTTAAATGTTAGGATTCTCTTGAAAAATCAAGCATTCTGACAACACTGGCCCATATAACTCTATAATTGAATTGTCTGAAAACTAATACCATTTGCTCCCTTAGAACAAGATACTCCTCAGTTTCTTTAGCCCCTACAGTTCCCTATTGTTTTACTCGGGGGCCATTTCAAACATCCATATGATCTGAAACCCTGGGTTATTAAGTTTATTTGCCCCCACATACACACTGCATAAAAGCAAGGTTAATATTAAAACCAATAGTCAGTAGATATCAAGTAAGGCTTAGCACCCAGTTGTGACTTAATATTTTATATTGGTCACTTTACTGAGGAGGTTTTTATTGGCCTCAAATAAAATAATCTATAGCCCAAATCTCTGAATTAGTATCATTGCTCCTCCATTCAACTACTGCTACCATAGAATTATTCCATCTGACTTTGTCCCCATGTTCACAGCCACTATTTATCTGGAATTCTATTGAATGGATATTTTAATTCTGGGGTCATTAGAAAACTATAGGAGATGATCTATATACCACTCCTTGTGCTATGAAAGAAGAGGAAATACCAGTAAAAAAGTGCTTTTGATAATGCAGTTATTCACGCTACCAAACAATACTAGGAGACAGATGACTTTGCCAATAAGCACCGCAACCAACTTTTCTAAACTTAACTGCAATCATCTTTAGAGAGAAAAATATCAAAATCTGAAAAACATACTATGTAGTTTGAAAATTATTTTGCATTCCTATTTAAGTATTCTTAAAGCAACCATTAAATTTCAATCTATTAATAAAAGAACTTTTAGCTTTGAACTATTAAAAAACCACTAGATATTGTTCAAGGCCATCTAACCCCCCCCAAAAAATAACTTATGGTTATTTTTTAACTATAAGTAATGTTTTGATCTTGGACACAGACATTAATTCTTTTTCAGTGCCCAAGTCAAACATTTTTGACTACTTCAATGAATTGAAGTTTGCTTAGAAGCAGACAAGAAGATGCCAGCCACAAATGGATTTCCATTTGGAGGCATTTTAGATGAAAAAGCAGAAAGTAGCCATCTCCCCTCTTTTCTAGTGGAAAAGACCATGGAGGCTCCAAATCAATAGACATTAAGAAGAGCTCTTAAGTCACAAAATGAGGGAGAAGGTAGAAGACTCGGATGAAGGATGCTCTGGATGAGCAAGTATCCAGTTTAGGGAGGCAGACAGGCAAGGATTTCTAAGGGGAACTTCAACTAGGATGTGCAGGTCCTGTCTGATGACAGGTAAGATAGAATGCTTCTGATGTCCCTAGCCTTAGCCTTACCTAAAATCATATATGGAACTAACTCCTCCGGTGGGATTTCTTCTTTGATCTGTGTTGTTTTTAACATTCATTTGCAAATACTCTCAGTTCTCAGGCTTCCAATGGTCCATGTTTTCATTTGCCTGCTTAGGCTATGGTGATGGCACAGATGATCCACCTTCTGTGTGAGCCTCTCTTCCTCTGACACCACTTACTACCCAGGCATCTACTGATGAGATGTAACGTGAGAAGCCCAGGCCTTTCCCACAACTCCACAGGCTTCACCTAATTCATGCTTCTTCCACCATCTCAAATGATGGGCATAAGGCTTTAATCACTTTTCTGATCTTAATTTTAAAGTCTACTTGGAAAGATCAGCTCCTCTTCAGACTCCCCTTACTCAGTCAAACAAGTCAGACGAGACATTACAACAGACTCCATGGTTTCTGCTGGTTAATCTTAGTTAGGCTGATAGTTAACCACCTTGCTGGCTGCGGGTTAGTTTCTTCGTTAATTGGCATTAATAGTTTATTTGTCTATATATAATCTGAAGGGTGTTTCCTCAAGAGAAGAATCTAGGAGAAGCTATCAAATCTCTCTCACTACTAACATATACTCCACAAAGTGCATAAATAATGAGAAGCTCAGATCAGTTGTGGGAAGAGTCTTCCATCTTTGGAAACAAGCAACTTCAGGTTCACTCGGTAGAATACACTCTAGTCATTCTTAACACATTATTGACCAGGGGATTTTTGCAGAAATGAATGCCTGTGGCTAGTGATTTATTATGTAAGTGGATATTGAAACACTTTAGTCAGTAACATAGGAGTAACTAAAGATATGCTAGTATGTCTCTGGTCAATAAGTTGTTAAAATATGGGGATCATGGACAGCCCTGAAGATACCAAGCAAAATCATAATAAGCCTTCTTTCCAAAAAAATGCACAATATTGGGCATTCAAGAATTCTCTAAATCCACTCATGGGCTTAAAAGATTCATAGACCTCAAGCAAAAACCCAGTGAGGAATGCAAATAAATATTCTTCTGTTTTCAATTCAAGGTTTTGGTAGGAACATTAGTTATGCAACTCAGTTAATAGATAGTCCATAAGAGAGATCTTTGAGTAATTACCAAGTAAAAGTTTGGAAATTCAATGCAACTTGATGTCAAAATGCTGATATGCTGAAGTGATTACTATTCCCAGTTTATACGTGAGAACACTGAGGTGTAGAAAGGGCAAGAGTCCCAAGTTTATAGAGGAGGACAGAAGAGCCCGGCATGCTAGAGTCCCTGGGGTTGCAAAGAGTCAGACGTGACTAAGTGACTGAAAAACAACAATAATAGAGCTAGAATTTTAACATACCAAGAATCTAAACTAGAAGACAGTCCCACTTACATGACTTTCCCCTGAAAATACACCAATATATACTTAACACTGTCCATAATCAGGAAACTTTTCTTTTTGTTTTATAAGATCCTTAACCTATGCATCAGAGAAGGCAATGGCACCCCACTCTGGTACTCTTGCCTGGAAAATCCCATCAATGGAGGAGCCTGGTGGACTGCAGTCAGTGGGGTCACTGAGGGTCGGACACGACTGAGCGACTTCACTTTCAGTTTTCACTTTCATGCACTGGAGTAGGAAATGGCAACCCACTCCAGTGTTCCTGCCTGGAGAATCCCAGGGATGGGGGAACCTGGTGGGCAGCAGTCTATGGGGTCACACAGAGTCAGACACGACTGAAGTGACTTAGCAGCAGCAGCAGCAACCTATGCATGGCATCTTATATCTAGCTTAAAGGTCATGTGACATCATAGCAAAGTAATAAGGTCTATAGAGTGATAAAAGGAAGGCTATTTTATCTTCAATCAACACATGAGGAACATGGACTTATTTTTTAAACTACAGCTTAAATATATTTGTTGTTGTGTTAGTTGCTCCGTTGTGTCCAACTCTGTGACTCCATGGACTGTAGCCCACCAGGCCACTCTGTCCATAGCATTCTCTAGGCAAGGATACTGGAGTAGGTAGCCATTCCCTTCTCCAGGAGGCCTTCCTGACCCAGAAACTGAACCTGAGCCTCCTGCTTTGCAGGCAGATTCTCTTCCATCTGAGCCACCATTCAGTTCAGTCAGGTAGGTTCAAGTTGCTCGGTCAGGTCCAACTGTTTGCAACCCCATGGACTGAGCACATCAGACTTCACTGTCCATCACCAACTCCCAGAGCTTATTAAAACACAAATCCATCGAGTCGGTGATGCCATCCAATCACCTCATCCTCTGTCATCCCCTTGTACTCCTGCCTTCAATCTTTCCCAGCATCAGCATCTTTTCAAATGAGTAAGTTCTTCACATCAGGTGGCCAAAGTATTAGAGTTTCAGCTTCAGCATCAGTCCTTCCAATGAATATTCAGGACTGATTTCCTTTAGGATTGACTGGTTTGATTTCCTTGCTGTTCAAGGGACTTTCAAGAATCTTCTCCAACACCACAGTTCAAAAGCATCAATGCTTCACCGCTCAATATTTACTATGGTCCAACTCTCACATCCCTACATGAACACTGAAAAAACCATAGCTTTGACTAGATGGACCTTTGTGAGTAAACTAATGTCTCTGCATTTTAATATGCTGTCTAGGTTTGTCACAGCTTTTCTTCCAAGGAGCAAATGTCTTTTAATTTCATGGCTGCAATCACCATCTGCAGTGATTTTGAAGCCCAAGAAAATAGTCTTTCACTGTTTCCATTGTGTTCCCATCTATCTGCCAAGAAGTGATGGGACCAGATGCCATAATCTTACGTTTTTTTTAATGTTGAGTTTTATTTTAATTAATTTTAATTGCAGGCTAATTACTTTACACTATTATGGTGGCTTTTGCCATACATCGACATGAATCAGCCATGGGTGTACATGTGTCCCACTATCATGAAACCCCCTCCCACTTCCCTCCCCAATCCATCCCTCTGTGTTATCCCAGAGAACCAGCTTTGAGTGCCCTGCTTCATGCATCAAACTTGCACTGGTCATCTCTTTTACATAGGGCAGTATGCATGTTTNGGCTTTTGCCATACATCGACATGAATCAGCCATGGGTGTACATGTGTCCCACTATCATGAAACCCCCTCCCACTTCCCTCCCCAATCCATCCCTCTGTGTTATCCCAGAGAACCAGCTTTGAGTGCCCTGCTTCATGCATCAAACTTGCACTGGTCATCTCTTTTACATAGGGCAGTATGCATGTTTCAATGCTAGTCTCTCAAATCATCCCACCCTCACATTCTCCCAGAGTCCAAAGTCTATTCTTTACATCTGTGTCTCTTTTTGCTGTTTTGCATACAGGGTTATCATTACTATCTTTCTAAATTCTATATATATGCATTCAGTTCAGTTCAGTTGTTCAGTCATGTCCGACTCCTTGNGGGGCAGGAGGAGAAGGGGATGACAGAGGATGAGATGGCTGGATGGCATCACTAACTCAATGGACATGAGTCTGAGTGAACTCCGGGAGTTGGTGATGGACAGGGAGGCCTGGCATGCTGCGATTCATGGTGTCGCAAGGAGTCAGACACGACTGAGTGACTGAACTGAACTGAACCACTGGACTGCCAGGGATGTCCCATCATCTATGGCATTTTGCAAGTGATAACACAAAGATACACTCAGGACCATCTAGGCTGAGAAGTAGGCAACGCATCCTGGGGCTTCCCAGATGGCACAGTGGTAAACAATCTGTCTACCAATGCAAGAGTCTCAGGAGTCCTTGGTTAATCCCTGAGTCCGGAAGATTCCCTGGAAGAAGAAATGGCAACCCACTCCAGTATTCTTGCCTGGAGAATCCACGGACAGTGGAGCCTGGAGGGCTACAGCTGATGGGGATCACAAAGAGCTGGACACAACTGAACACAAACACACATCACATCCCATTTGAAGATGAAGAAAAAGTAGTAATAGTTGCTAGGAATTAATGAGTACCTATCAAGAATTGTAGGTTAGCCTAAGAACCTAATAATCATTTTTATTAATAATGGTTTACATTTGAGGGCATACATTGAAACAGATGCAGAGCAAAGCATTGTTAATATAATTTGATTCTCATAAATATTCTGTAAGGTAGGTATTCTTGTTCCCAGTTTATATATAAGGAAGTTGAGTCTAAAATAAGTAATTTCTTTAAAATTGCACAACCTGTGGGTGACTCAGCTTTAAGTCAAGCCTGGTAGACCAAGGGGGGGAAAAAAAAAAACAGTTCAAGTATTTTCCCACATTAGAGTAAGATGAGATAGACTTCAAAAGAGAAATGTATTCTAGACACTCAGATGGAAAGGAAGGAAAAACATTCCAGGCAGAGGGAATGGTTGTTACCTGTGTGCATGACTGTATGAGTCTAACCCAAAAGAATGGTAGATGGACTGACATTAATCAGCACTGAAAGTCATATCCATGTTTGTTATTGTTAGCTTCTGTTCAAAAAGTAAAACTACACATATGAACTTAGATAGATTTATATAGACATCATAGTGTTTAACTGTAATTTGCTTTAGATAAACAATTTTTGCTCTAGGTTCTCAAAGGTCAAGACTGAGAAGCAAAAATTTTGACTTAAGATGGCTCAAACACTCTGATAAAGATTAAGAAAATAATAGGTAACACATCTGATTAGGAAACACAAAAGGGGCTCCACTTGCCCAAAGAGACTCAAAAGGAAAAAATATGTTCCTGTGAGTCACAGTGTAAAATTGACAGGATTTTACTCAAGATTATAAAGTAGCTCAGAATCACAGTTTATCAACTCAAAGACACTCTGGTGAATCATCTATCCCTCTCACGAAAAATAAGTCAAACAAGGTTTGCTATGCCAAGAGGGAAATTCACAAATAAGAGTGGAATCCAGGAAGGTCACTTATGGCTAAGTCAAAACTCATGGATCAAATACAGGATAACCATGAGACATCCACAAAATTTCAGGACCTCAAAAGACTGAAGATTTTACATGGAAATGGAGTGTCCTGGAATTAACTACTCATATCTTTGGAATTTTTGTATTATATCATATCCTTTGAGCTTCGTGAGAGTCATTTTCTTTGGTAATCTGGTCAATCCTTTTGACCAAAATCAGATTATTTTTTTCAAAAAATGACACTATGTCTTTCTGAAAATTCTTGCCCAACATCTCAGAGACTAACACTAACTAAGGTACAATTACTTTCCAATCATCTATGCAAATTGTAGAATTCTGTCTGGGTACCCTAAAAGGAGGTTGTGGCTGTTTAATCAATAAGTTATGTCTGACTCTTTTGTGACCCCAAGGACAGTAGCCCACTAGATTCCTCTGTCCACGGGATTTTCTAAGCAAGAATACTGGAGTGGGTTGCCATTTCCTTCTCCAGCATATCTTCCAAGCCCAGGGATCAAGCCTGAGTCTCCTGCTTGGCAGGCAGATTCTTTACTGCTGGGCCACTGGAGCAGACCATAAATATATTAAACCTCTTAATTCACATTCAAGATTAAAATACCTAAATCATAACACCAAGATGCTGTCAAGTTGGTGTCCACACATGAATTTGATCAGTACATAAAACACTAACAATTTTTTTAAAGATAATACTATTTAACACTATTACCATCCTCTAGACTTTTTCCAAAAACCATTATTCTCACCTTGGGGTATAAATGTATTGATTAAAATGAAACAACCACCTATAGAAAGGACAAAAGCTACTGACAGCCAGTGTGTAAAGAGCTTCATTGCAAAAAAAGAAAGACATTTGGTTGAGAAGTCCACAGCTCCAAGGAGAGCCTAGGGTGAGAACATATTACCCCCTAAATTTTGTAAGTCAAACATCAGTCCATAAAGGAAAATTGCAGAAAATCTGTAAAAGAGAATAAAGAATGAAAAAACATCTCCTGCATCACAGGCAGCTTCTTTGCCACTGAGCCACCTGGGAAGCCTTGGTATTATCCTTACACAAACCCTAAAATTCAATATTGGGCAACCCCTTGGCTAAAACATCAAAGGCTATTAAAACACAAATATTTCAATGACCTCATCCACAGCAAGCCCTTATCATGTATCAGCCAAATGTAACACACTGCACTGGGTATGAGATCCTGTAGCAGTCATGGGAATGGGCTACCTAGATATCCTCCCAGGAGAGAGTCTGACATGACTCACTGGAGTGAGTGGGCAGTGATCCGCTGTTCTGGTCACACTGAGGGCACTATTCCTCTGGGCTGCCCCAGCTAATGAGCACATCAGGGGCACTACAGCCAGGCCATTCCTGCCCAACACGGGGCTCTTCCAGCAGGTGATCTTTGCTCCCCAACNAGATATCCTCCCAGGAGAGAGTCTGACATGACTCACTGGAGTGAGTGGGCAGTGATCCGCTGTTCTGGTCACACTGAGGGCACTATTCCTCTGGGCTGCCCCAGCTAATGAGCACATCAGGGGCACTACAGCCAGGCCATTCCTGCCCAACACGGGGCTCTTCCAGCAGGTGATCTCTGCTCCCCAACATAACAGCTGAGACTTTCTCAGAGCTGCCCCATAGTCTGAGACTCCTGCTCAGTCTCCTTTCCTTCTCACTCCCTTTTTATACCTGCCTTATGGTCTGACCCTCTCTCCAACTACTTCTGCTACTAATCCCCATTACCCTTCACAGGTGTTTCTAGTTCTCTCAGTGTCTGCCTCCTAGAGCAGGGGTCCCCAACCTCTGGGATCTAGTGCTTGATGATCTGAGGTGGAGCTGATGCAGTAATAATAGAAATAAAGTGCAGAGTAAATGCAGTGTCCTTGAGTCATCCCCAAATCACCCCCCCAGCGCAGGTCCATGGAAAAAGTGTCTTCCACAAAACCAGTCCTGGTGCCAAAAAGGCTGGGGACCACTGTTCCTAGAGCATCTGAACTGACGCAGATCACAAGAAATGTTAAGATCTCTTATGCCTTGTTAAGATCCTTATATAACCTCTATAGAAAGAACTCTAAGAATTTGCAGAACCTTTGTATCACCTAGTTTATCCTCCTCAGCATTTCAGCATCTTTTCTGCAGCACTGACAAAATTTGTGTAGATACTGCCAGAACAGTTCCTGCTACAAGCAACTTAGCTACTTCCCAGAAACTACCTGCCCATTGCTCCTCTCCCCTGCTTCTAGTTTTGTACCTTAGGGCCACTCAGAATGAGTTTACATGACCTTCACATAGTGACCCTTCTAACATCAAAGGACATATACTTGCTTAACAAGCAGAACACCCCTGGTCCTTCCCACTGTTAGATATTGGATATGGGTTCCAGAGTCATTATCACTATGTTTGCTCCTCTTTTGTGCTCCAATTTCTCAAATGTCTCTCTGAAAATGTATCCCTCGAAGCTGCAAAGGATCATTGTTTGTCCAGTCTGCAAATCCACAGTTAAACTGTAAGCACCACAAGGGCAGGTATCAAATCCTTATTCTTTATCACATAGTTTACCCGTGACAGAAACCCAATGTATGTTTATCAGATGAAGCAAGGAAGAAATGAATGTTTCTAATTCTCAGGTCCTGAATTTTCATGAGACCAGCACTCCATCTACCACTGAGGAATCTAGACTTCAGATTCCTCTAGGATTTTAAAAAGATATTGAGCAGATCCTCCTGATCAAGTCAAGGTGAACCCTCCAGAATCTTGCTGAAGATAGTCTTCAGACACATGGAGAGTCCATCTCCCAGAAGGCTTCAGAGTACAGTAATCTGAACTATTATCCTCTTAGTCAAAAAAAGAATGAAAACAAGCTACCAGGGCCTACTGAGGGCAAGTGGCCCTGATCATTAGTAAATGTGGCTCAATAAATATCCTGATCAAATTGCCAACATCCATTGGATCACTGGAAAAGCAAGTTCAGTTCAGTTCAGTTGCTCAGTCGTATCTGACTCTTTGCAACCCCATGAATCACAGCACACCAGGCCTCCCTGTCCATCACCAACTCCTGGAATTCACTCAGACCCATGTCCATCGAGTCAGTGATGCCATCCACCCATCTCATCCTCTGTCATCCCCTTCTCCTCCTGCCCCCAGTCCCTCCCAGCATCAGAATCTTTTCCAATGAGTCAACTCTTCGCATGAGGTGGCCAAAGTACTGGAGTTTCAGCTTTAGCATCATTCCTTCCAAAGAAATCCCAGGGCCGATCTCCTTCAGAATGGACTGGTTGGATCTCCTTGCAGTCCAAGGGACTCTCAAGAGTCTTCTCCAACACCACAGTTCAAAAGCATGTTCCACAAAAACATCTACTCCTGCTTTATTGACTTCACCAAAGTCTTTGACTGTGTGGATCACCACAAACTGTGGAAAATTCTTAAAGAGACTGTAATACCAGACCACCTGACCTACCTCCTGAGAAATCTGTATGCAGGTCAAGAAGAAACAGTTAGAACTGGACATGGAACAACAGACTGGTTCCAAATTGGGAAAGGAGTACATCAAGGCTATATATTGTCATCCTGCTTATTTAACTTATATGCAGAATAGAAATATCAATAACCTCAGATATGCAGATGACATCACCATTATGGCAGAAAGCTAAGAAGAACTAAAGAACCTCTCGATGAAAGTGAAAGAGGAGAGTGAAAATGTTGGCTTAAAGCTCAACATTCAGAAAACTAAGATCATGGCATCTAGTCCCATCACTTCATGGCAAATAGATGGGGAAACAATGGAAACAGAGACTTTATTTGGGGGGGGGGCTCCAAAATCACTTCAAATGGTGACTGCAGCCATGAAATTAAAAGACTCTTGCTCCTGGAAGAAAATCTATGACCAACCTAGACAGCATATTAAAAAGCAGAGACATGACTTTGCCAACAAAGGTCCTTCTAGTCAAAGCTATGGTTTTTTCAGTAGTCATATATGGATGTGAGAGTTGGACTAGAAAGAAGCAGAGTGCTGAAGAATTGATGCTTTTGAACTGTGGTATTGGAGAAGACTCTTGACAGTCCCTTGAATTGAAAGGAGATCCAACTAGTCAATCCTAAAGAAAATCAGTCCTGAATATTCAATGGAAGGACTAATGCCGAAGCAGAAACTCCCAATACTTTGGCCACCTGATGCGAAGAACTGACTCACTAGAAAAAAACCTGATGCTGGGAAAGATTGAGGGCAGGAGGAGAAGGGGACAATAGAGGATGAGATGGTTGGATGACATCACCAACTCAATGGACGTGACTTTGAGTAAGCTCTGGGAGTTGGTGATGGACAGGGAAGCCTGGCATGCTGCAGTCCATGGGGTCACAGAGTTGGACATGATTGAGTGGCTGAATTGAACTGAAATATCCTGAAGTCCAACCAATTTTGAGAACCCTCATTCTTCTGAATGTAGATTAACTAGACTATGTACTTGTGGAGAACAGAATTTTGATCTTAACTTTGCTGGATGTTAGTTTTAGGGAGATTTCATTTTTATTTCTAATATAGTAATTAGAGCATCATTCATCTTGCTCACTGGGACATTATCATACAGTTAAACCTGAATTTTCTGGGTTATTTTTATACTGTTTTTTTGTACTTGTTTAAAAAAAACAGTATTATACCTTCAAATTATGTCAGGATATAATTTGAAATGGGAATAGGGGATTTACTCTTTCTATAAGGTACATTGTAAACTTGAAGTGTATTTAATATTCTTTACAATACATTTTAGAACCTTCTGGGACAAAAGCTAAAATTCCTAATGGCCATGGAAAACCAGGGGAAACTGCCACTGCAGAGATTCAATGCAGGCCCTCCCCCTGGAGGAAGGATAGTCATAAATTTAGCCACTCAGCCCAAGTAGTTAAAAGTATAACCTGTTGGAAAGTGTTGAAAAGAGACAGCCCTCATTCCTTGTCTACACTTGTATCTACGCCTGTGATCCTCCACGGGGCTAATACCCCTCAGTTCAGTAGGGAGAAAACTAGGCGGTGCCACATCACCATCCGGTCTAAGACAAGCCCCTCAACACACTTCACTGCAAGTCGTAGGTTTACAGAGTATTGAGAACTGCCTGGCCATCAATAAAAAGAATACTTGGGGCACCATTTTCTATAAGTCCCTTATGAGTATATTTTATTAGTTAGAACCTGGAGGGTGAGAACTTCAGAGAAGCCTGAGTTGACTCTGTCAGTGACAATATTCTTTCTACAGTTATTATGGAAAAAGGAAATTCAGAACACTATTTCCCAGCATGTGACCCATAGAATATTAGCTACCTCAAATATTAATCCTCTTCATGAATCACAGCCTTGCTGGCAAGAAGGGGTTTGCATAACTCAATGAAGCTATGAGCCATGCTGTGCCAGGCCACCCAAGAAGGATGGGTCACAGTGAAGAGTTCTGACAAAACATGGTCAACAGGAGGAGGAGATGGCAACCCAAGCCACTATTCTTGCCTAGAGAATTCCATTGACAGTATGAAAAGGCAAAAAGATAGATGCCAGAAGATGAGCCCCCTCAGGTGAGAAGGTGTCCAATATGCTACTAAAGAAGAGTGTTGGCCAATTACCAACAGCTCTAGTAAGAATGAAGTAGCTGGGCCAAAGCAGAAATGATGCTCAGTTGTGGATATGTCTGGTGGTGAAAATAAAATCTGATGCTGTAAACAACAATGTTATTGCATAGGAACCTGGCATGTTAGACCATTAATCAAGGTAAATTGGACAGGGTCAAGCAGGAGATGGCAAGACTGAACATCAACATCTTAGCAATCAGTGAACAGAAAATGGACAGAAATGGACAAAATTAATTCAAATGACCATTAGATCTACTACCGTGAGGAAGAATCTCTTACAAGAAATGGAGTAGCCCTTACAGTCAACAAGAGAGTCCAAAATACACTACTTGGATACAATCTCAAAAAACAACACAACAATCTCTGTTCATCTCCAAGGAAAAGCATTCAACATCACAGTAATCTAAGTCTATGTCCCAACCACTGCTGAAGAAGCTGAAGTTGACACATTCTATGAAGACCTATAAGTCCTTCTAGAATTAACATAAAAAATCATCATAGGGGATTGGAATGCACAATTAGGAAGTCAACAGATATACAGAATAACAGGTAAATTGGGTCTCGGGATGCAAAATGAAACAGGGCAACGGATAACAGTTTTGTCAAGAGAACACACTGGTCACAGCAAACACCCATTTCCAACAGCAGAAGAGACGATGCTATCCATGGACATAACTTGATGGTCAAAACAGAAAGCAGATTGATTATGTTCATCAATTATGTCCATCCTAAAGGAAATCAGTCCTGAATATTCATTGGAAGGACTGATGCTGAAGCTGAAATATCAATACTTTGGCCACCTGATGTGAAGAACTGACTCATTGGAAAAGACCTTGATGCTGGGAAAGATTGAAGGTGAGAGGAGAAGGGGGTGACAGAGGATGAGATGGTTGAATGGCATCACCAACATGATGGACATGAGTTTGAGTAGGCTCCGGGAGTTGGTGATAGACAGGGAAGCCTTGGGTGATACAGTCCATGGGGTCGCAAAATTGGGCACAACTGAGCGACTGAACTGAACTAAATGAACTGATGCTCATTGCAGCCAAAGGTGGAGAAGCTCTGTCTAGTGAGTAAAAACCAGACCTGGAGCTGACTGTGGCTCAGATCATGAGCTCGTTATTGCAAAATACAAACTTATACTGAAGAAATTACGGGATACTTTCTGAAGACTTTATGAAATCTTTATGAAGAAAGTATGGGACATTCAAGCATGACCTAAACTGAATCCCTTATGATTATACAGTGGGAGGTGATGAACAGATTTAAGGGGTTAGATCTGGTAGACAGAATGCCTGAGAACTATGGATGGAGGTTCGTAACATTTTACAGGAGGCAGTGACCAAAACCATCCCAAAGAAAAAGAAATGCAAGAAGGTAAAGTGATTATCTGAGGAGGCTTTACAAATAGCTGAGGAAAGAAGAAAACTGAAAGGCAAGGGAGGAAGGGAGAGATATACGCACTGAATGCAGAGTTCCATGAAATAGCAAGAAGAGATAAGAAGGCCTTCTTAAATGAATAAATCAAAGAAATAGAGTAAAACAATAGAATAGGAAAACTAGAGATCTTTTCAAGAAAATGGGAGCTATCAAGGGAATATTTCATGCAAGGATGAACATGATAAAAGATAAAAATGGACTTCTTTTAAGGACTTAAAAGAAGCAGAAGAGATTAAGAAGAGGTGGCAAGAATACACAGAAGAACTATATAAGAAAGGTCTCAATGACCTCAACAACCATGATGGCATGGTCACTCAACTAGAGCCTGAAACCTGGAAGTGTGAAGTCAAGGGGGCCTTAGGAAGTATCACTACAAACATAGTGGAGGTGATGGAATTCCAACTGAACTATTTCAGATCCTAAAAGATGATAATGTTAAACTGCTGCACTCAATATGTCAGTGGATTTGAAAAACTCAGCAGTGGCCAAAGGACTGGAAAAAGTCAGTTTTCATTCCAATCCCAAAGAAAAGCAATGCCCCAAAATATTCAAACTACCATACAATTGTACAATTGTACTCATTTCACATGCTAGCAAGGTAATACTCAAAATCCTTCAAGCTAAGTCTTGACAGTACATGAACCAAGAACTTCCAGATGTACAAGCTGGAATTCAAAGAAGCAGAGGAACCAAAGATCAAATTGCCAAAATTTGTTGGATCACAGAGAAAGCAATGGAATTCCAGAAAAACATCTGCTTCATTGACTATGCTAAAGCATTTGATTGTGTGGATCCCAGCAAACTGTGGAAAATTCTCAAAGAGATGGGAACCAGACCACCTCAGCTGCCTCCTGAGAAACCTTTATGCAGGCCAAGATGCAAAAGTTAGAATGAGACATGGAACAATGGACTGGTTCAAAATTAGGAAAGGAGTACATAAAGGCTGTCTATTGTCACCCTGCTTACTTAACTTATATGCAGAGTACATTATGTGAAATGCTGGGCTGGATGAATCACAAGCTGGAATTAAGATTGCTGGGAGAAATATAAACAATTTCAGATATGTAGATGGTACCACTCTCACATCATAAAATGAAAAGGAGCTAAAGAGAGCCTTGCTGAGGTTGAAAGAGGAGAGCAAAAAAGATGGCTTGAAATGCAACATGAAAAAAACTAAGATCATGGCATTTGGTCCCATCACTTCACAGTAAATAGAAGAGGAGAAAGTGGAAACAGTGACAGACTTTATTTTCTTGGGCTCCAAAATCACTGCAGACAGTGAATTGCAGCCAGGAAATTAAGACACTTGCTCCTTGAAAGGAAAAATATAGCAAACCTAGACAGCATATTAAAAAGCAGAGACCTCACTTCCCCAGCAAAGTTCCATATAGCCAAAGCTATGGTTTTTCCAGTAGTCAAGTACAGATGCAAGAAGGTTGAGTACCAAAGAACTGATGCTTTTGAATTATACTGCTGGAGTTTAGAGTTCCCTTGGACTCCAAGGAGATCAAGCTAGTCAATCCTAAAGGATATCAACCCCGAATGTTTATTGGAAGGACTGTTGCTGAAGCTGAAGCTCCAATAACTTGGCCATTTAATGCAAATAGCCAACTCATTGGAAAAGACCCTAATGCTAATAGAAGGCAAAAGGAGAAGGGGGCAGCAGAGGATGAGATGCTTAGACAGTATCACCAATTCAATGGACACGAATCCAAGAGACAGTGGAAGAGAGAGGAGCCTAGTGTGCTACAGTTCATGGGTTTGCAAAGAGTTGGACATGACCTAGTGACTGGACAACAACAACAAGATAACAATGTGTTATGCATTTAAAAATAAATCCACAGTCAAATACGTTTGGTAAATAGAGTAAAAGTTAGGCTCTGTGGGTCTTTTCTGTGGCTTGATAATCTAATGTGCACTCTGATTACCTACAGCAGATATGAAGTTTACCATGATTCCCATAATTATTTAACCATGGAAATTCTTTGTTTGAAGCAGACAATATTGGAGAAAGAATTCTCCCACATAACTTGACTTTGGGAAGTTCTGACTTAGAGTAACTCTACAGACTGAGCAGCATTTCTTCTTTTAGAAACATTCATTCAGATCCCACCATGTGCATGGCACCAGTTAGGCAATGGAAAAAATAGAAACAAGACAAAGTCTCTAGGGCTTACAGCCTGATGGTGATCGGACTTACAGAAGTCTGGAAGCAAATTAGGGGTTTGATGCATCAGTCCTGATGAGGAATAATACGAGAGGCAGCTATAGGGAAAGGAGGGGAGCAGTACAGAAGGGATTTAGAGAACTGAAACATGTTTCAAGAATGTGTATTCTGTGCAAGACGAATGTATTAGATAAATTACGTATGACAAATTCAAAAAAGAATCTCAACAAAGCACAAATTTCCTTCAAAGGAAATCCTCTAAAGTGACCACAGGCTGAGTTGGTAAGATGAGAGGAAGAAACGAAATCATAACTGTGATGTTATGGGATAGTCATAGTTAGTTCTGGTGAACCTCAGCTAAGAGCTCATCAAAGCTCACAGATGAGCATATACCTCCCATGGTTTAAGTACCAAATAGCAAGTTTGAAGACCACCAAGAGGGAACTCTGCTGCCAACNTCTGTCCATGGGGCTTCTCCAGGGAAGAATACTGGAGTGGGTTGCCATGCCTTCCTCCAGGGGATCTTCCCAATCCAGGTATCAAATCCCTCTTGCACTGCAGGGAAGCCCCAATTTTCTTCTTAAAATAAATTGTATCTCCAATATGAAAAGTGATTTTTTTTTTAAGTCCCCTATGGAAATAGCAGAAATTGTAGAAGTCATTCATGGAGAGGTGGCATTTCATTGAGCTTCGTTGAAGCTCTGAGAATGTTACTTACAGGGCACTTGCTCTGCGTGGGTGTGTGCAACAGTAAGNAAATAAATTGTATCTCCAATATGAAAAGTGATTTTTTTTTTAAGTCCCCTATGGAAATAGCAGAAATTGTAGAAGTCATTCATGGAGAGGTGACATTTCATTGAGCTTCGTTGAAGCTCTGAGAATGTTACTTACAGGGCACTTGCTCTGCGTGGGTGTGTGCAACAGTAAGTGAGTATTAGTTAGAAGAGCAGAAACCTGCTGCTGAACTTAGCTGAACCAGAAAACTGGAAAGGACTGAACTATAATCATAGCAGAAGAGAAGCCTAACTCTATAATTAGTGTGTCATCAGCTTCAAAAGAAAAGTGCCCAGCCCAGAAATAGAGAGACAGACATAGAGAACAGACTCTGGACACAGGGGCGGAGGGGGTGGGGTGAACTGAGAGAGTAGCATTGACATGTATACACTACTGCATGTAAAACAGACAGCTAGTGGGAAGCTCCTGCACAGCATAGGTAGCTCAGGTTTGTGCTCTATGACGATCTGGAAGTGTGGGATGGGAGCTTTGTGAGGCTCAAGAGAGAGGGGATATATATACACATATAGCTGATTCATGTTGTACAGCAGAAATGAACAATATTGAAAAGCAATTACACTCCAATTTAAAACAAATAAATAATAAAATAGATAACCAGTAAGGACCTACTGCACAGCACAGGGAACTCTGCTCAATATTATGTAACTACCTAAGTGGGAAAAGGATACATGTATATGTATACATGAATACACCTGATTTTTAATTGCTGTACACCTGAAAATATAAAGTAAAAAGCTAAAAAAGAAAGTGCCCAGCCTCCATGAATCTCATCATAGACAAGCGGAGGATGACATCAGACACAGAGATTCACAGACAGTGAACCAAAAGGATGCCAAGGAAGAGGACCCAGACCAGATTTCAGATCAGTGCTCCCAGCTAAGCCAGGCACCCAATGCTAAGTGCTCTCACAGGCCCTGGGAAACAGAACAGGCAGCACCACAGCTATCTTTCACTCGAGGGATACAAGAATACACACGTACAGCCTTTTGAAAGTAGATCTGAGATTTTAGAGCAAATGTACTTTAGACCAATCCAAGCCAGATTTACCCAATTGATTACAACTGCCAAGGGCTTTTTTTTTTTTTTTTCTTTTCTTTTTTTTAGCTAGAAGCAAAACGGCTCTGTCCATTCTGAAAAGCACTTCTGAAAACACTTCAAATTTGTCTGTCTTTCTCTCTCCAGTAAATGTTTTATGTGAAAGGCTCAGGGCTTTTTTTCTTTATTTTTCAGCAACAAAGTCCATGTCTGGCAAATTAATTGTTGCACATTTTCCAGTCTGTTTCCTTACTAGGGTTTTGTATAATAAATTTATCTTCCCTCCTCTGAAAATCCTTGTTCTCATGATTCTAATTCACATTCCATACTCCTTTCCTCAATGACTTTTGCAATAAGTGTGTGTAAACCACAAATTATCCCTCCTTATATGTGTTCAATCAGATTGTTCTTATCCACTGCTCAAAACCTTCCAGTGGTCTCCCCATGCTTGGGAGGAAAAAATTTCCCTTTTCAGAGAGGCCTTTCCTGGCTACTCTATTTAAATAACTTTGCATCTTACTCATATCCTTTCCACTCAATATGGTGTATATTTGTGTGTTTGTCTCTCTCTGCCCAGAGATTGTAACTGTTTGGATCACAGAGTCTGTCCATAGTAGCTGTTTAATAAAATTTATTGAATTCATATAATGAAAGATCTCTAATTTTTTGTTCTCTGTACGTCACGCAGACGCACTTCTGCTCACCTTCTAAGTCACATGAAAGGCAACATACCTGTCCCTTTCATCTACCCCTACATAAGGGCAAGCAATGGAAATTCTGCCCTGGGCATTACTCAAAATCCCAGCCAGAAGGCTTCTGCCTTATGTTTGTCGCCACAATCAGATTTTCTCTGCTCCGATGTCAGAGAGCCACCTTGCTGGCAGCCCCTTCTCCTAAGGCTGCCTCTTGCCTGCATATGCCTAAGTAATAAACCTTTAGGTACTTGTAGTCACTGGCCCTGGTATAGGGGGTATCGATGTCCAGTATTGAGCTTGAAACAAAGCAACAAACCAACTTAAATCACACCACCCTGTCACACTTACCAAGCGCTCCCAGTGAAGCCAAAAGATTCGCCCCTACTCACCACCCTGATTCAGAACACTTCTCCTAACCCTTCCTCAGTCTGGACTTGATCTTACCTCTCAGCAGCTAACCCTATTTCTCACCCTACTCTTTTCCTCTTTGCCCCTCCTTCAGAGATGTTACCTTTAGTCACTCCTCACAAGGGAGGAGTCAGTTTTGCTCTGGTTCCACTGCCACTGAGCACATGTGATAGACACTGTGTGGGGTTTCAGTTTGTCTAGCACCCCTAGGAACACCTCTCTGCCCCAAAGGAAACTCTCCTTAAAGGGTGCAACTAGTAATCTGCTGCTGCTGCTGCTAAGTCGCTTCAGGCGTGTCCAACTCTGTGCGACCCCGAAGACGGTAGCCCAAGCTCCCCCATCCCTGGGATTCTCCAGGCAAGAACACTGGAGTGGGTTGCCATTTCCTTCTCCAATGTATGAAAGTGAAAAGTGAAAGTGAAGTCGCTCAGTCATGTCCAACTCTTAGCAAGCCCATGGAATGCAGCCTACCAGTCTCCTCCATCCATGGGATTTTCCAGGCAAGAGTACTGGAGTGGGTTGCCATTGCCTTCTCCGAACTAGTAATGTGGGCTCCCATAAACAGTAAATATCTTCAGCCTTTCATGTACATGTAGTCATTCTCAGATACTCTTAATGATTTAATATAGTTTTGAACTAGAGAACCCCCTCAGTATTTCAGGGGTCACAAATTCAAATACCCATGGTTGCTAGGCAGATGTCATAAGCATGAGAAGTGACTGGGTATAACACAACAGAGATTATTGAGAGTGGGGGCAGTGGAGAGCACATATCTTGCCTATGGGCTTTCTACTTCAGGCATATTTAACATTGTTCTATGCAGCATTCAGTTCACAGACTACTAGACTATAAGCCGTGAGGTATGGTTAATGAAAATACCTGAATCAGGTGGGATAAACCAACCACTTGGCCTAAAATAGTATTTCTCAATCTTGGCCAGACAGAATTGTTGCAGGAAGGGGGACCCCTTCCAGGGCCCGAAACTAGGCTCTTGTCTAACACTCAGAAATGAATTGTCCGAGGAGACACATGTGCTGACAAAGTAAGAGATTTTATTCGGAAAGGGCATCTGGGAGGAGAGCAGTAGGGTAAGGGAACTCAGAACTGCTCTGCCATGGGGCTCGCAGTCTCCGGTTTTATGGTGATGGGATTAGTTTCCAGGCTGTCTTTGGCCAATCATTTTAATTCAGAGTCTTTTCTGTTGGCGCAGGCATCGCCCAGCCGAGATGGATGCTAGCGAGAGGGATTCCAGGAAGTGGACAGACATGCGGTGTCTCCTTTAGACCTTTCCCAAACTCTTCCGGTTGGTGGTGGCTTATTAGTTCTGCATTCCTTACCAGGATCTCCTGTCATAAAACAACTCATGCGGATGGTTACTACAGGGCCTGGCCAGGGTGGGTGGCTTCAGTCAGCGTGCTTCCCCTAACAGCATCATCCAGAAACTTAAAAAATACTGAAGCNGTGGACGGACATGCGGTGTCTCCTTTAGACCTTTCCCAAACTCTTCCGGTTGGTGGTGGCTTATTAGTTCTGTATTTCTTACCAGGATCTCCTGTCATAAAACAACTCATGAGGATGGTTACTACAGGGCCTGGCCAGGGTGGGTGGCTTCCGTCAGCGTGCTTCCCCTAACAGCATCATCCAGAAACTTAAAAAATACTGAAGCCTAGCAGGACTCTGTGGGGCTCGTAGGCACAGAAGCTCTTCTGTGTCTTCCACATTTTATTTGTGGGGAATAGACTCCAGCCTCCACGACATTCCCTGAGTTCAAAAGGGCAGATTCAAACAGTTGCTAATCAGGGAAGGGAGGGGATGCAGAGACGAGGAGCAGCCAAGAAAAAAATAGAGCAGCCTTCAGGCAGCATCCTGGTTCTGCCTCAAAGGAGACACAGGACAGTATCTTTGAGCTCTTCTACAGAACTAAACCCCCAACCAAAGGAAGATGTATTGGGCTTCCCAGGTGGCGCTTGTTGTGCAGTCACTTAGTTGTGTCCACCTCTTTGAGATCCCATGGACCGCAGCACACCAGGCTTCCCTGTCCTTCACTGTCACCTGGAGTTTGCTCAAACTCATGTCCATTGAGTCAGCAACGCCATCCAACCATCTCATACTAGTGGTAACAAATCCACCTGCCAATGCAGGAGACACAAGAGACACGGTTCAATCCCTGGGTTGGGAAGATCCCCTGGAGGAGGAAATGGCAACCCACTCCAGTATTCTTGCTTGGAAAATTCCATGAACAGAGGACCCTGGTGGGCTATTATCCACAGGGTTGCAAAAAGTCGGACACGACTAAGTGACTGGGCACACACACAAAGGAAGATGTTCAGTTCAGTTCAGTCCCTCAGTCGTGTTTGACTCTTTGCAACACCATGGACTGCATCACCCTAGGCTTCCTTGTCCATCACCAACTTCTGAAGTTTACTCAACTCATGTCCATCGAGTCAGTGATGCCATCCAACCATCTCATCCTCTGTCTCCCCCTTCTCCTCCCACCTTCAATCTTTCCTAGCATCAGGAGATTTTCCAGTGAGTCAGTACTTCACATCAGGTGGCCAAAGTATTGGAGTTTCAGCTTCCACATCAGTCTTTCCAATTTATATTCGGGACTGATTTCCTTTAGGATTGACTGGTTTGATCTCCTTGCAGTCCAAGGGACTCTCAGGAGTCTTCTTCAACACCACAGTTCAAAAAATATCAATTCCTTGGTGCTCAGCTTTCTTTATAGTCCAACTCTCACATCCATACATGACTACTGGGAAAACCATAGCTTTGACTAGACGGACCTTTGTCGGCAATGTAACGTCTCTGCTTTTTTAATATTCTGCCTAGGTTGGTCATAGGTTTTTTCCCAGGGAGCAAGCATCTTTTAATTTCATGGCTGCAGTCACCATCTTCAGTGATTTTGGAGCCCAAGAAAATAAAGTCTCTTACTGTTTCCATTGTTTCCCCATCTACTTGCCAAGAAGTGATGGGGCCTGATGCCATGATCTTAGTTTTTTGAATGTTTAGTTTTAAGCCAGGTTTTTCACTCTCCTCTTTCACTTTCATCAAGAGATGGCAAACGACTTCAGTAGTCCTACCTTGAGAACCCCATGAACAATATGAAAAAGAAGATGTCAGCATCCTTCATCCCAGAGACAATCACAGTTTGATAACCTCAACACGCTCATCAAGAGACTAACTGAAGCCAGATTACAAGATTGCAGGCCCAGCACACATCCTGATACCTAGCAACTCTGCCCTTGAACCACTGCTAGAACACTCCTCACCAAACATCCCAGGATGGAACACAGGCACAAGCCTGCTGTGTGTCAATCCCCCAACCCCACTCTGACCCCCTCAATGAAAAGGAAAAAAGAGGAATGAGTTCTTCTCTTTCTCTTTCCTGAGAACAAAGATAAACAGAACAGTGAGCAGGCCTGAACATTCCTGTTTTTTGTTTGTCTGGTTTTCCTTTAACTGCCCCTAACTCTGCATGTCTATAACTAAGTTTGCTTTTCTGCCCCCTAACTCTGCAGGGGCAACAATTCACATTTTCATCTTTGACTCTATGCTAAATACATTCTCCTGTCTGGTGTTTATCCTTATAACACCCTTCGTTTTGCAGTTACATATCAGAAAGGAGGCCGCAGGGCCACCAAACTGCCAGACTCAGTTACTGGGTTACTGACGCCAGCTCATGACTGTCTTTGAAATAATGCAAGAGGAAGAAATCAAGATCCTATCACCTTTGCTCCACCACCAACTCCTGACTGTGAGCCCTTGCCTTTTTTAAGTCCTTGGACTCCTCGCGGAGGGGGAGGCACAGTTCTTGAGGCATGAGCCTGCTGTTTCCCCTTCCCCACTGGCTGAGAGGCTGAGAATAAAAGCCCCCTTTCTGTTTCCTCCAAACTCTCCATATTTTTCATTCAGCTTCGATGGGCAGAGAAGGCCAAGATTTTGGCCAGCAATACCCCTTTGCCTGGCAAAGCAATAAAGCTATTCTTTTCTTCTTCACCCCACATCCTGTCTCTGAGATTTGATTCAGCACCAGCATACAGAGAACAAGTTTTCAGCATCAATACTGAGGCTGTGATTCTGATATAATTTCCCAGGTGAGCCTGAATGATTCATGTATAACCAAGTAAATACCACTCCTTTCAAGGGTTCTTTTAATGGAAAACTTACTAGGCTGCTGGTAGCATAAATGAAGTCTGTATATACAAGCCTTACTCCCAAAGTAGTCAACATTTTTAAAAATAAAAAATAGCATAAACTTGGAAGAAACGCCAGTTGATTCATAAGAGAAACATAAACAGTAAATACTTAGGGAACAAAAGATTTCACAGGAATACAGCACATTAAATTCTTACTCTAAACAATCAATTTCTAACCAAAAGTTTTCCCAATGGTACCTTAGCAGAACAAAATGCTTCAAGCACATAATGTACCCTCCTCAGCATGTCCAAGAGAGCTGATATTATTTTAGGAAGAACAACTCATTTCCAAGGGTCTATGCAACATTTCTGGAATATCAACATTAAAAGAAACCATGTTTTCTTTAGAAGACTCATGGGCATACATACCAGAAGGTTCATTTCAATCCAAGCCCAAGGATTTACCCACAGATGTTATAAGCATCAACCCCCTCACTGCCTTGTGGTGAAAATGATGAAACTGAAATTCTTCAGTAGCCAAAGGATACGGAAATTGTTCTCCTTTAGTGGAGTTGTGAGATGGGAGACAGGATGAAGTCAGTTCTTACGGGTTCACTTCTTTTTTTAATCCATGAACCTCATTCTATGCAAAATAAAAAGCATGATTTATATCAATGTCTTCCATAAATACTCAAGACTTCACATTCTTGGAAGTTGCTATATTGGGATTCCTGGACCCCTTAACTATGGGTACTGCAGTGTCTTTTTAATCAAGCTAACCACAACCAGAAACAGAGAGCTCAGTAAGCACACAGCTCTTCTTGAATGATGCCCTGGAAAGAAACTGGTATCATTCATTATAAAGATGGGAATCACAATCCTGCCTGTATCCACTAAGTGCAAGGACCCTTAAAGGTCTTGTTTAGACTAACATAAAACAAAATGTACTAAAATGTGATACCTGAAATGTTCTCAAAATAGGAATGAATGGCCAAATAAGTTTAGGAAAGGTATGTAACAGTTCTCCTTCTTGTAGATTCCCAATGCTCATCAGAACAATAAGGACTCTGAAAAAACAGGTTTCCTAAACAAATATCCCAAAACTCCTTTTTGATTGGACTAAGCATTATTTTGCATGGGATTAGTTTTGGAGGGAGTATACTTCTGGAAACATTTGTGTTTCATGCAAAACATTAGGCTCAACATCAAAAAACCAAGAATATAGCCCCATACTTGACATGAGCAGTTGTACAACCTTGACCAAACCATTGGTGACCAGTTGTGTGACCTTGATCAAACCACTGAAGTTCTGTTTTCATTTTGCAAAACCATGAGAGAAAGAATGTTGGCTCAAAATTCTAGCCTGGACCTTGGAAATAGATTCCAATAATATATCTACCATTCAGTGTTATTTCAGATCCACAATCCCTCATCCATAACTTAAAAACATAGTAAGGCTCTGAAATCCAAAATTTTGTAACTGACTTAGTACCTAAACCTGGCCTAAGCTAATATAAGTCTGTTTATACATGTTTTCCCAGTTAGCATGACTGCCCATCCATTTAGCTGCAGAATTATCCAGTTGATTACAGTGTGTTCAGATTCTGTAGCTGTTAAGTATAATAAAATAAACGTTTGTCTCATATCATCTTTGTAAAATCTGGAAAAATTCTGAATTCCAAAACCTATCTGTACCTCAGGATTTCAGATAAGAGCCTGTGAATCTATACGAACACTTTCTTCACACTTATCATGTACCAGGAATTATTCTAAGTGCTTAAGTGCTTTAAACATATGAACTCATCATTCCTCATAATAACCCTATGAGGCAGAAACTAATGTTATTTCTCTTTTCAGATGTGAAAATATGAAAACGATAAATAACTTGCTCAGAGCAACATAGATAATATGTGAAGAATCCAAGACTCAAATCCAGGCATTTTTCCCCACAGTCCAGCCTTCTGACCACAATGCTAGTCTATAAGAATTTATGAGTCTCATTTAAGCAGCCTTTGATTTCCTCATCTGTAAAATAGTATTAATAACAACTACCTTTCAGGGAAAACTTATGGCCAACTCTCAATGGCTTTTGCAAAAGAGACTCCGTTTTCAATAATCAGTAACTTTCATATGATATTTTATTACCCATATCCAGGTCTGCAAGGGGCAATGCAGCTAACAGAAAAGAAGGGACTCCTTACTCATTTTAATCTAAAGCATTCCCACTCTCTTGTGCAATTTAGACACCTATATAAAAATTAAAAAAACTGTGCTATGCCCAAAGGCACATTACAGATTACCTAAAAGTACATTGCAATGTGTCATTTGAAATTTAAATGAAACACTATAATCTCCAATCAAAGCAGTTTAATATCAGGAACTGTGAAGTTTGGGAACTGATGCATAACAAAGGCCTTGAGGGCCCCTTTTCTCAGCAGCTGGTCTAGTAGGCACCCCATGATAAACACCTAAAAATCAGGCCCACAAACCACCTGCCCAAAGTTGGGGAACAGCTGGACAAGCCACCAGGGAAGTGGAAAGGCAATAAACTAAATAAGCTTGATTTATTTTTATATCTCCCCAGGGCTCTGTATATTTTAGGGTTCAAGTATATTTTGCCTTCCAGGTGCATTTGGCTTCCATCTTTGAGTCTAACCTTTGAATCCACTCCAGCCTTTCCTTCTTCCTTATTTCCACGCTACCTTAAATTTCAGTCTGTTTAGTATTACCCTCCTGACCTTAGGCTGATTGTCTTCATTAAGCCCAAGGATTTCCTCTTCCTGAACCAACGTCAGGTTACAGAGCAAGAATAATAAAAGACTGATTGGGACTGTAGTATCATAGCCAGAGCCCCAATGTCAATCTTTTGAAAACAACCATCCCACTGGGAGATTCAATCATAGCAGCATTGCTATCTACCAACTGAGGGGAACTGGTATAGGTACCAAGAGTGTTTTCTCCAGAAATCTTGCTTCTTATTCAAAGAGTTAGGCAGAGGGAATTAAGAAAAATATGGCAAGTTAAATCAAAATATGTTATTTTTAAAAAGTAGCAAATCTACTGTGTCTAATCCTACAAGTTCATTTAACATGTTTGGAAGAAATTTGGAGTAAATGAATGTACTAGCACTTTCAACAAGTACTGACTTTAAACCTAATGCACAGCACATAAGTTAGGAATGTTTCTTAATAGGTCCAGCAACCTTCACCATGAGAGGTATATAAGATGCACACTTACATGACATAAGGAAATAATTGTAATTAGAATCACATGTCATTAGAGGTAAAATTTTATCGATATTTTAGATATAAAATTCAGTATGATTCAACATGTGTGCCTTCCTAAAGGCAATGAAAGTCTAGGCAGTATTTTAAATGATGTACCTTGGACTTTATGGATAATATTCTCAACTATCCCATCAGTAAAAATCCTCAGAACCCTCTTGGGAAATGGGTAAACAATGTAGAGTAGTGTCTACTCCAAAATTAAATCCTATCCCTAGAACCATAACTCTTTCCTTCTCCCACTTGCCCTAACCAAACAGCCATGGGAAGGCAGGTGATGGGCTTGTGAGAGGAGAGAAGAATGACTGGAGGCACTTCCTATGAGTACACCAGTAAATTAAATATAGTCAGCTTTGCCCAGGAATACTTTCTATACAAATCTTTTCCTCCTTCTTTTACTCATTCCAACAAATCAGGCCAGCTACTACCTCTCACGTTTTGCTGCTCATTTCAGTATCATTCCAGTCCTTATACCACATATATATAACAGATTAAAAATATAACTGATTTTTTTCTCTGCTGTCAAATAAGTATATATTAGCCTCAGCTGTGACTAAACTCTGCCCATCCTGTACAGTAACTGGAATAAGTCACACCCTCCAAGCAATATGGCCCAGACCATATGAACTAGCCATTTTTACCTGTGGAATTCCTGCAGATACATCTATTGGTCTGCTTTGTTGCTGCTCACTCAGTTTTCTGATACAACAGCCTCCATCTTAATCCCCAAACTGATAAAAAGATGAAGCAATGATAGAAAGTGAGAGCTCACACTCAGTTACCACATCTGAATGGACTAAGGTAATGGTGTTTTGAACTGACTCATATGAGCTTGGAGAAGGAAATGGAAACCTACTCCAGTATTCTTGCCTGGAGAACCCCATGGACAGAGGAGCCTGGTGGGCTGCTATCCGTGGGATTGCACAGAGTTGAACATGACTGAAGCGACTTAGCAGCAGCAGCAGCATACAAGCTTAATGGTTATATGTTTTGAAACTTGTAAGATGATTGTTAAATACCACCATTATTTTTAAATTATATAAATTATGTCAAAAACTGAGATAATGCTCAAAACTCACCGCTTTTTAATTATTTTTATAATATTTTATTATTGTCTATGCTCTTGAAGTTATTACTACATCTCTGGGGTGAGCATATACAGATAGGGGGTTAAGAAAGCATCCAGGTCCTAAGACGATATATCTGCCAAGGCCTTCTACAGTTGTAGACAAAAAGAATGGCAAGAATAAAATCTCCTAGAGAGTGGATCTAACATTAACAGAAAATAGACGAGTTAGAAGATATCCCTGTAAGTTAATCAGGAATGTTCCCCACCACCAAACCAGGAGCCCTTTGTCATGTCTGCCAGGGGGAATTCAAAACTGCTTTGAAAGAGTGACCAGTGCATTTCTCTCCATCTTCCCCTCCATGAACAGAAGTGCTGAGAGTCAGTGCTCCTGTTCTACCCATAGGTTAACTGGATGAGTTCGGTGGTAGAGGGAGCAGAACAAGAAGTCTTTTTAGTTTGTAGGTCTCTGAATCTAGAGAAACTACATTCAAAGCTGATATAGAAGTCACTGCACACCTTCCCCAGTGAAGAAACCACCTGACATCATCCATATAGCTAGTCTTTCAAGTAGCTGTAGGGAATGAGTTGAGTTTGAGTCAATTTCTTTTAGGATGGAATAAGTATGTTCCATGTGGAGTGAAGAGGGCAAACAGAGTATCTTTTTCCCACAAAGGAAAACAGTAGTAGACATTACTGCTGTCTACCAAATATCCCCCTTCTTCCAGACATTTGGTGTGATTGTACTTCTCCAAATCTCTGATGATGGATGTGATCAGAGGATATCCTCTGGCCAGAGAAATGTGAGCATCAGCTGTATGGGTAACCTTAAAAGCTGTGAACAATTTATGACTTCTATTTTTCCCCTTCAGCCACAATGACCAGCAATGTTCCCAACAATGTCTATTTCATCAGAATGAATCCTGGATAAAGGATGATGTGAAGAAAAGTTCCCAGCCAACCCAGAAGAACACGTAGCATGAACAAGAATAAACTTGGTGGTTTTAAGCCACCGAGGTTTGGGCATCATCAAGCCCACTCTGACTGGTACAACCACAGTTCCACACTTTCTGGCATGGCATACCCACAGGGAGATGAAGCTGTGCAATGTTTGATTACTGAAACATATGCCAGAGGATTTCCTATCGCAGACCAAACAATGCAACTGAAGACAGGAAAAGTTGCCAAAATCCACAAAATAGTGTAAAGAAATTTCAAAGCAATGAAGAATTGGTGTGAGCAAGTTATGCCCCACTCAGAACTGCCAAGTATCAGTTTGTCAAAACTTTACAGTGACTTCAATCAGAAGCTACTAAACTTCTGGCTGGCAGCATGCAATTCAACTGAGGGGGTAAAAAACAAACAGGAAAATGTCAACATCAAAACTGAAGAAAAAGTTTGAGCAGCTTAGCTAGTATAGAAGATGCTGAACAAAAACAATTAAGATTTTAAAAACAATTATGACTTAAAACAATTTAAAGGATATAGATGTGAAGACATTTTAAGAACACCATAATGATAGTTTCATGATTTCCTTTTTATGTACACAAAAAATTGATATACAACACAATTTCACATTTAAATGTCATAAAATGCTCTTTTAACAGGTATGAATCAAAATTCAAAGTGATAGAGAGGTACTACATCACAGTTTAATTAGAAGCATTGTCTCTTCCTTCTAGGCTGTACACAAATGTATGTCTTTTCTAAAAATGGTATCTTAAATGAATTTACAAAGCAGAAATAGACTCCAAGACATAGAAAACAAACATGGTTTGCTCTTGTTTTTATTTCCTAAATAGTGTCTGACTTTTTGTGACCACATGGACTGTGGCCCTCCAGTCTTTTCTCTGTCCATGAGATTCCCCAGGCAAGAATACTGGAGTGTGTTGCCATTTCCTTCTCCAGGGAATCTTCCCACCTCAGGGACTGAAGCCACATCTCCTGCATTGGCAGGAGGATTCTTTACCACTGAGCCACCAGGGAAGCCCAAACTGATGGCTACCAATGGGGAAATTGCATGTGGGGGAATAAACTAGGAATGTTGAATTAACAGATACAGACTACTATTAATATACATGAAATACATAAACAATAAATGCTATACACTATAGCATTGTATTCAATATTTTGGAATAGCCTATAATGGAAAAGAATCTGAAAAAGAATAGACATATCCACGAATAACTGAATCATTTTGCTGTACATCTCAAACATGTTAAACCATAGATAAACTATACTTCAATTTTTTTATTTATTTATTTTAATTGGAGGCTAATTACTTTACAATATTGTGTTGGTTTTGCCATACATCAGCATGAATCCANATCAGTTCCCTAAGTGTTCTCCACCATCTGGAACACACAGAGATTCACAAAGTTGGGTAGAGAAGAGAAGCGGGAGAGATGAGACAGAGGCGACCTGGTGGAGAAAAAGGAGAGCCCAAGGAGGGAGAAAGCAGTCAAGCCAGTAATCTCGCTCCCAAGTAAAAATGAATACTGAAGATTGGGTTCTTAAAGGTACAAAATTGATAATAAATACCAAAAATTAAAGATTAAAAATCTAGCGTAGAGGTTGGATTTTCAAAAATACAATATTAAAGAAAAGAAGAAGAAAAGAACAAAGTCACAAAAATTATTTAAATATATATGTATATAAAGTTTGCTTTAAAAAAAAATAGGGTCCTTTTTTTTAAAGTAATAGTAGGGTATAAAAATGAAAAATTAAAGGAGTAATAGAGGACTTAATTTTTTTTAAGTTAAAAAAAAGGAAAAAAGAATGATCATAAAAATAGTAAAAATATATCTAGGACTTTCTCTAGTAGTGGTGTGGACAGTGTGGGGTCAGTTATTTTCAGATAGTTCCTTGGTCCAACTTATATTTCTCAAGATCTATAGGCCCCTTCATATGTAGTCAGTACTAACTACAGGGTTTTAATCTATTGCACCTGTCACTTCCAAGGTGGTTCCCTCTGTTTTAGCTTCTTCTGTTTGCTGATCTCTTCAGTGTCTGGTTTCTGCCCTGACACAAAGGGGGCAGTGGTAGACACTTTTTTAGGCTCACTTGTTCAGTCATGCTGTGGGGAGGGCAGGATGCTGCAAACAAATAACACAGTTGTGTGCTCGCAATATCTCAGCCACATTAGGCCTGCCCCCACTCATGGCACCTGTGCCTTCCCTGCCCACACTGCTCAGGCTCTAGTTCACTCCACCAGGAACCGTTCGAGGCCAGCCCTGGGCTGCATGTTCCTCCCAGGTCTAAGCCACTCAGATTCAGGCACTCAGGTAGTCCTCAGAGGCACAGACTCCATTGGGCCTGCGTTTTGTGCCCCTCCCAGGTCCGAGCAGCTCAGGTGATGAGGTGTTTGGCGAGCACAGTCACTGCGACTTATCTCCTCCCCCATCCCTGCCACTAGGTTTTCTGGGTGTACAACCAGCTCACCTTCTCAGGCCGATGTTGACTGTCCAGAACCCCAAGAAGTCTTAATTAGCAAAGAAGCCTTCTTGCAATTTGGTAGATAATGTCTCTCTGGGGCTGTGATTGCTCCCTTCCAGCTCTGGCTGCCTCTCACCAGAGGGGGATGGTCTGCAGCCAGCTAGTTCTATTCAGTCCTTTGTTCTGTGCATGGGCCTGGCGGTGTCTTAGGTTAGGGCTTTTCGCGTGGTAGCTCTCCCACAGTCTGGTTTGCTATCCCACGTTAGTTCACTCTGATTGCCCTCGGGGCCTTCAGGCCCGACCCCACTCCTCCCTGTCAGCCCCCAGGAGATAAAGCAAGTGTCTTTCCCCACTTGCTAGTGGCAGGTGCAGGCATCTGCACTACTTCTCTGCTGGGGGAATTACCGTTGGGCATGGATTCTGTGGGTTTTAATTATTTATTTATTTTTCCTCCCTGTTATGTTGCCCTCTGTGCTTCCAAGGCTCACCACAGACTCAGCAGTAAGAGTGTTTCTTGGTGTTTGGAAACTTCTCTCTTTTTAAGACTCCCTTCCCAGGATGGAGCTCCGTCCCTACCTCTTTTTTTGTCTTTTGTGTTTTTTCCTACCTCCTTTCGAAGACAATGGGCTGCTTTTCTGGGTGCCTGATGTCCTCTGCCAGCATTCAGAAGTTGTTTTGTGGAATTTACTCAGCATTTAAATATTCTTTCGATGAATTTGTGGGGGAGAAAGTAGTCTCCCCGTCCTATTCCTCCGCCATCTTAGGACCACCTATACTTCAATTTTTTTAAAGGCATCATTTTAAAAAATCAATGGTATCTTGTAAACAATAAAATGAAGCATTGGAAAAGTAATCGTAATAGTAATCATCCGGTGTGCTGAATGATAAATTATCACATATATACTCAAAAAGGAATTCCAAAAACAGAGGAGATGAACGTACATGTAGAGCTGAGTCACTTTGCTGTTCAGTAGAAACTAACACAACATTGTAAAGAAACTATAATCCCCAAAAAATTAATTTTAAAAAATAGTTGCTTACTATAAGATGAGCAAACAAAATCATAATACATGTATCAGTATGTCATATATATACATAGACATACCTATGTATAATAGAATTCATTTTAGGGATTTTGTAAGAAAAGAATGGAGAGAAATGTTCTTCTGTAAAGATGTCCTCTTGGAAGTTCCAAAGGAATGATTAGTATCTCAATTTTACCAACTAGAAATGGGAATAGTGACTACAATTCCTCCCAGGAAAATATTTAAGCATTATGTGATGAAATACCTTTGAAAGAAAAAGATGTTCTCTAACCCAAATCATCACCACATCATGGCATGGGAGGCAAAAAGCCCTTGGAGCCCTTCCAGAGATGAGATACAGGATCCCAATTCTGACTTGGGAAGCAGCCCAAGCTTTGGCAGTCTTACACATTGTACGTTCAATCTGCTGTGTGAAGTATGAGCTGTTATTGTCTTTTGTTTTTTAATTGGGATACAGTTGCTTTACAATGTTTTGTTAAGTTGCTATACAACAAAGTGAATCAGTTATAAGTACACAAATACAAACTCCCCTCGGACATCCCTCTCACCCCCATATCCCCAGCATCCTGCCCATCTAGGTCATCACAGAGCACTGAGCTGGGCTCCCCGTGCTATACAGCAAGTCCTGTGAGCTATCTATTTTACACACGGTAGTATATTTATGTCAGACCTAATCTCTTCACTTCCTCACCCTCCCCTTCCCACTGTGTCCACATGTCCACTCTCTGCATTTCCATCTCTATTTCTGCCCTGCAAATAGTTTCATCTGTAGCATTTTTTGTAGATTCCACATATATGTATTAATATATATTTGTTTTTCTCTTCTGACTTAAAGTTCTCTCTGTATGACAGACTCTAGGTCCATCTGAGGACAGAAATTAGTTTTCGAAGACAAATGCTTCAAGTCACACAGCCAGGGTAGAATTTCTCATCACAACGAGGTTTTCTGATTCGCTTCTTCTCTGAACGTTTGAGCTCTCAAGCCTGTGTCTTGTCTTTCAGCACCTGTGTGCTCTTTTATGTTGGTTTCAAACATGGATGTCTTTTCTGCAACTCACTAAAAATACTGTAAGTACTTGCACTTGAGGATTAAAATCGTGGTTGGGTAGTGATAGTTATAACAGCTAATATTTATGGAATGTTTGCTTTGTGAGATTCATTGGTCTATGTTTTACAATTGTTTTCTTTTGCAATTTCCATAAGAGCCCAGTGACTTAGTCACACAGCTATTTAGAGACTAAAATGCAGTCCCACTGCACTAGACTGCTAGTCATGCAAGGAATGTTAAATCTTGACATAAAGAAACAAACATTTCAATGCAGACATTAGCTAGTATAACTGCTGTTAACCTTCCTTAACATACACTGCTGTCTGCTACTATGGATGCTGGTTACCCGATTCAAACACTTTCTCTTTTATGATAATGTGTCTTTTAACTAAGAATTTCACAATGCCAGCAATGAAAACAACATACTTCAAATTAACTCAACCCTCACTATAGATCTAGAACTATATAAAACACACAGTATTTAGGCACTTGACTGCACTATACATAAAGAGTTTATAAGAAAGACAAACAGATTGATATGGAGATTAAGAAAACCCTGGAGAGCTGGGAGATGAGACAAAATCTAAACTTAGAGGGACTAAGAGTTACACACTTAAAGGGATTGTGTGTAAGTGTGAAAGTTGGTGCACAGACATGTACAGGCCATTATGGTGGTTCAAGTGCAAACTTTCAATATCCTCCACAGCCTACTCCCACTTTCTGCGAGGTATTTGTGAAGATCTTAGCTCAGGGAGGTCCGTGAACCATCAGATCTCTCAAGTTACTTATTAAGGGGCAGATTCCCAGGCACCATCCAAAAATCTCAGGTGCCCTAATATGGATTCCCTCACATCAGACCCTAAGACCAGAATCATAAGGAGACTGAGGCAGAGATTGGAAGGAACCAACATTAAACATGTCTGTGAGCAGATCACGGCTTTGGACAAGTGAGGCTGAATCTCTCTGTGGGTCTGGGTTAGAGTCTTGGTTATCAAACACTTGTTCTCACACTCCACCTCCCTTACTTATACTCTAAATTATTGAGGACCTCACAGAGTTTTTGTTGAAATTATATCCATTGATATTTATCATTCAGTTCAGTCGCTCAGTCGTGTCCGACTCTTTGCGACCCCGTGAACCACAGCATGCCAGGCCTCCCTGTCAATCACCAGCTCCCAGAGTTTACCCTATTAGATGTTAAAACTATTTTTTATTTATTTTTTATTGGAGTATAGTTGCTTTATAATATGTTAGTTTCTGCTGTACAGCAGAGTGAATCAGTTTTATGTGTACACATATCCCCTCTTTTGGGGATTACCTTTCCCTTTAGGGTACCACAGAGCATTAAGTAGAGTTCCTTGTGTTACACAGTAGGTTCTCATTAGTTATCTATTTTCTACATTAGTAGTGTATATATGTCAATCCCAACCTGCCAATTCATCCCACTCATTCTCCCCTTGGTGTCCATTTGCAAAACTATTTTTTAAACAGGAATTCACAAGCAAACCTTCCCTTAGCTGTCCTAGGACTGATATTATCACCTATAGAGCACTTCATTGTACCCCCATGAGAAAATCAGAGTGAAAGAGGCAAATATCTTGGTTCGTTTCAGTTCATTTCAGTTCATTCGCTCAGTCGTATCCGACTCTTTGCGACCCCATGAATCACAGCACGCCAGGCCTCCCTGTCCATCACCAACTCGCGGAGTTCACTCAGACTCACACCCATCGAGTCAGTGATGGCATCCAGCCATCTCATCCTCGGTTGTCCCCTTCTCCTCCTGCCTCCAATCCCTCCCAGCATCACAGTCTTTTCCAATGAGTTATCTTGGTATTAGTTCAAAAATAGGTTGATCTCACAGACCTCCTAAAAGGAATTGGGAGCTCCTCCATAAAGCCCTTCAACATGCTTTGAGAAGCACTAGGAGAAGGCAATGGCACCCCACTTCAGTACTCTTGCTTGGAAAATCCCATGGACGGAGAAGCCTAGTAAGCTGCAGTCCACAGGGTCGCTGAGAGTTGGACACAACTCAGTGACTTCACTTTCACTTTCATGCATTGGAGAAGGAAATGGCAACCCACTCCAGTGTTCTTGCATAGAGAATCCCAGGGACGGTGGAGCCTGGTGGGCTGCCGTCTATGGGGTCGCACAGAGTCGGACATGACTGAAGCGACTTAGCAACAGCAGCAGCAGCAGCACAGAACATACCTCGAAGCTGCAGCATTTAAAAGGCTAAGCAACTGGGATGTTTATGTTCCAACTTCCATTCATGGTGGTTTCAGTCTACACTAACTCCAAGGAATTTCTGACCTGCCTTGCAAGCAGGTTGAAGGTGTTCCTCCAGCCAGAGGGGAAGTCCAGGCAGAGANCAGAACATACCTCGAAGCTGCAGCATTTAAAAGGCTAAGCAACTGGGATGTTTATGTTCCAACTTCCATTCATGGTGGTTTCAGTCTACACTAACTCCAAGGAATTTCTGACCTGCCTTGCAAGCAGGTTGAAGGTGTTCCTCCAGCCAGAGGGGAAGTCCAGGCAGAGAGTTGTTGGGTATGGCTAAACAAGACCAAAGAAAGAATTAATGCTTTAGAAGCCCAGTCTCCTAGATCATCACAGAATCATCTATGACTTCATCCTATTAGTATTCATTTGTTTTCATTTTTCTAGTCTATACTTTTATATCTGAGCATTCAATTACCACTTTTAGAGAACCATCAGTCTCTCAGACTGCAACTGCTCAAAGTTCATACTTTATACAGTGGTTCTCAAATATACTTTTATGAGGTTCTGATTTCTGCCAATATGCTCTACAAAAAAATCCTAGCACCTGTCATAAATAATTTCAGAATTGGCTGCTTTATTAATTCACTACTAAAACTAAACTCTGTCTCTCCTGCTTCAATACCTAGTAAGCCATGTCTGTGTCTTTGATATGATGGGAGACAAATGTATAGACTCTGATATTTAGATGGAAATAATATCTTCCAGATTGGGCCTAAGAAGCAAATGACCCCTCTTTATGAAGAAATATTGTTGTTGGCCTCTACCTTACTACTTTTGTCCCAGGGAAGGGAATTGAAGGTGTCTTCCAGTCTAGTTCACAAAAATAGTAAAGGAGACAAGATTCAAGTCAAGAATCCTTTGTTCACAAATAAAAGTGAATAATGATGGCTGAGATGGTAAAGAGTCTGCTTGCAATGCAGGAGACCCAGGCTCAGTCCCTGGGTTGGGAAGATCCCCAATATTCTTTCCTGGAAAATCCCAAGGACAGAGGAGCCTGGTGGACTACAGTCCATGGGGTCACAAAAGAGTCGAACATGACTGAGTGACTAACACACCTCCAGGTTCAAGATACAGTGCCCTAGGCACATAAGCATGACAGATAGTACAGAAAGGTGAGGGGCAGGGCTGTGCTGAAGCCTATTGCACCAGATCATAAGAGTTGAGTGTGCATATTTCTTTCCAACTCTGCCATCAGCGATGTCTCATTGGCAGCTTGAAACCAGCCACAGAATAAATATTGGGACTACTTATATTATAAAAATTGGCAAACACAAAAATCTCTTTCTAGAGAGAACCAGTTGTCAAACATTTACCTACACACCACAGGTATGAAATTCCAGTAAGGTGAGGCTCTGCTGGTGTGAGCAGTTGTCTCCTGCTTGTCCAGGTTATCTTCTCCAAACTCAGGTGCCCTTACCTCTATCCAGGCAACCACAGTTAAGTCTGAAGTCTTGAGATATTAGAAATGTCTAATTACAAGTCCCTCAGCAATGCCTGTACATTCCTGATATCCTACTTCTACAGTTCAATGCCTCTTGAGAAATCTGTATGCAGATCGGGAAGCAACAGTTAGAACTGGACATGGAACAACAGACTGGTTCCAAATAGGAAAAGGAGTACGTCGAGGCTGTATATTGTCACCCTGCTTATTTAACTTCTATGCAGAGTACATCATGAGAAATGCTGGCCTGGAAGAAGNAGGAGGAGAAGGGGACAACAGAGGATGAGATGGTTGGATGGCATCACCAACTCAATGGACAGGAGTTTGGGTAGACTCCAGGAGTTGGTGATGGACAGGGAGGCCTGGTGTGCTGCAGTCCATGGACACAACTGAGTGACTGAACTGAACAGTTCAATGGCTCCGAATTATAGAGGTGCATTTAGCATCTCCTCTGCAGTAGTATCAGTTCTCTCAGGAACCCCACTCACGCTTAGGGCACCAAAAGTTGGGAAACCAACTCACTGTTTCTCAGATCCTCATTCTGTTGGATGAAAGGGCATCCCTTCCCCAAAGAACTCCACCCAATGTGTCCTAACATAGGAAGGGCATCTAAAGAGTCCCCAGTCTACTCTCTATCCATACAAGTTTGGGGAGAAAAGAGTCAAACCACTGTATTGGTTCAGATAAAAGAACGTATCACTCTCACATCAGGGAAAGCTTCCTTCTTTGAAAATTCTATGCACAAACGCTTAAGAGTTACTGGGGTTTTTTGTTTTGTTTTGTTTTTGTTTGTTTGTTTGTTTGTTTTAATTTTTATTTTTTAGTTTGTTTTGCTTTACAACACTGTACTCATTTTTCCATACATTGACATAATTCAGAGATCTGGCTACAGATTATCAGAAACGTTTTACATCATATGTATTCTCTTTCAGGTTTCCCCATCTCCAAAAGATCCTGAGTCCTTAGAGATAACATTCTCAGACATGAGGGTGAAATATATTTTAAGGTATGTATGTATTTTTTAAATTCTTTATAGTTGTTTTACGATGCTATGTTAGTTTCCTGCTGTGCAGCAAAGTGAGTCAGCCACGTGTCAGTTGTTCAGTCATATCTGATTCTTTGAAACCCCTGGACTGTAACCTGCCAGGCTCCTCTGTCCATGGGATTCTCCAGGCCAGGATACTGGAGTGGGTTGCCATTCCCTTTTCCAGAGGATCTTCCTGATCCAGGGATCGAACCTGGGTCTCCTGAATTGCAGGTGGATTCTTTACCATCTGAGCCACCAGGGGAGTCCAGTATACATATATCAGCATATATATGTATATACATATATCAGCATATATATGTATATACATATATATCAGCATATATATGTATATACATATATCAGCATATATATGTATATACATATATCAGCATATATATGTATATACATATA
>SJYA01002090.1:1101854-1127836 GCA_006410615.1 Neotragus moschatus
CGAAACTAGTGCCTGCCTTGGGAAATCATATGTCCCCGTAAATATAGACCATGACTAAGGGAAAGCTACAGTATCTATTTCATACTCAGCTGTAATTTGGAAAAAATAGCTTTTCCATTAATGGACAAGATCTGAAAGATCAGAGAGCACTAAGTCTGACTTGAGAGGAAAAGAAAGGAGCAAAGTAACAAATTGAGAAGACAGACCTAGGTGGGACGGTTAAGCACACAAAGTTCATCCAATCTCACCAAAAAAGAAAAGGAAAAACCCATGTTCTCTGGGCAAAAATGATGTCTTAATAAGATTCCAGTTCTCTAATTACACTCCTGTTGGCTTGTTACATTCATGGATAGGCTGACTGTAGTCCACCCCATAATAGGACAATGCTGCCTGCCTTGTCTGCACCTAGGCTATCCGAGTAGAAGCTGCGGCCCATTACAGAGTCTTCTCCTGACAGCTGTAACCAGAAACTAAGGAAATACAGATCTGCAGGTGGGTTTCACATGGTGTAATCTTGCCTCAGAGAGGAAAAGTCTGCTAAGCTTTCCAACACCAGGTGTGAGAGTCACACCCACCAAGTGACAAAACCCCAAGCCTGCTCCCTCTGATCAATCCAGACAGAATAAAAGGAACCAAACACCTCAGAGGTGTGCCCTTAATACACAAGTTGGTGAGTGTCTGTATGTTTAGGTGCACTGGGATGACCCAGAGGGATGGTATGGGGAGGGAGGTGGGAGAGGGGTTCAGGATGGGGAACACGTGTACACCCGTGGCGGATTCATGTTGATGTATGGCAAAACCAATACTGTAATTAGCCTCCAATTAAAATAAATAAATGTATATTAAAGAAAAGAATTATAGCAGGAAAAGAATTCATGTGTACATGAGTATATTCTACCCTTCAACAGTTTCTTATCTATATTGCACCACTCCATCATTTCAAATGTCCTCTTGACACCACAGAAGTTATTTCAAAAGGCAGTCAGTGATTGTATGTGTGTGTTAGTCACTCAGTCATGTCCAACTCTCTGACCCACCAGGCTTCTCTGTCCATGGGGATTCTCCAGACAAGAATACTGGAGTGCGCTGTCATTTCCATCTCCAGGGGATCTTCCCAACCCAGGGACCAAACCTGGGTCTCCTGCATTGCAGGCAGATTCTTTACTGTCTGAGCCACCAGGGAAACCCTAGGCAGTGCTTAATTCCTTTCAAATAATCTTTTGGTAAACAAATTTCTCTTCAAAAACCATAATTTGGGCAGTTCTTAAGAGCTGACTGAAATGTTAGGGCAACAGCAACCCATTGACAAGAATGTATGGAGGCACTCTAAAAAGCAAAGGGTAAGGGACAATGTGGCATTTGAGAGCCCAGCTGGAACTGGGTTTGGACAGCAGACCTGTCACTTACCACCTATGGACTCTAGTTAAGGTATCTAACACTTCTGTGCGTTAGTGTCTCATGTAGAAAACAACACCCTTTATTCTGCTATATGAGGAATAAAGAAAATCATGCATTGAATGCTTAGCACTGACCTGAGAACATTTAATAAATGACAGCTATTGCCATATGCCATGCACTCAAGATCCAGAAATAGAAATGAATAGGAAAAAAAATCAGTGCTCTTGATAACTAAGAATCTCACAATAATCTATTTCATTGCAAGAGGCCAGATTAGAATCTGAAGAATCAAAAGACAGTGTGGAAGAATTTTGTGCACAATTTGGGGCTGTCTGCCCATCCTCTGCGACCATCCCATTCACAGGAATGGCCTCCAGCAGTCACATTTATTTCAGAGTTCTTCTCTCCTGACCGTAGCATAGTGAACTCACCGAGGGGTGGACACGACACAGACCAGGACAACGAGTGTTTGTCTCCCAGCAATTTAGAATCTCAACCAAGACAGCTGGGTTTCCACAGGTGGCCTGGAACAGTAAGATGCTGAATTAGGAGCTAGCACGTGGAACGGAGAGGAGAAATATTGTCTTCGGAGGGAGAGAATAACTCAGCAAACCCAAGAAAGAAAGAAGAGAAGAGAGGTGGACACAGTGGATTTTTCATGCCAGAGGTCTGTCTTCTGCTTTTAGGTTGCTTCATACAACCCCATACACAAAATATTTTCCCTTTTCTTATTGATGTCAAATTTTCTTTTTTCTTACTACTTACTGTCTTAAGGATAATATCAGGTGGCAGCGTTAGCTCTTGACCACCAAAATGGTCAATTGAAACAAAGGAGCCAGAAGACAATATAAAGGCCATAAGTTTCAATGCTTGTGGTTTTAACCAAACAGGATGTTCATTAAAACTTGCTTCAGTAGAAATATTAGACCTTAATATATCCATGGCACCCAAATCCAGCTTTCTTTCCTGAACGCTGTACTTGTAAATCCAATGGCATACTAGAATTTAGTCATCATCATAAGGATTCTTCATTGAACATCTGCTGGGGAAGGAAGCACTGTAATTGTTTTATATAATCTGGGGCATGAAGCCTTGCACAATTGTTTTATACAATCTTACAACAACCCTATGTTACTCTCATTTTGCATACCAGGAAACTTAGGCTTAAAGCAGCTGAGTGACTGAGCCAGAGATTTACAGAAATTGGAAGAACCAAAGACTACTGGATTCTACCCCAAAACCTGAACTCTTTTCTATTTCATCTCTAATAACTCGGGACTGTACCATAGCTCTTCATAACTGACAGACTGAGAGCAAACTCACTGACTGGAGGTGACCTAGGACGACCTGAGTTTGAATACTAGTTTTACTTCTTCACAGCCAGTCACTTAAAACTCCCTCAGACTTAATTTATTCATGAGCAAACTCTGGGCAAGAAGACTGCCCTACCAACTCACCCAAAATTGTGGAGAGGATAAAGGAAGACAATGTATGTGAAAGCACGGCATAAATCCTGAACAAGGATGCCAATAATTATACTAATCTTATCATATAGCCTTTATGGTTTCAGTATTTATAGAATTAAGATTAAAAAAAAAACTGATCCACATTCTGATCAGAGTCTTAATGCTGTTTAAATGGACGTGAAAATAGTTTACACATTCCGAAGGGCACTGGAAGTTTAAGGATTAGCATATTGAGTTAACCTTGAATTCACTACAAGATTTTCTCAGACTGTTTCAACACGTATATGGTCCATGACCTCCTGAAGTTTATAGTTCTTTGAGAAGGCAGAGAAAGTATAAGAAAGTAATGACAAGTATGAAACTCTAAACATAAAGTGCAGTTTCTTTTGCATAAATACCCTTATCTCAGACTTGACCTGACGCCTTCTCTGAACCCCCATGCAGCCACTTCCAAGGGTCTCAAGTGGCTTCATACCTAGTCTCCATGTAATTGCCAGACAAGTATTTACTTTCATATCAATGACCCCTTCAACATTACACATTGATTGATAGCAAGGTGTCTTGTAAAGCAGGGGTCCCTAACCCCAAAGCCTTGGGCCAGTACTAGTCCTTGACCTGTTAGGAACTGGGCCGCACAGCTGGAGGTGAGCAAGCAAAGCTTCATTATTATTCCTGTACCACCCTCCCACCAACCTTCCACACCCCGCTCCCACTCCTCCACACCCCCATCTTCTGTCTGTGAAAAAATGGTCTTCCATGAAACCAGTCCTTGGTGCTAAGGGTGCCAAAATTGCTGTTGTAAAGCACCTGACAGTTGACTTTTTATTGTAAGGGCCTGACATTAAGCTTTTCATTGCCAAAATATCCACTCCAAAGACATCCATCTCCAATAAACACAGTGCCAGCTACACAACTAGCTAAAAAGCCAGGCTGCCCTACTCATGACGTTCCCCCTTCCAGAAAGCCCTAGGTAATCGACATAACTGACCTTTTGAGTGACCCTGCTTTTCAAAACTTCCTCAGCTTTAAACCCTGCTCTGTTTTAATTCACCAAAGAAGAGTAAACCTGAGAACCTGAGGTACCTGACCAGAGGCCCCACTCCAGCTGGGACCCTGCCCTACCACAAAGCTAGAGATGTAAACAGTGAAAGTACAGCCAAATGCATCAACTTACAGTTCTGGAGGCTCCTTTTCTTTGCCTTTTCCAGCTTCTAGATGCCAGCCACATTCTTAACTCATAGCCTCCTTTCGTCGTCTTCAAGACCAGCAACGCTACCCTGCACTCCTATCTCATTCTGACTCAGTGTTTTATGCCGCCTCTTCCCCCTTTTAAGAGTTCAGGGTTACAATGAATACATCTGGGCGATCCAGGCTACTCCTGCTCTACTTAAATCAGCTAATTGCAACCTTGCTTCTATCTGTAACTTCAGTCACCCTTTGCCACATCACCTAACATATCCCCAGCTTCCAGGGATAAGATTTGAGCATCTTTGAGGGCCATTATTCTAACTACCACAGTGCATTTAAGCAAAAACCTGGAGGAGGTAAGGAAGCAAACTTTGTGGAAAATTGGGAAAGAAGAGCTTTCCAGACAGAGGTAAAATCTGAAAGCCAAGGCACTGTGTGTGTGTGTGTGTGTGTGTGTGTGTGTGTGTATGTGTGTGTGTGTGTGTGTTGTATGCATGTGTGCTCTCAAATGCTCAAGACTGAACACCATCATACAGTATTCATGTTAGTTTTGAGTGAACCCAAAACACAGGAATCAATAACAATAGGAAATAGATCCCTCGGGTTGATAAGTTAGAAACACAGTTTGATAAGTTAGAAAAGTAAAGGTTTATTTTGTCCAGAATGTTTAAACCATTTATTTTCAATACTAGAGAAAGAATAGTAAACCTATTTATTTGAAATTTACAGGTAGCAAAGCAACTGGATGTGCTATCTTTTTGGGGTGGGGGGGAGGCGGCCGGTAAAATCTCACAGAATTGCAGAACATTATTTTTGGAAGAGACTTCAGCAGACATCTTCTATCTAAAGCACTTAGTCCATGACTAAGCAACTACATAGCAGTTGCTCAGTCATTATTTTCTGAATACTCTCAGATTAAGAATCAGAATTGTAACAACATGTGCCCTTGACAACCACTTGTAGGTTTAAATCTGCCCTCCCTCTTTTTTCCAGCTCTTTCGTGGAATAACCATATTCCTACATGACCTCTACCCACAACTCATCTATCCCACCGTAAGCATCTAGCTCAAGCTTGAACTTATCAGAGATTTTTTCCTATGATTTTGAACTTGGGACCACTGAGCAGTCACTGCCTGCTGACAGAAGTTTTAAGGTATACAATTCAGGAGCTTCCCTGAGAAAATATAGACCTGGCATCCAGGGAGAAACAGAAAGTCAGTGATTCTGACCTCGCATCATTGAGTACCTGAACCCAATTATTTCTGAGCTTCTGATGAAGTCTCTGAACTTCTCAAGTTGTTTTCAAACATTTTCTTGGAATCCCTGAACAAATTAATTCCCCTCCATTGCTCTTAGATAAGAGCCTAGTAAGTTGAATATTAGACTCACAGGGTAGAAACCTGAAAACCAGAGACAGGTAAGTCTTTATTCAGAAGCAATAGCCATAATTAGTTAGAAAGCCAGGACTCAATGAGGTTTTAGTTCCCCACTTTGGGATCTCCCCATGAATAATATGATCCAAATTGAGGACTCTACTCCAAACTATTTCCTATATCTATTAATTTATCTCACTTCCATCACCACCATCCTAGTCTGGGCAGCCGTCATTCTCACCCAGACTACTCCTTCCTGTTGTACCAAGAATAAAACTAAATTTTCACTTTTCAACCAATGCCTGATAATGCCTCATTTTCTGACCTCATCCAGTCCTCTTTCAAAACATTCCAGACATACAAGTCTTCTTTTAGTTCCCAAAAGTCAAGTCCTTACCTCTGAGATCCCTTATGTAGCTATGTCCTCATTCTGGAATGTTCTTCCTTAAATCCGTATTACCAGTTCCTCTTCATCTTTCATATCCTTGCCTTCTTGTGAGGTTTTCCTTCAGCATCTGTTAAAGGAGGTTCCTTCCCTTTGGTCATTTACCTCAGCACGTCATATTTTTCATAATGCTTTACATATTCTACACAATTTAGAATTTATGATTAAAATAGCATTTGCTTTTTCACAAATAAACCTCCCAGTAGACTGTAAGCCCCATGTGTTTTTGTCACAACTGCATACCCAAGACTTAACCAAAAACCTAGCATTCAGCCCAGCTCCTCACTTTCTACCGTATGCTATGCATCCAACCCATCAGCAAATCCTGTTGGCTCTCCCTTAAAAATGTATTTCAAATATGGCCACACCTTTTAGCTACAACCACTACTTTGTAATCCACGTCGACATGATCTCCCACTTGGACTAAGGTATTTGCCTCCTTGAATGTCTTCCTGATTCCTCTGTTTGTTTCCTGATGTCTGTTACCCCAAAACAAAGATGCTCCTAGAGATTCTCTTAAAACAGAAGTAATATCATGTCACACCCCTCTTTAAAGCCCTCTTGCTTCTATTACTAATAAAAAATTATCCAAAATTTGGAACAATAAAGGAGGATGCACTGTTTGACAGAATTACCTAAGAATTTTTTAACACCAGGAGAAAACACCTTAATTTGTCTTGACTAGAGTCTAGATTCTGTGAAGTGCCATGTGAACTTGCATATTTCTCTCTAATGGAAAACTCCAGGGTTAAAGTTGTGTTGTCCCTTAAGATATTAACCAGTGTAGACATGTTAGCAAATTTACCTTAGCATGTCTTTCCTCCATCCCTCCAATTTTCTTTTGAACCAGCTTTCCCACTTTTTTGGATGGCTCATTAATTAATAAGTTTTTATAAAATATATGATACGGGTTCATTCTACATTTTCAAAAGTCATCTTTCTAAGCTTTCGAAAATTAAGCTTGACAGAATTGGATGTCTCACCAGGAATTCCAAGTGGAGTCACCTGTTACCCAAAAAAAAAGCACCTGATATTTTAAGCCCAGACATGTTTTTGGTCCTGAAATGATTCCCAAAAAGCACTATGTCTTTCTTTGGGCTACTATAACAAAATATCATAGACTAAATATGTTTATGTACCATTCTTTTAGATTTCACATATAAGAAACATAATATGATTTACAAAATAGAAATAGAGTTATAGATCTAGAAAACTATCTTATGTTTACCAAGGGGGGATGTAGGGAAGGGATAAATTGGGCGATTGGGATTGACATATACACACTATTATGTAGAAAATAGATAACTAATAAGGACCTACTATATAGTACAGGGAAATCTACCCAATACTCTGTAATAACCTATGTGGGAAGAGAATCAAAAAAGAGTGGATATATGTATATGTATTACTGATTTACTTTGCTATATAGCAGACAGTAACACAACACTGTAAATCAATTATACTCCAATAAAAATGTTTTTAAAACTACCATAGATTAGATGACTTCGAAACAAATACTTATTTCTTACAATTCTGGAGGCTGAGAAGTCGAGGTGCAGCAAACTCGGGGTCCGGTAAGGCACACTCTTTGATTCACAGAATGCACCTTCTCACTGTGTCGTCATGTGGTGGAAGTAGTGAGGCACCCCTCTTGAGTCCCTGTTATAAGGGCACTAATCTCATTCTTGAGGGCTCCACCCTCACCACCTAATTACCTCCCCAAAGCTCTTATACCATCACCTTGGGAGTTAGAGTTTCAACATATGAATTTTGAGAGGACATAAGCAGTATATAACACACTAGAAATTTATCTGTGTTGAATTTTTTTTTTTAATTTCTGTGACTCTGTTTTTGTTTCCAGTTCTTAGCCAGGTTTGTTTTTGGTTTCATGATGCCCTACCTTTGTTCAAATGGATTATTCTGTCTTGTATATATGTAAGACCGAACCTCTGGACTACAAACTTAATACAATTAGTTATTAGAATAATAATAATATTGTCTGCACTTGTTGAATGTATATTATGTGCCAGTTTGATTCTAAGTATTTTATGTGTATGAGTTACTCAAACCTCATAACAAACTCATGAAAAGTTATTACTATTTCCACTTGACAGATGAAAAGAATACACAGACACATATACTTCAGTTTTGTTTACACAGCAATTATGGCACAAACTTTCTTTACTTCATCTTGAGAAAGACTGTATAAAATTGGAAGTGGAATAATTCTTATTCCCATTTTACAGGTGGGGAAATGGAGATTTTGATGTTTGATGGCTACCCAAGAACCTAAGTTTTCTTCCTCCAAATCTAGTATTTTTTGCTTCCAAACTATACTCTCTCAGTATAAAAGAGCAAAAAGTAAATAAAGATGTCACAAGAAAATTTTTAAATGAACACAAAAAATGTAGGTACTCTACCCAGTATAGACATAATTTTATATTATATAACTATCAAGAGCCAATTCCAAAGAAAAAAACAAAACCCCCTCCTATACTTGTAATAAAAGCACAACAGACACACTGAAACCAGAATATCAAAAAGAATCTGTTTTACCTTGGACGGGCAAAGATGTTTTCTAAACTATTATATGTTTAAAATATCAGCAGCAGTTTTGGGTAACCTCTGAAGTAAAACAAAAAAAAATCATTGTCTTTTTAAAAAATATTTTGACAGGCTACCCCTATTATTCCTAAGAAATTATGGCTCCAACTTGAGAGTGCTCCAAAAGGGTTTCAATTAAACTAAATATCTCTTTTTGGGATTTAAAAATTAATATTTACCAGACCTCTTGCCAGCTCCCTAGGAAGAAGCAATGTACAGTCCAAAACTATGCTGAACATAGGATTCAAGCAATATATCTGTCTGAACACAGTGAGTATAACAATCCAAGAAAATAAAACCTGAATTACACTAGAATTACAGATCAACCAAGGAATTCTACTGTTCATTGTCATCATAACTGAGATTTAGAGATTCCTATAAGAGCAAAGCAAGATGTAAGGTGTCAGAGTCCTTATACTAACGGTGCTTATATTTATTTAGTTGGGTTGAAAATGACTAAAATCACAGTGACCTCAAATGGCCATGAACCTATGAACCTATCTCCTACTCTCTTATAGAAAATGCCAGCGAATGGTGAATGGCCATTTAGATGGTGATTGTCCTTGGATTTCTTCCACACTCCCAAATTATATCCTAAGGTGTTTTGCTATTTCTGGAATATCTTGCCTATGGTGATAAAAGTTCTTGTCCCAGTTTCTGTCTCAAATTACAATACCACTCTGCTCTCAGCCATCCAAAAAAAGAATATTAGCAATCATTGTGTGCCAGGTTTTTTTTTTTTTTTTTCCTGGATCCAAGATATTTGGGAGGACAATCTGTTTCTATTGCCAATATGCCCAGTTGTATGTAGTGACATAAATAGATGTGTTTACACAATACACTCACAATTCGTGATAAAAGCTAGTTAATAGTCCTTATAGAGGTTTTCTCTGATCTTTTACAAGGTAGCCACCACCCTTCCCCTTAGAAAACACCTTTAGCTATACTTCTATTTGATTAGTATATATCAGACCTGTAACCATTTGTACAGCTTCAAGTTCTAATCAATGTCATGATTGACTCAGTGAGGGATAGAGGGGAGTACATAAAAGAAACCAAGGCATCATTAAGTCCAATATCAAAAGCTCTATTTTTGATTGGGGGCAGGGAGAAACATGGAGATCTGTTTACAGATTTGTTGCAGTATAGTGGTTACCTTGGAGAAGGCAATGGCAAGCCACTCCAGTACTCTTGCCTGGAGAACCCCGTGGACAAAGGAGCCTGGTGGGCTGCAGTCCATGCAATCGCTTAGAGTCAGACACGACCGAGTGACTTCACTTTCACTTTTCACTTTCACGCATTGGAGAAGGAAATGGAAACCCACTCCAGTGTTCTTTCGTGGAGAATCCCAGGGACGGGGAGCCTGGTGGGCTGCCGTCCATGGGGTCGCACAGAGTCGGACATGACTGAAGCGACTTAGCAGCAGCAACAGCAGTGGTCACCTCCCAAGTTTTAGATAATGAGGCTTATATTCAAACAATCCCAAGTTCAAATTCTGCTTTGCCTCTCACTAAAACAAAGATCTTTTAAAATTTCTTTATTCTCCTAAGGTTCCACTTCCTCATTTGACCAACTTAGGTAATGATGCTGCACAGTGCTGCAATCCCAAATAATGAGATCACAGATTTAGGGAGTGTGGTGAAGTGCCTGGCACATAATAAATGCTTAATAAATGGTAGTTATGATTCTGCTTATTCATGCTGATTATCATGGATTCATTCATCCATTCGACAAGGAATAATTAAGCTTATGCTCTCCTATTTTCTCACTTTTGAGAGCAGCACTTTTTTCACATTTCAGTGTTTTTTAAATTGAAGTGACATTACATTAAATATACACCGTGTATACTTCTTTTTTCTTCTGCAAAGATGTCTATTAATTTGCTGATGTATCCTACAGTGACAATGTCCTAGGGCTAGCCACTGCTCTAGAAAGTAGAGGGTGACAAAAGTAAGTAATTAAGACCCTGTTGAGTAGGAATCTGCAGCCCCTGATGCCTGGCAGAGAGGCCATGTGGCTTCAGTTATAGACTCAATCCCTGAGCTGCTACTACCTGTTTTTGGATCTTATCCTAATAGTTCCAAAGATATGGGGCACCACGGGCCACTCTGAGAATCTGACGAAAGTTATATGCTTTCTCTCCAGGACAAAAGTACACATATATTATCAGTTTTACATAGAATTTTAAGAGTTCTGTAGACTCTTCAAAAATAAGCTACGGTATTACCAAAAGAATCTATGAAACCTAGATGAGAACCCTGTTACCCGCTTATGAACAATCCCCAGTTACTCTGCAGGTCACGTTTTTGATTCTATGATCCTGTGAGTTTAAGCATTAAGTATGTCCTGAAGATGAAGAATGAAGTGCGGAGCTAAGAATCACTGGCTCAGAGAGTCCCCAACAACAACTTAAACTGGGCTGGTATCCAAAAAAATCAAATTTAAGGAGAAAGAAAAGGGGTTTATATCCACCTTAGGAAAAACAACCCACAACTTGTTACTTTTCTCATTCATTTAGTGCAAGTCAACCAGCCACTGTGTCAGTGTTTGATTTACTCTTCCATTAGAACGACCCATCTTTGTAGCCCCGTGCTCATTACTCCAAATCTAGACTTGTGGTTTGGCTGGGTCTCAAGACTATAACCATACATGTCAATGTAAACACACATTTTCTACAGGGATGATAAAATCAAAACAATCTATTTTCAGGAAACCGATGTGCAAATGCATCATCATAATATAATTTTTTCTACAATTTGTAAAACTCTGGTCAAAGTACTTGTCAAAAAGAATTCCTAGTGGGATGCTGTTGCACTCAGGAACACCGAGAGTCTGTGCTGGCTTTTAAATAGCTTATCTAAATGAAGGCTTGGAGCATCCAGGGAGCTCCGTTATGGATGTCCGTAATGGATGTATAGTTTAAAAAGAGGAGACCCCAATTCAAAGGTCAAGTTCAGGGTGATGTCCAGAGAGAGAGTCTTAGAGTGGGAAGTATTCATTTGTGATATGATGGTTGCAAGAGCAGAGAGATGAGCTAAGCTGGAAATCAAACATGGACTCTGAAGTCCAAACATTACATATAACCAGAAGAATGAAAATTCTATTAAAGACCAGAAGTAGAAGTTAAAACTAGGTATGGAGTCAAAATTGGAAACAAAGGAGGGGATTTATTTATTTATTGAAAACTTATGACTGACCTAGACAGCATATTAAAAAGCAGAGACATTACTTTGTCAACAAAGGTCCATCTAGTCAAGGCTATGGTTTTCCAGTAGTCATATACGGATGTAAGAGTTGGACTATAAACAAAGCTGAGCGCAGAAGAATTGATGCTTTTGAACTGTGGTGTTGGAGAAGACTTGAGAGTCCCTTGGACTGCAAGGAGATCCAACCAGTCCATCCTAAAGGAGATCAGTCCTGGGTGTTCATTGGAAGGACTGATGTTGAAGCTGAAACTTCAGTACTTTGGCCACCTCATGCGAAGAGCTGACTCATTGGAAAAGACCCTGATGTTGGGAAAAATTGAAGGCAGGAGGAGAAGGGGATGACAGAGGATGATATGGTTAGATAGCATCACCAACTCAGTGGACATGAGTTTGGGTAAACTCCGGGAGTTGGTGATGGACAGTGAGGCCTGGCGTGCTGCGGTTCATGAGGTCACAGTATCAGACATGACTGAGCGACTGAACTGAAACTGAATAGTTCTAAGCAGAAATGATCGGCGGAAAAAAGGGGTAGGTAAGAAGGCTGATGAGACCCTGATGTGAATGATGATCTCAGACACCACGCACATTATTTTAATGACCAGCTGGAATGTGTTCTTTGTAAAGATGGACTTGGCTTAAGAACCTCTAAATGGGGTCATAAAGATACTTTTTTCCCCAGTATGCATAACTATTTCTTTAAATAGCACAGTACTTTTTAAAAAAACTATAAGAAACTCATCATGCTTTGAATTCCAAACCACACACTGAATTTGGACTCTCTTGGCAAAATCCAAACAAACTGGATATTTCCATTATATTCATAATACCAAGACTTTTCTAGTGATGATGTGGCCACTAGTCCAGTCACTCCCAAAGCCAACCTTTACTTCTTCCACTCAGGATTCCTTCCTCAATAGAAAATAAAATAAAATAGAGCTATATTTGCTGACTGCATTGTTGTAAAGACAAATATAATCCCAATCAGATTATGTCCATTTTTTCTTCTGATTAAGTTTTTTGTGAGTCCTAGGTACGTTACACCTAATGGTGGTGTTAAATTAATGAAACAAGGATACCATTAGACTGATGGTTCTAATACCTTTGCTATTGTTTTGCTGCTAAGTCATGTCTAACTCTTTGTGATCCCATGGACTGCAGTACGCCAGGCTGCTCTGTCCTCCACTATCTCCTAGAGTTTGCACAAATTCATGTCCATTGAGTTGATGATACTATTTAATGATCTCATCCTCTGCTGCCCCTTTCAATTTTTTGCCTTCAATTTTTCCCAGCATCTCCCAATGAATCTTTTCCAGTGAATCAGCTCTTCACATTAGGTGGCCAAAGTATTGGAACTTCAACTACAGCTTCAGTCCCTTTAATGAATAGCCAGTGTTGATTTCCTTTAGAATTGACTGGTTTGATTTCTCTGCAGTCCAAGGGACTCTCAAGAGTCTTCTCCAGCACCACAATTTGAAGTATCAATTCTTCAGTGTTCAGCCTTCTTTATGGTCCAACTGTCACACCAGTACAAGACTACTGGAAAAAGTGTAGCTTTGACTATATGGACGTTTGTTGGAAAAGTGATGTCTCTGCTTTTTTAATATGCTGTCTAGGTTTGTCATAGCTTTCCTTCCAAGGAACAAGCCTCTTTTAATTTCATGGCTGCAGCCACTGTCTGCAGTGATTTTAGAGCCCAAGAAAATTGAAAATGTTTTCCCCATGAAAGCCTTTAGATGCTTAGGACATGGCAACCCACTCCAGCATTCATGTCTGGAAAATCCCATGGACATAGGAGCCTGGAGGCTATGGTCTGTGGGGTCTCAAAGAGTCAGACACGACTGAAGTGACAGCACACACACAGCACACACAGCATTGATGCTTGTCTCCACTCTAGATCCAAGGAAATTCATCGTGAAGGTCCTTCCCACCAGACCTCAGTGCTTCTCCAAGCAGAGATCGCACAGCCCAAGGGGGTTCACAAAGAACAATCTGTCTCTGCCAAAACCTGTCTCCAGAAGTCATCAGACCTTCTCTGGCCCCAGTTTTACTCTGAGACCACAACTAACAGAAAATTAGCAGCAGCCTTTGCCAGCCCCACAAATTCTGAGTCCCAACTCCTCAATCTGTGCTACTGTAAGAGTCTTCTGAGCCAACTCTGATGCCCCAACATATGGTCTTCAATTTTGTCCAGGGTTCTTTGTGGGGACCAGGGGATGGCTCCCAAGAGAAGTTTAGAGGGAGCTCAGCCCAGCCTATAAGCACCGCAAGGGCCTGGATGTCTCCGGCACACTGGTCTGGTTCTCTAGCATCTCTTGGGACACTACCTGTATCAGTGGTATGCCGGCATGCCCACCACCCTTTCTCAATGACGGTTTATCATTTGCAGCTTACAGCAATTTTCAGCCTCATTTTACAAACAGAGAGATTTGGAAGATTTTCAAAGCACAGAGCTAGAGACAATTTGAGGAGTCACATAAATAATTTATATGCTTATTACATCCTGACCTACTGACCTGTATAGGCAAAAGTGAAGTCGCTCAGTCATGTCCAACTCTTTGCAACCTCATGGACTGTAGCCTACCAGGCTCCTCCATCCATGGGATTCTTTAGGCAAGAATACTGGAGTGGGTTGCCATTTCCTTCTCCGGGGGATCTTCCCTGACCCAGGGATCGAATAGGTCTCCCACATTACAGGCAGATGCTTTAAACTCTGAGCCACCAGGAAAGCCCTGGTATAGGCAAAAGCCTAGCTTTAAATCCTACAAACCTAATTGCAGGTTAAAACAACAGTTCTGATAAGAAATTAGAGGGAACCGAAACCAAGGTGGAGGATGTTTCCTGAATGCTGTTATACTTCCACGCCATTTAAGAAAAAATTCCCTGACTGGAGAAAAATATTTTCTTCTAATATGTATCAATGAACATATTATCTCTAATATACATATCTAATCTAATATACATACATATTTAATATGTATAATTAGAGTAGCTATCAATCTGAATCATGACTCTACTATTTAAGCAAAATTTTAGACATTAGTGTGACTCAGTTTCAAGTAGGATTTGTTTCATAGGATTGCTATGAGGATTGATGAGGGCAAAGGAGGGAAGTGAAAAGGCCAGCTTAAAACTCAACATTAAAAAAATAAGAAAAAGGCATCCAGTCCCACCACTTCATGGCAAATAGAAAGGGGAAAGGTGGAAGCAGTGACAGAATTTCTTCTTCTTCGGCTCTAAAATCACTGTGAATGGTGACTGCAGGCATGAAATTAGAAGATGGCTGCTTCCTGGCAGGAAAGCTATGACAAGCCTAGACAGTGTGTAAAAAAAGCAAAGATATCATTTTGCCGACAGAATTCCGTAGAATCAAGGCTATTTTCTTTCCAATAGTCATGTATGGATGTGAGAGTTGGACAATAAAGATGGCAGAGTGCTGAAGAATTGATGGTTTTGAATTGTGGTGCTGGAGAAGACTCTTGAGAGTCCCATGGAAAGCAAGGAGATCAAAACAATCTTAAAGGAATCTTAAAGGAAATCAGCCCTGAATGTTCCTTGGAAGGACTGATGCTGAAGCTCCAATACTTTGGCACCTGATGTGAATAGCTGACTCACTGGAAAAGACCCTGATGCTGGGAAAGATTGAGAGCAGAAGAAAAACAGTGCAAGAGAGGATTAAACAGTTGGATGGCATTCCTGATTTAATGGACAAGTTTGAGCAAACTCCGAGACATAGTGAAGGACAGGAAGGCCTGGCATGCTGCAGTCCATGGGGTTGCAAAGAGTCTAACACGACTGAGCAAGTAACAACAAATATCTCAATGATAATATCCCTTGAACCACACACATTTGTGATATTGTCATGCCCTTGACAGTGAGGTGATGGGCAGGTTAATTTTCAGTTTCTATTTTATATTTTTGCCATTATTTTTTCTCCTAGTAAGTGACATCTTAATGAAATGACCTGGGATAAAAGTAAATAATAATATAGACTGAAATTGTCAGGGAATATTCATCTTTTAATTTATATATTTTAAAAGTATAATGTACTTGTAAAATTTTTGGAGCAATTTGTAAAGGTGAGCACACTACAATATCTGACAATTAGGCAAAAACACTGAATAGGAATTAAGCAAAGGAAGCAATAGGAGTAGAGGTTTCCAAGAGCTGGACATTAGCTGTTGCTACATTCGACCATAATGCTTTTCACTAAACTTGATAGCAGCTTGTATTTGAGAAAAAGAGAATGGGGAGAACAAAGGAAATGTATTATCTTTTCATTGCTTGACCAAAGACCACATGCCAGTGTACCCAATTCATCCTGCCCTCAATGAGAAATCTCTAGGCATGTATTGAGTGCCCACAATAATTTCTATTTTTGAAAATAAAAATAAAGTAAAAGTAATTGTATCAAAGGGCTTCCCTGGTACTCAGTGACAAAGAATCCAGTTGCCAATGCAGGAGACATGGGTTCAATCCCTGGGTCAGGAAGATCCCCTGGAGAAGGAAATGGCTACCCATTCCAATACTCTTGCCTGGAAAATCCCACGGACAGAGGAGCCTGGCAGGCTACAGTCTACAGGGTCGCAAAGAGTTGGACATGGCTTAACAACTGAACAACAATTATATCAAAGCATGAGCATAACACCATCTTTCTTGGTCATGATTAATTACCAAGACAGCTAAATTGCCTAGACTGACCCTGCCTCATTCTGATTTAGAAACCTCAAAGAAGATCATCTAAGCACTTCCCACTTCCTTAAGAATCACAGATCCAGGGACTTCCTTGGTGGTCCAGTGGTTAAAACTCTATACTAGCAATGCAAGGGCCACAGGTTCAATCCCAGGTTGGGGAACTAAGATCCTGCATGCTGTGCAATGCAGCCAAAAAAAAAAAAAAAAAGAATCACAGATCCTAAGAGTTCTAAAGGATATTAAAAGTCATTCACACAGTCACTTATTCAGTGCTTAAGGCCCCTCCTAAATATCTCTGCAAATTGATCTCCCAGATTCTGCTTGATGCCTCTTCTCATGACAGGAATCAGTACATCCTATGGCCTTCTATTCTATGATCCAGCATCTCTGCTAGAAATACCTCCATGTATTAAGCCAAAATAAATCTCTATTCTTAATTCTATACTCCCCTCTGAGCATAGCTAATGGATTGTTTCTTCAGGAGGAAGAATGAGGTCTCCCTATATTCCCCAAGTGAGTTAGAAAAACTTTCTACTTCATGTTTGTCCACAGCACTTACCACGATGTACCATCATCACCTATCTACAAACCTAGACCATACGTCGCAGACATCAGGCATCTTGTACATAGATCAGGGCCAGGATCACAGGAGGTTTTCAGGAAAGAGTTGACAGATATGAGGATGGATGGATGGGTGAATGAATATTTGGGTGAATGGATGAGTGTGTGGATGGACAGAAGGATGGATGAATCTGTAAGTGGGGGAACTTTTTAAATTATTGCTTATTGAGCACTTACTTTATGTTTATAACTTACTCCATCTACTGAACAAACTATAAAGTAGATATCATTGTAATTGCCTCCATTTTATCACTAAGGTAACAAAGACTTAAAGAGCTATATTAACTCTCAGTTCAGTTCAGTTCAGTCACTCAGTCCTGTCTGACTCTTTGCAACCCCAAGGACTGTAGCACGTCAGGCCTCTCTGTCCATCACCAACTCCCAGAGTCCACCCAAACTCATGTCCATGGAGTCGGTGATTCCATCCAACCATCTCATCCTCTCTTGTCCCCTTTTCCTCCCACCTACAATCTTTCCCAGCATCAAGGTCTTTTCAAATGAGTCAGTTCTTCGCATCAGATGGCCAAAGTACTGGAGTTTCAGCTTCAACATCAGTCCTTCCAATGAATATTCAGGACTGATCTCCTTTAGGATGGACTGGTTGGATCTCCTTACTGTCCAAGGGACTCTCAAGAGTCTTCTCCAACACCACAGTTCAAAAGCATCTAAAGGATCCATATTTAGCATTTGGGTCTGAAATGTGGATGGACTATATTAAACAAAATTTATACTTTTAACCACTACATTCTAGTGTCATAAATTAAGGAGACAATGAAGAGTAAATCAATCTATCAACTAATTTTTTACAGAATCCCACTGTTTTCATGCATTGGAGAAGGAAATGGCAACCCACTCCAGTGTTCTTGCCTGGAGAATCCCAGGGACGGTGGAGCCTGGTGGGCTTCCGTCTATGGGGTCGCACAGAGTCGGACACAACTGAAGCGACTTAGCAGCAGCAACTGTTTCAAAAATTCTCAATGTGCTTAGGAATTTGGTTAAAGCTTGCAAAAGCAAGGCTTAGATTTTGGCTGAAAGCAACTTGCATTCAACCAGTTGAAAAATGGAGAGAAAAGCTATCAGAAACGAGCCACTACTCCCCATATTTAGGGATAGAGAATATGGACAGCATTTATTTCTACCTCTTTCTTTTTTTCAGACTTTAAGCTTTTTATTTTGTATTGGGGTATAACCAATTAACAATGCTGTGATAGTCTCAAGTAAACAGAAAAGGGACTCAGCCATACACATACATGTATCCATTTGCCCCCAAACCCCCTCCCATCCAAGCTGGTACATAACATTGAGCAGAGTTCTGTGTGCTATACAATAGGTCCTTGTTGGTTATTTTAAATATAGCAGTGTACATGCCCATCCCAAATTCCCTAACTGTCCCTTCCCCCAGCAACCAAAAGTTCATTTTCTAAGTCTGTGTGTAGCTCCCCTTTTGAACATGGGACAAACCTCAGCTCCCATCAGTGGGGATCTGACAGAGCAGTAGAGATTTAAAACGTACACGAACTTCATCTAAACCTCATTTGGGCTCCTCCCTTACTTTGGAAAGCTTTACATTAAACTTTGTAACATAAGGAGAACATGCAATTTAAATTAAAGAATTGGGGGAGGTTTGGGTATCTTCCAGCCTGGGTCAGCAAACCCCAAAGGTCTATAATTAGATTTTCCCTCTGTTTCTTCTTAATCATCAAAACCATAGATGAGAATAAAGCTTAATCAGATAGATTGCCTGCTCTTCCTTCAAGATGCAAATCTATTATAGACACAAAAATATCTTAAGGGATATTTTCCAAATACCTCCAAATCTGTTTAGTTGGCTGTTTTTATTCTAGTCTGCCCCATCCTTATAACCAAGCATAATGATTCCAAGCACAAAACTATAATATAATTCTAATATTACACAGATCTCACCTTGAGGGAATTGGCTTTGTGTTTTCTGACAGCAGTTTTTCAAGTAGTATATTTCTTATGTTTCGTAAATAATATAAGAGGTACAGAAATAATTGCACCAATTTCAGGTCTGTATTCTACCTTATAGTGACACCAAAAGGTACAACTGGGGCAAGCAATGAAAGCTGAAAGGTCCTTGGTAGCTCAGCTGATAAAGAATCTGCCTGCAATGCAGGAGACCCTGCTTCGATTCCTGGGTCAGGAAGAGCTGCTGGAGAAGGGATAGGCTACCCACTTCAGTATTCTTGGACTTCCCTGGTGGCTCAGCTGGTAAAGAATCTGCCTGCAGTGTGGGAGACCTGGATTCAATCCCTGGGTTGGGACGATCCCTTGGAGAAGGGAATGGCTACTCACTCCAGTATTCTGGCCTGAAGAAGTCCATGGACTGTATGGTCCATGGGGTCGCAAAGAGTTGGATATGACTGAGCAACTTTCATTGAAAGCTGTAATTTGAAAGGTCACCTCAAAGAACTATAATTTCTCTCTTAATAATTCCTTGTGTTGGACTTCCGTGGTGATACCATGGTAAGAAACCGCCTGCCAGTGTAGGGGACAAAGGTTCAATCTCTGGTCCGGGAAGACTCCACATGTTGTGAAGCAATTAGGCCCATGCATCACAACTACTGAGCCCTCTTGCTGCAGCTTCTGAAGCCTGCAAGCCTAGAGCCTGTGCTCTGCGATGAGAGAAACCACCGCAAAGAGAAGCCCACACACCACAAGGAGAAGCCCATGCTCCGCAACAAGAGAGTAGCCCCTGCTCTCCACAACTAGAGACAGCCCATGCGCAGCAAGGAAGACCCAGCACAAATAAAGAACTTCTTGTGTTTGGAAAGCGATACTCATACAGCCCATACACATCTGACTTTCTCTAGCACATGCAGGAGTCGGATGGGCCTGAGTGGGGACTACAAAGATGGGCTATTGGTGTTTCTGGTTTCTAGGTAACACTGCTGAGCTCAGATTACATGTTTGCCTTATTTTCTTTATCTATGAAATGGAACTTTAAAGATGCTCAGATGAGGAAAAAGAAATAATTTCCCTAAGATCCTTCAGTTTGGGATTAACCGTGGTTTATATCTTGATCATTCTCCCTATGGTTCCCCTGCCTCCCTACCACATGCTTTCTATTAAACCACACCAGTGAGCCAAACACAGTTATCCTGGAGACTGGAAAATCATCATGCTGGCATCAGAACTCAGGAAGAAGAATTTAATCTATTGATTACAGATCCACCTGCCCCATGTGACATATGTAACAGATTAAAGCAATTTACCAGGTAGTATTTATCAGTACCCGTTTATAGGTTTATGTTTCACATTTGTTGTTCAGTCGCTCAGTCATGTTGGACTCTTTGTGACCCCACAGACTGCAGCATGCCAGGCTTTCCTATCCTTCACTATCGCCCAGAATTTGCTCAAACTCATGTTCATTGAGTTGATGATGCCATCCAACCATCTCATCCTCTGTCACTCCCTTCTCCTCCTGTCTTCAATCTTTCCCAGCACCAGGCTCTTTTTCAGTGAGCTGGCTCTTTGCATCAGGTGTCCAAAATATTAGAGCTTCAGCTTCAGCATCAATCCTTCAGATGAATATTCAGGGTTGATTTCTTTTAGGATTCACGGGTTTGATCTCCTTGCTGTCCAAGGGAACTCTCTAGAGTCTTCTCCAGCATCATAGTTTGAAAACACCAGTTCTTTAGTACTCAGCTTTCTTTATAATCCAACACTCACATCTGCACATGACTACTGGAAAAAGCACAGTTTTAATTATATGAACCTTTGTCTGCAAAGTGATGTCTCTGCTTTTTAATACACTGTCTAGGTTTGTTATAGCTTTTCCTCCAAGGAGCAAGCATCCAAACTTTATTTTTTAAAACTGTATAATCATTCAAATGCTCCTGTGACAGCTACCTCTTCCTTGAATCCTAATATCTTTCCTTTTTTTTTTTTCTTGATGTTAGCTGCTCAGTCACGTGTGACTCTTTGTGACCCCCAAGCTCCTCTGTCCATGGGATTTCTCAGGCAAGACTACTGGAACAGGTTGCGATTTCCATCTCTGGGGGTCTTCCTGACCCAGAGATCAAATGTAGGTCTCCTGCATTGCAGGAAGATTCTCTACAACTTGAGCTACCAGGTAATCTTTCCTTCTTAATTGGAGGATAACTGCTTTACAATGTTGTGTTAGTTTCTGCTGTACAACAATGTGAATCATATAAGGATACATATATCTCCTCCATTTGAGCCTCCCCGCCACTCAACGCCCCCATCCTACCTATCTAGGTCATCGCAGAGCACCGACCTGAGTCCTCTGTGATATGAAGCAACTTCCCATCAGCTGTTTTCCACCTGGTGGTGTACATGTCAATGCTGCTCTCAGGTCATCCCGCCCTCCCCACACTGTGTCCACAAGTCCACACACTGTCTGCTTCTCTAGTCTTGCCCTGCAAGTAGGTTCATCAGTACTACTTTTCTAGAATCTTTAAAAATTGGAAAGGCAAATAAAGTAGTCAAAGAGTAATGTATCAAAGTCCTTCCCAGGCAAGACTCTGGCTTTCTAATTCAAAGGTTCAGTTGCTCCTCAAATCCTTCAGCTTTCCTTTTAGGAAAACAGAACATTTGCATGGTCTGCAAGTGTTAACATCAGAGATAAAAATCAGGGGCCAGAAGTGATTTCATGCTATTTGTATTGAGAGAGCATATTGTTGTTGTTCAGCCGCTCAGTCACGCCCAGCTCTTTGCGACTCTATGGACTGCAGCACACCAGGCTCCCCTGTCCTCCACTATCTTCTGGGGTTTGCAGCAAAAAGTTTTTAAAGGACTATATGGTAGAAAAATACTTTAAATACTTTCCTTCCATAGAAAGAACTCATACAAATAGGTAGGATTAGGTTGGGCAGCAAATGGCAAGACAAACGACAGTGGACTAAGCAAAACAGAAATGTTTTTCCTTCTCATGTGAATGAAGGCTTGTGCAGAGCCTCTGTGATCATCAGGCCCTTCTGAATGCCTTCTTTTTCATTGTTCAGTTATCAGCAACATGTGTTTTCACCTTTGAGCACTATGATTTCTGTTCCAGTTCCAGACATCACATTTGAATTCAAACCAGCAGGAAAAAGGAAAAGAAAGGAGTGAGCACACCTGCTGCCTATAAGGGCATTTTATAAAGTTGCGTAGCCACTCAAAGCTTCAAGTCTATGCTGGGTATTCTCTATCCGTGCCTCCACCATAGTCCCTTCTCCATACTGCTTTAGCCTTGAAGGACTTACCTGAATGGACACCATCGATGAGCCTCCTTGCCCTCTGGCTTCCACTGATTCCAGCCAATTGAGGTAAACTCAGGAGACCAGAGGATGGAGGAAGCTGACGATGGGTATCTATTTCCCTAGCCTGTTCCCTGTCAAGTTGCTAAGGGATGGCTCTATCTTTATCTAGTGCCNACCATAGTCCCTTCTCCATACTGCTTTGGCCTTGAAGGACTTACCTGAATGGACACCATCGATGAGCCTCCTTGCCCTCTGACTTCCACTGATTCCAGCCAATTGAGGTAAACTCAGGAGACCAGAGGATGGAGGAAGCTGATGATGGGTATCTATTTCCCTAGCCTGTTCCCTGTCAAGTTGCTAAGGGATGGCTCTATCTTTATCTAGTGCCTGAGTGGGAGTGTCTAGTAAAACCAACTAAAACTCAATCTTTTATTATTACCATGCACAAACAATTCTGGGCTTCCCAGGCTCAGTGGGTAAAGAACCTCCAGCAATGCAGAAGATGCAAGAGATATGGGTTCAGTTCCTGGGCGAGGAAGATCTGCTGGAGGAGGGCATGGCAACCCACTCTAGNCCTGAGTGGGAGTGTCTAGTAAAACCAACTAAAACTCAATCTTTTATTATTACCATGCACAAACAATTCTGGGCTTCCCAGGCTCAGTGGGTAAAGAACCTCCAGCAATGCAGAAGATGCAAGAGATATGGGTTCAGTTCCTGGGCGAGGAAGATCTGCTGGAGGAGGGCATGGCAACCCACTCTAGTATTCTTGCCTGGAGAACCCCATGGACAGAAGAGCCTGGCAGGCTGCAGTCCATAGGTCACAGAGTCAGACATGACTGAAGTGACTGAGCACGCACACACACACAGACGATTTTAAACAATATCAAGGATTAACACCACTCCTGCCATCTACAGACCACTCCCACCTTTACCTCTCCCTACCTGTGGCCACCGCCTCTCCCACGGATTACAGCTCCTGTCAATCATCCATCTTCATCCAGTGACTCTCTCCAGGTTTATTAATCACTTCTTCCTCTTGCTCCTCAGGCCCAGGGGTGAAAACAGCTCTCTGTATATGTTCCTCTGAGTTTCCAAAACTCCTACACACACTCTCTCTTTAGTTACTTTATTAAACTCTGCCCAATTATCCAGTTTGAGTGCATCATGTATTTCTTGCTGGCACTATGGCTGATTCCACCAGCAGCAAGGGAGTTTTCATCTTGAAGTAGTCAAAAGCTAAGATAAAATTTTAAAGTTCTTTATTGAAAAAAAGTGATAACCTAGATATCAGGAGAACAACAATCTCTGTCATNCTTTATTAAACTCTGCCCAATTATCCAGTTTGAGTGCATCATGTATTTCTTGCTGGCACTATGGCTGATCCCACCCAGCAGCAAGGGAGTTTTCATCCTGAAGTAGTCAAAAGCTAAGATAAAATTTTAAAGTTCTTTATTGAAAAAAAGTGATAAACTAGATATCAGGAGAACAACAATCTCTGTCATCCGCAATACATTATTTTCCCTTATTGAATTTAGAGATCACAGATCTACCAAATGTAAATACTCTTAAGATTATTCCCAGGCAAAGCTCTCATTCCTCTAACCACTTTTGCTCTTCCCTCCAAGGGAAGTTTCAAAGAAACCATCTAGATGGGTGCCAAGTAAAAGGAACTTGATTCAGTCCTAATATCCACTCAGAGGTGACCTTAGGAAAGGTTATATTCAAAACATGACCGACTGAACAGAGGGACATCCTGCCCAGTTAGAACAGACACTGCCGNTTCCCTCCAAGGGAAGTTTCAAAGAAACCATCTAGATGGGTGCCAAGTAAAAGGAACTTGATTCAGTCCTAATATCCACTCAGAGGTGACCTTAGGAAAGGTTATATTCAAAACATGACCGACTGAACAGAGGGACATCCTGCCCAGTTAGAACAGACACTGCCGGGACTTCCCTGGTGGTCCAGGGGCTAAGACTCTGCCCTCCCAATGCAGGGGGCTCAGGTTTAATCCCTAGTCAGAGAACTAGATCCCACACACAACTGAAGATCCTGCATGCCACAACTAAGGCCTAGTACAGCCAAATAAATGATAAAATAAATAAAAATAATAATAATAATAAAAGAACAGACACTGCCTGGTGTGCCATTCCAGTGCAGATCCACTGGACATTTTCCNAGAATCCCAGGGAAGGAGGAGCCTGGTGGGCTGCTGTCTATGGGGACACACAGAGTCGGACACAACTGAAGCGACTTAGCAGCAGCAGCATGTTACTCTCTCCTCACATCTCACCCTCTTTTTCCTCCCCCACCTCCCATGTCCATAAATCTGTTCTCTATGTCTGCATCTCCATTGCTGCCCTGCAAATAAATTCATCAGTACCATCTTTCTAGATTCCATATATATGTATTAGTATACAATATTTATCTTTCTCTTTCTGACTTACTTCACTCTGTATAATAGGCTCTAGTTTCATCCACCTCATTAGAACTGGCTCAAATGCATTCCTTTTTATGGTTATTAAATATTCCAGTGTATATATGTACCACAGCTTCTTTATCCATCCACCTGTGGATGGACATCTAGGTTGCTTCATGTTCTAGCTATTGTAAATAGTGCTGCAATAAACATTGGGGTACATGTGTCTTTTTTCAATTTTGGTTTCCTCAGGATATATGACCAAGAGTGGGATTGCTGGGTCATATAGTGGTTTTATTCCTAGTTTTTTAAAGAATATTCATACCATCTTCCATATTGGCTGTATCAGTTTACATTCCCACCAACAGTGCAAGAAGATTCCCTTTTCTCCACACCTTATCATACACATGAAAAGATGCTCAGCATCGCTCATTATTAGAGAAATGAAAGTCAAAACTACATTGAGANTTTTATTCCTAGTTTTTTAAAGAATATTCATACCATCTTCCATATTGGCTGTATCAGTTTACATTCCCACCAACAGTGCAAGAAGATTCCCTTTTCTCCACACCTTATCATACACATGAAAAGATGCTCAGCATCGCTCATTATTAGAGAAATGAAAGTCAAAACTACATTGAGATATCACCTCACACCAGTTACAGTGGCCACCATCAAAAAGTCTACAAACAATAAATGCTGGATGTACAAACTTTTTTCAGTGGGGATACTATATTAAGTGGTAATCAAGGAAACAAATAAATATCAGCTGTAGGAGAACTGATGAATTAGAAATGGGTGGGAGGGGCGGATTCTGACTTATAACCAACCAGGGAGGGTAGGAGACCCTAGAGACTCTCAGTGAAAACTCCAGGGATCCCCCAAAGCACAGGTCTTAAAATATATTATCTATGTTCTTAGTTTATGCCTCTTAAGGACATTCATGGTAAAAATTAACATAATCACAGTTTTACTATTTCTTTCAGCTGAAAACATTTTAAAATTTGTTGAACGGGTGTTTCTCTGCCTTTACTTATTTGAACACTGTCTTAGTTCAGGCTGCTGCCACAGAATACCATACACCAGCTGCCTTATGAACAACAGAAATGTTTTTCTCACAGCTCTTTGGCTGGGAAGTTCATGGTCAAGGTGCTGGGAGATGCAATGTCTAGTGAGCATACACTTCCTGGTTCATCAGTTCAGTTCAGTTCAGTCACTCAGTCATGTCTGACTCTTTGTGACCCCATGAATTGCAGCACGCCAGGCCTCCCTGTCCATCATCAACTCCCGGAGTTCACTCAGACTCATGTCCATTGAGTCAGTGATGCCATCCAGCCATCTCATCCTC
>SJYA01002090.1:1128375-1149378 GCA_006410615.1 Neotragus moschatus
TTTCATGGCCGCAGTCACCATCTGCAGTGGTTTTGGAGCCCAAAAAAATAAAGTCTGACACTGTTTCCACTGTTTCCCCATCTATTTCCCATGAAGTGATGGGACCAGATGCCATCCTGGTTCATAGTCAGCTATATTTTGGCTAAGTCCTCACCTGATAGAATGCTTGCTTCTTTTATAAAGGCACTAATCCCATTCATGAGGGCTCAACTCTCATGACTTAAATCACTCCAAGATCCCACCTCTGTAACACTATAACTTTAAGGAATTAGATTTCAACATATAATATCAAACCAGTCAATCCTAAAGGAAAGAAACCCTGAATATCCATGAGAAGGACTGATGCTGAAGCTCCAATACTTTGGCCACGTGATGCAAAGAGCAGACTCGCTGGAAAAGACCCTGATGCTGGGAAAGATTGAAGGCAGAATGAGAAGGGGACNTGACTTAAATCATTCCAAGATCCCACCTCTGTAATACTATAACTTTAAGGAATTAGATTTCAACATATAATATCAAACCAGTCAATCCTAAAGGAAAGAAACCCTGAATATCCATGAGAAGGACTGATGCTGAAGCTCCAATACTTTGGCCACGTGATGCAAAGAGCAGACTCGCTGGAAAAGACCCTGATGCTGGGAAAGATTGAAGGCAGAATGAGAAGGGGATGACAGAGGATGAGATGGTTGGATGGCATCACCATTTCGATGGATATGAGTTTGAGCAAGTTCCAGGGGTTGGTGATGGACAGGGAAGCCTGGTGTGTTGCAATCCATGAGGCCACGAAAAGTCGGACAAAACTGAGCAACTGAACTGACTGAAACTCTCTCTCCCCAACAAAATGTTTAATAAAGCACCCATTTCTCACCCATGCCTCATGGAATGGGTTTTCTTCTAGGGAGAAAGAGAGAGAGTTTAACACATAGCAATTCACTTCAAAGAAAACTCTGTAAAGCATGTCTCTTTTCTCAGAATCTTGCCCCGGACACCCCAGTACTCACTCTTTTACTGACTTCATGAACTCTGAAGAATGAAAATCTAGGAGCCATCTCCACCAGGGAACAGCCTTAGGCAAAACTGAGCAATAGAGATAAAAGAACTTTCATGATTCCATCTGAACCCCTGAATCCAGTCACACTTGAAGCCAGCAAAACTGGCAAGCAGCCAGAATGAAAGCTAGATTCTTCAGTATTGTAAGCTGACAAATTCATGTTAGTTCACATTGCCATCTATACCTTGAAGCTAAATGATTCCCAAACAACACTTCTTATTATAAAATAAAGAAATTGAGATGCTAAGAAATCAATTAAGTTGAATAAGTCCACATGGCACTAAATGGGAGAGCAGTAATTCTATTCTAATTTAGCTCCAAAGTCTCTGCACTCTCCCCTATCCCCCACAAGGCCCCAGAGTATCTTGTTTTTCAGCTCTCCATCACAGACAGTGACTTTCACATATGCTAGTTTCCATTTGCTACGAATGTCTTTAGATTATTCAGATCCCACTGGAGACGTATTCTCATGGAACTCTTCCACTCTCTCACTTCTCTTTGTCATCCACCTACACTGTAATCATCACTAAAAGCTGGTTTTCACAGCCTAAACAACTCAGAGCAGTAAGAACCGTGACTGTGGAGCAAAGAGAAGAATATATCTTCCTGATTTGGGATCCAAAGACAAATTTCCACAATAGTCCTTGGAGTAAATGACAAGTTCTATTCTCATCGATGGCAGAGTGCCATATTTTGACAATAGTTTCAACATGAGCAGCCTGCTGGGAGGGCAGTGTTGGTGACGCTTCTTAAAACTTTTTTCAAAAATGCAATGTGCTTTCCCACTTACCAATTGGTTCAGGAAAGAGAGAAAATGTCACAAAGGAAAGTTGAGATGACCTTTGAAAACGTAAACAATGACAGTCATTGATGAGACTATGAACGTAGTCAAAACAAAAGTAACACTCCTTTATCCCTTGGTAGACATTTCAGAACACATCCGTGTTCTTGGCCATGGAGTATACACTCTGTCTTGGTAACTGGATTCTCACCTTGCAGCCAAATCAGTCAGACAAGGAAAAGACACAAAGCAGAGTGAGGAAAACCCCCACCAGCGTGCCTCCTGACACACATGAACACACATACACACAAAGGAACCCACTCAGAAGCAATGAGAACAGAGGGTGCATTGGTTTTGAAGACTGAGAAAATTGCATATAAGTCACGGCTCCACCACTTTATGTTATGTGAACATGTGGAAAATTACATAAGTTCTCCAAGTCTTGTCTAGAACATGGAGATAATGCCTACTGTTCTGGCTTGCTACCAAGATTCTATAACATAACATACCTGGGGTCCCCTAAATAGCAGTGATGGCTATTTACTCTTCCTTTGGAACCACTCAGGTCAGATTTCCCTCATAAGGCTTCACGCATGGCATAACGATGAAGCTTTGGTTCAGACCAATCTGGGTTCAAATCCTGGCTTAGTCAAGTCCTAACGCTGCATCTTAGGACAATGTATCCTTTAGTTTTTGCTCTGTGAGAAACAACCACAAAATCTCAGTGGCCTACAACAGTAAGCACTGACGTTGCCTGAATGCCTGCGGGTCAGCCAAGCGTTGGCTACTCCAAACTGGGCTCAATCCAGGGGGCTCCTCTGAGTCATGTTGTAGTTCCTCACACATCTGCTGGCTGGCTGGGAAAGCTTTCCTGAGGTGGCTTTGATGCATGAGTCTTCTATTCTACTCCTGAAGCAGAAACTCTATTTACCAGCACCTGGGCGTCTCCACAGCAATGGTAAAAGGACAAGCAAAAAGACCAGAGGCTTCCAAGTGCTAAGCTTGGCACCAGCACACCATCACTTCTGCCATATTCTACTGGCCAAAGCCAGCCCAGCTATACAGCCAAGTTCAAAATTAAGAGGTTTCAAGATACTCCTCTTCCTTTAGTAGTTGGAAGTACAAAGTCACATGACAAAGCTAAGGAGGAGTGAAGAACTGGGGAGAGTGATATATAATCTATCTCTCACATAATGTGCCTTGGTTCCTTCATCTGTAAAGTAGGACTAATTCTACCTACAGAACTGATTCTTTTAGATATTAACGATGTACTTGTATGCCCATCACACTCTCATAAAGAGCACTTGATACATGTTGGCTAACAGTGGGCGTCAATGCAGTGGGCATGTNCTCTCACATAATGTGCCTTGGTTCCTTCATCTGTAAAGTAGGACTAATTCTACCTACAGAACTGATTCTTTTAGATATTAACGATGTACTTGTATGCCCATCACACTCTCATAAAGAGCACTTGATACATGTTGGCTAACAGTGGGCGTCAATGCAGTGGGCATGTGAGTGCAGTGGTGGTGGTGGTTGTTTAGTTGCTTAGTCGCAAAGTCATGTTGGATTCTTGAGACCCTGTGGACTGCATCCCACCAGGCCCCTCTGTCCATGGGATTTCCCAGGCAAGACTACTGGAGTGGATTTCCATTTCCTTCTCCAGATCTTTCTGATCCAAGGATCGAACCTGTGTCTCCTGCATTGGTAGGTGGATTCCTTACCACTGAGCCAGGAGGGAATCCCAAGTGGAGTGGTACGCTGTCCCAAATCTTTCTAGAGTGTTCTGGCTTGCTTTATTCATTCATTCATTTGTTAACTATTTATATAACATTCATTGCTTAGTTGCTCAGTCGTGTCTGACTCTTTGTACCCCCCCAGGCTCCTCTGTCCATGGGATTCTCCAGGCAAGAACACTGGAGTGGGTAGCCATGCCTTCCTTCAGGGGATCTTCCCAGCCCAGATGGATTCTTCANAGCCGCTCCCGTTCCACCTGCTTCTGGGCAACCACCAACCCATTCCTGCGTCGGTAGCTTTCCCTCAGCGGCCGTTTCACTAATGGAATCACACACGTGCAGCCTTAGGACTTGGCAGCAGCTGATCCCTCCTCCCAGATGCTCTTCCCTCCTCCCATTCCAATCATCTTCCCTAGGAGGCCTTCCTGGGGCCTCTCCTGAGGTCAAATCCCCCAAGCATAACTTTCTCATAAAAGCCCAAAGTTTCTCTCTGGAGCATTTTTTTCACAGATGCTGTGCATGGTAACTTCACTGGGTTTCCCTGGTGGCTCAGATGGAAAAGAATCTGCCTGGGATGCAGGAGACCTGGGTTCGACCTCTGGGCTGGGAAGATCCCCTGGAGGAGGGCACGGGCAACCCAGTCCAATATTCTCAGCTGGAGCACTCCATGGACAGAGCCGCCCGGTGGGCTACATACAGTTTGTGGGGTTGCAGTTCATGTTCTCTACATTAAGAGTGTAAAGTTTATTAGGCAGGAACATGTCTGACTTGTTTACCACTATTTGTCAGGGCCTCGCCAGAACCTGGCATACACTGTAAACCGACTGAGTGGATGAGTGAGTGAGTGAGTGTCCTTACAAAGAAAAAGTCACCTCGTTCCCCTTTACAGAATTCCTCCTTTACAGAGGAGGAGACATGGAGACCTGACTTCACAGCTGGGTTCGGGCTGCTCGTGAGGTCTTGGACCAGCTTGGCAGGAACCATCATGACTNTGGCATACACTGTAAACCGACTGAGTGGATGAGTGAGTGAGTGAGTGTCCTTACAAAGAAAAAGTCACCTCGTTCCCCTTTACAGAATTCCTCCTTTACAGAGGAGGAGACATGGAGACCTGACTTCACAGCTGGGTTCGGGCTGCTCGTGAGGTCTTGGACCAGCTTGGCAGGAACCATCATGACTCCTCCACCTACCCCCATTACCCACTGCATGATGTGGTGTGGCCGAATTCATATGCATTAATGACCTTGGGGGTCATTAATTAATGTGGAGGGGCCCCCGCCCCTCACANTACAAGTCTCCAATGTCCACAGCAGAAACTACACTTGAAACAGACTAAAGAGAGGCCCCTTTACTCTGACAAAATTCAATTGTTACCATAAATCAGAAGAAAACAGAAAAGATAAATCTAAAGGAATACATCTGGGGTTGATAGTCTGTTGGCAAATAATCTTTTCTTGTTTCTCCCAAAGGTCTATAGTGAGGGGAGCTGGGGGTAGGGTGGGGCTTGGGGAGTAGTGTATTAGAGGAAAATGCTCTCTTTGGAGAAAGATTAGCTGTGAAACAGGTAGATCAAAAAACAAAAGTCAGGAAGCGTGCCTTCTATTCCAGCTCTGAGTGGCCTCATACAATTTGTGTCAACTCTGTGAGTGTGGAGACTTTTGCTCTAAATAATAGAAGGAACTGGACAAGTTGATTCTCCANGTGGGGCTTGGGGAGTAGTGTATTAGAGGAAAATGCTCTCTTTGGAGAAAGATTAGCTGTGAAACAGGTAGATCAAAAAACAAAAGTCAGGAAGCGTGCCTTCTATTCCAGCTCTGAGTGGCCTCATACAATTTGTGTCAACTCTGTGAGTGTGGAGACTTTTGCTCTAAATAATAGAAGGAACTGGACAAGTTGATTCTCCAGCTCTGAGAGTCTACGATTTTAACCTAAAGCCAGATTGAGAAAGATGAGAAATCAAAGTTCATGAATCACAGGGAAATCAGACACTCTAAGCTTAATTTAGTCCCTTTATTGTCTCTTTGGTTCTGGTTTTTCTTTCCTGTGGGCAAGCTATCTTTCCTATAGCTTTGAAAAAAATATTTAATAAAAAAGATAAAAAATATTCCCAGAATCTGTCGGTTTGCGGGGAAATGGGACAAGAGACAGCTGTCGTAGGGCAACACAGACAGAGAATCTAGGAAAATGCATGCTCCCAGCCCACTTCCAAGTAAGACGTGCAGGCCAATTACAAACCTTCTCAGAGGAGCCCAAGCTTTAGAACCACTCGCGAAGTAGTCCCAGCACTGCACTAGGCCATCTCCTGCTGTGAGCGGGCTTCGCTTCCACTGCCAAACTGAAGCCCTGTGTGGTCTGCATGGCACAGAGATGAGGAACCAGGCTGTCACTCACACTCTGAGAGGTTTCCTTGGCAAGCAAAGCTCTGGGAGGTACCGTGCAACAAACACCAAATAAACATTTCTGTAGGGAGCTTCACAGATGTCAGATTTTCTGCAGCAAATATTGAAATACACCTAAAAGCCATGTTTGTTTCCCAGCAAAGATGCCTTAACAGGCTCCTCGAATTGGTTAGCTCTATGGCTTTAGAAAATTTTGACATTCTGGGGTTAGCCACAAAAACCGAGTAACTGTATATTACCTAAAAGCTACAAAGATTGTGCTTATAGGAAGAGAGCTCTTATTTGCAATGTAATTTATATGTTCTGTGCTAAGCATTTGAAACTCACAGCTGTCCTCTAAGGAAGCACTTTCTCTAAACTAATAGACTTTACCTCCTTTTTTTTTTTTTTTTACCAGTTTTAAGATTATAAAAAAAAACTGAGCACAAGATCTAGGGGTCCATTTGATAACTCCCAATCCCCTACCCTCATTCTCCATCTTGTATTAGTGTCGTACATTTGTTACAATTGACGAGCCAATATTAATTACATCATTCTTAACTGAAATTTATAGATTTCATTAGAGTTCACTTTGTGTGCTATATATGCTATAAGTTTTGACAATAATGTAAGATGACAGGCATCCACCATTACAGTCTCATACAGAATAGCTTCACTTCCCTAAAACTCCCCTGTGGATCCAAGATTCACTCAGTCTAGTACTGCAGGCACCCAGGACAGACACCTTCACGCTCCCTTTCCTCACCTGTGGCAGACATTACTAATCAATCATGGCTCACTTTCTCCATGAGCCCATATGAAGCTCTGTCAGCACAGGGCTTCAGGCAACTACTACCACAAACCATCACTGACCTCAGGATGAAACTTGTTAGTGAGCCCTACACCAAAAAGATACCTGCTTGATTAAGAGCAGCTTCCAGGGAAAACTGGAGATTAAAACTTGAATTTCACAGAGCTTTACCAGCTCTGAAACTCTCCAACTGAACACAGGCTTAGTCCAATATTTTCATTTCTATTTTCAATAAGGTGGGAAATTAATCATATAAGGTGACAAATATCCCTCTGGCTTGGAATTTCTAGTGACATAGTAAATGTTAATTTAATCCCCTGCCTAGGACTATTCCCCTCCTCCTTTCCCCTGCCAACCACTACTTCAGGGTTACTGTGCAAACTTTCCTTCCATGTTTTATATGTTACTGTATTTATTCCCCGCCACAACTTGTACATTTAAATATATATATATATAGATATAATTTTTTACATATCATATGTTTCCCCATATATCTGTGCAAGGATTTCTCTAAGGTATACACCCAGAAGTGAATTAACTGGATTTTAGGGTATACATGGTTTCAACCAAAGTAGAATTTACCTAATTTTTCTACTTGTAATTATTTCTTTCTAAGTCCATCTCCTCTTCTAGACTGTAAGCTTCTTGAGTGCCTCAAATGTGATAGTGTTAGTCACTCAGTCATATCCAACTCTTTGTGACCTCATGGACTATAGCCCACCAGGCTGCTCTGTCCATAGGATTCTCTAGGCAAGAATACTGGAGTGGGTTGCCATTTCCTTCTCCAATTGAATGTGATAGGCACCCAATTAATATCTGATGAATGAAGCAATTTAATTTCAATTCTAGTAACTGGGGCTGATTTTAACTGCATCCCTAATCCCTCCTTTTCCCAAACCACTTTCACTATAAATAGTGCTATGGACCAAGTTGTGTTCCTCTCAAATTCATATATGGATGTGAGAGTTGGACCATAAAGAAGACTGGGCACCGAAGAACTGATGCTTTCAAACTGTGGTGCTGAAGAAGACTCTTGAGAGTCTCTTGGACAGCAAGGAGATCAAACCAGTCACTCCTAAAGGAAATCAGTGCTGAATATTCATTGGAAGGACTGACGTTGAAGCTGAAACGCCAATACTTTGGCTACCTGATGGGATGAGCTGACATTAGAAAAGACTCTGATGCTGCGAAAGATTGAGGGCAGGAGGAGAAAGGGGAAACAGAGGATAAGATGGTTGAATGGCCAAAGGACATGAGTTTGATCAAACTCTAGGATTTAGTGAAAGGCAGGCAAGACTGGTGTGCTGTGGGAAGCCTGGTGTGCTGCAGTCCACAGGGTAGCAAAAAGTCAGACACAACTTAATGACTGAACAGCCACAAAGGAGACAGGAAATCAGAGTGGGGATGGAGAAGTCCAGGGACCTGTGACAGCACAGAAGAGGCACCTCTGTGCCTGAGGTTTGGAAAAACTGAGGGCAAGAGAAGGGGGTGACAGAGGATGAGATGGTTGGATGACATCACTGACTCAACAGACGTAAGTCTGAACAAGCCCCAGGAGATAGTGAAGGACAGGGACACCTAGAGTGCTGTAGTCCATGGGGTAGCAAAGAATCAGACATGACTTAGTGATTGAACAATGACAACAACAAAATTCATAGTTTGAAGCTCCAATCCCCTAACTCAAAATGTGACTATATTTGGTGATTAAATTAAAATAAGGCTGTTAGGATGGGCCCTTATCCAATCTGACTGGTGGTTTTATTTAAAAAAAAAAAAAAAAGAAAGAAATTTGGACACAAAAAGAGACACAATGGCTGTGCACACACAGAGGGAAGAGCATGTGAGGACGTGGCAAGAAGGAAGCCATCTGCAAGCCAAGAAGAAAGGCCTCAGGGGAAACCAACCCTGACCACACCTTGATCTTGGACTCCCAGGCTTCGGAACTATGATAAATAAATGTCTGCCGTGTTCTATTATGGCCACCACAGCAAATAAGGTGGAATGCTACCTCTACAAACGAAGAATCCAAATTGCCATGTCCAAGCCCCTTTCTATATTGTCTCCATTAAACTCAGAAACCCAAATTTCCAGCTTAGCAGTCTTTCCTGAGAGTCCCTTGGACAGTAAGATCAAACCAGTCAGTCTGAAGGGAAATGAACCCTGAATACTCATTGGAAGGACTGATGCTGAAGCTGAAGCTCCAATATTTTGGTCACCTGTTGCAAGAAGCCAACTCACTGGAAAAGTCCCAATGCTGGGAAAGACTGAGGGCAGAAGGAGAAAAGGGTGTCAGAGGATGAGATGGCTGGATGGCATCACTGATGCAATGGACATGAACCTGGGCAAATTTCAGGAGATAGTGAGGGACAGGGAGGGCTAGTGTGCTGCAATCCATGGGGTCACAAAGAGTAGGACACGACTGGGCAACTGAAAAACAACAGTCTTTCCATTACACCACTGAGTCTGAAGCTATTCCATGGAATTTCAAGTTACACACAGTGGGGACACACTCTGAGTAAAATGTTGGTAAGTTGCAGATTTTTAGGATCCCTTACCATGGACATCGGAAAAATGGCTCAGAGGGCAAAGTGTCTGCCTGCAAGGTGGAAGACCTGGGTTCGGTGGTCCCTGAGACCTGGGTTCGATCCCTGGGTCAGGAAGATCCCCTGGAGAAGGAAATGGCAACCCACTCCAGTACTCTTGCCTGGAAAATCCCATGGACAGAGAAGCCTGCAGGCTACAGTCCATGGGGTCGCAAAGAGTTGGACACAACTGAGCGACTTCACTTTCACTTTCACCATGGACATCAGAACAGTTTCATAAAATTGGACTTTCTCCCTAAATTGTCCAAATCAAGAACTTGAAGGGTTTGAAAAATAAATTGGGAAGAGTGCTAAAGATACCATAAAAGTGATTTTTTCAAAAATTTTCCAAGGAAAAGATTCAAGATCAGAGTTAGGTAATGAAAATATTTAATAAGACAATTTTATTTATAATAAGTAGAAAACTTGTAAACAATGCAAATTTCATCAAAACAGGAGTGAATAACAACAAGTGTAGTTTAGCATTATGATTAAATACTGCTCAGCAATAAAAATGAACACTCTACTGAACCACACCAAAACCTGGACACATCTCAAAAACAGTACACTGAGAGCAAAAAGCCAAATATAAGACAGAGCACATTCTGTCCGATTTCCTCTTTGAGAAGGTATAAAAAAGCCAAGACGAATCCTTTGTGACCAAAAGCAGAACAGAGGTGCCTGGGGGCAGGGGAGGGAGGGGAACAACTTGAAATGGGGCATTGGGGAATTTGAAAGCAGTAAAAATATTCTCTCTCTTGTCTGTAGGGATGGTTATACAGATGTATGTAGTTGTCAAAATTCATCAAATGTTAGACTTCCAATGGGGTCTTATATAAATAAACCTCAAATTTTGATTTCATAAAAAGACAAAAATGGTCAAAAGCTAGTATGTCATTTGATCCTTGTTATTCCACTCTACTACTCTTAAAAACATGTGTATTTTTAATGTGACTTTGCCTGCCTCAGCAACTGCAGAAGCATAAATAATGAGTAATTCTGTGAATGAGTATACTTTTTCTATCTTGCTGCCCAAATAGATCTTTTCTTTCCATGCCCTGCTGATATCTCAGTCCAGCTCCTTTTTTTTTTTACCACTTTTAAGAGTTATTCCTCCCACTTCTGCTTCAACCTTCCTTTTTGTTGTTTCTTTGTTGTTTTGCTTTGTAGTCCCAAAAAGCACTTGTTGTTTAGTTGCTAAGTCATGTCCAACTCTTTTGCAACCCCATGGACTGCAGCCCACCAGCTTCCTCTGTCCATGAGATCTTCCATTCATGGCTGCCATTTCCTGATCCAGGGGATCTTCCCAACCCAGAGATCAACTGAACCCATGTCTCCCACAGTGGCAGGTAGATTCTTTACCACTAAGCCACCAGGAAAGTCCTTAAGCACACACAGAATTATGCAAATTGTAATCCTTGCTTTAATGCACACTATTGTCATTGGTTCCTGTACAATTCTCTTTCATTCTATTTTATTTTGAACAATATTATGAATACCCCCCCACTGCCCAGTCTAAGAAGCAGAGCATTAATTAACTATAACTTACATCTTCCCATGTGTTTTCCTTATACCCTTTCGTTTGCTTCCTCCTAAAATTTTATTCATTGCACTTATAGTTCTGCTTTCTTTTCTTTTTTTTTTTTTTTTTTTTAGTTTTTCACAAGCAAATTGTCTCATTTTATTTAAGTTGGACATTTCTAAAACAGGTATCATACTGTACTCTATTCCTTAGGATAAAATGTTATTGCAACATAGAGTTAATCCACTCTCACAGACACATGATAATCTGTTGTGTACACTTCTACAATATTTGGACCATTTTGTCTTGGGCATTTAGGATGTGTCCAGGATTTTGTTATTATAATAGTTCAGCTATGAACACTCTTATCTGTGACCTCTGGTGCATATGTACATGGACTTCTCTCGGGCATATGTACCCAGGAACAAGATATTAGGTCATAGGGCATCAAAATGCCCAACTTTACAAGTTAATGGCAAACTGCTTCTCAAAATTCTAAGGCTATTGGATGAGAACAAATCATTAAATGAAGAGGGAATGATACATTTTCTGAAACATTGACTATTACCTTTACTTTCTTTAATATACACAGATATATATGGGGCTTCCCAGGTGGCACTAGTGGTAAAGAACCTGCCTGCCAATGTCAATGCAGGAGATAGAAGAGACCTGGGTTTGATCCCTGGGTCAGGAAGATCCCGTGGAGGAGGGCACGGCCCCCCACTCCAGTATTCTTGCCTGGAGAATCCCAGGGATGAAGGAGCCTGGCAGGCTACAGTCCACAGAGTCGCAAAGAGTCAGACACAAATGAAGTGATTTAGCAGACATGCACACACATATATATACATATATCATCATTTATTAAAATCAGAAAATAAATCATATGCCATGTCCTACTTGGCTTCTTCATAAAATCTCAGTTGGAATATTTATGAACAATAAGGAAAATATTTTCCCCTATTTTTCCAGAAAATTGGAAGCTATTATCATTAGCCTCTTTTAACAAGCTTTCTTTTTTATTAGTTAATTTATTTATTTTATTTTTGGCTGTTCTGGGTCTTCATTGCTGCACATGGGCTTTTTCTAGTTGCAGTGGGGGCAGCGGGCTACTCTTCATTGCCCTCTGCTGGCTTCTCATTGCTTTGATTTCCTGCTGTGGAAAACAGGCTCTAGGCATGCAGGCTTCAGTAGTTGTGATACACGGGCTTTTGCTGCCCTGGGCATGTGAAATCTTCCCCGACCAGGAATCAAACCCATGCCCCCTGCCTTGGCAGGTGGACTCTTATCCACTGTACCACCAGGGAAGTTCCAACAAGTTTTAGAAATAAGAACAATAGTAATGACAAGTTGAGCACTGTTTATGACCTATGCATGTATTTATGGTTCGTAGTTTAGTTCTCAAAACAATCTTATTAAGAAGTTCCTGTTACTATTTCCATTTTACAGAAATGTAGATTGGGATTTAGACAGAGGAATCCTGAGTGAGTGAGTGAAGTTGCTCAGTCGTGTCCAGCTCTTTATGACCCTGTGGACTGTAGTCTACCAGGCTCCTCCGTCCATGGGATTTTCCAGGCAAGAGTGCTGGAGTGGACTGCCATTTCCTTCTCCAGGGGATCTTCCTGACCCAGGAATCAAACCCAGGTCTCCCACATTGCCGGCAGACGCTTTACTGTCTGAGCCACCAGGGAAGCCCTAGTGAGTAGTTAACTTAGCATGCAAATCCACCATCCTAGTGCACCAGAGGGATGGTACGGGGAGGGAGGAGGGAGGGGGGGTTCAGGATGGAGAACACGTGTATACCTGTGGCGGATTCATGTTGATGTGTGGCAAAACCAATACAATACTGTAAAGTAATTAACCTCCAATTAAAATAAATAAATTTATATTTTTAAAAAATTCACCATCTTCTTTCCCATTGTACACCTGGTCATCTCAAGACTTGCGTAAATTTCTGTGACACTGACTTTCCCACAGAATGTTTCCGTTGTCTCTCTCAAGGTTTCCTCTGGGTGTATGAGACTGTCGTGGTGAGATCCTGCTGTTCGTTCACTCTCGGCCATGCTGGGCTGTGTCTACATCTCGCTCTTCAATGTAACTGCCACCATTAGCCACAGAGTGCCCCGTGGATCCATGTCTCCCCCTCTTGTGGCAATTCCTTTCAGATTTGAGTCACACACACACACTCACTCACATACTCCCATTCACACACACATACTCCACCCACCTTGCCTCCTTCCCACTGATGACACTGCAGATCTTTACAGTCTTTTCTTGGCTGGATGTTGTGAAAGGGATGCTGAACTGATTGGAAGCAGGAGAAATGTGTCCTTCATCAGCAATGAACTGCACATTTTGGACAAATCATGTAACCTCTTTGAGGCTAAATTCTTGTTGTCGTGAAGATCAAATGAGATGACTCATGTGACAGCCCTTCAGGAAATATAAACTGCCAAATAAAGCCAAGTTACTGCTATTGCTGTCAGCCCCCTTTCTTATAACAATGCTATTTGAACCCTGAATTAAATGGGTATCACATTGACATTCACAAAACTTGGACAGTGCAGTATAATAAAGTGAGGGTGAGCCTGGAATAAAATGTATTGAGTTTTCAGCTGGCTCTTCAGCTTATAAAATACATGTCCTTAAGCCTTAACAACCTTACCTGAAAAATGACAATGATACTATCTACCACAAAGAGTGAGGATTAAATTGTATGTCTTACATAAAGCATCTATGGCAGGGAGAATTCTAAAGTGGTCCCCAAGATTCTTGTCCTCTGAGACATGCCATGTATAGTCCTCTATACTGAGTATGTGTAGGGTGTATAGGGCTTACCTTGTGGTTCAGCTGGTAAAGAATCCACCTGCAATGCAAGAGACCTGGGTTTGATCCCTGGATTGGGAAGATGCCCTGGAGAAGGGAAAGGCTACCCACTCCAGTATTCTGGCCTAGAGAATCCCATGGACTACAGCCCATGGGGTCGCAAAGAGTCAGACACGACTGAGCGACTTTCACATGCCAAGGTGTGTAAATATGATATGATTTTTACTCCCATGATTAGATTACTAATAAACTGACTTTGAGTTAGTCAAAATGATTATCCTGGGTGACCCTGCCCTAATCAGATGAGTCATTAAGTGAGGTATTCGACCCTTCCTGAAAGAAGAGATTCCAACTGAGAGAGAGACAGTGAAACCCTCCTGTTGACCCTGAAGAAGCAAATTATGTGTGGGGGGAACAGCTCACATTGCTAGGACCCGAGGGTGACCTCTAGGAGCTGAGGGAATCTCCAGACAACAGCCGGCAAGAAAAAAAGGACCTCAGTCCCACAGCTGAGGAGGAGGACATTGCAACCCACTCCAGTGTTCTTCTCTGAAGAATCCCACGGACAGAGGAGCCTGGTGGGCTACAGTTGCAAAGAGTCAGACACAACTGAAGGGACTTAGTGTGCACGCACACACACTCAAAGCTGGAAAGATTTGAACTNGCAACCCTCAGATTAAAATTTAAGCCTTCTGAATGCAAGTCTGGTCAGAGGAGGCCTCACTGAGGAGATGCTGAGGTCCAACACACACGTGGCAGAAAAGCCTTCCAGGCAGAAGGAAGACACAGTGCAGAGGCTGAGACAGGCATCTTAGGAAACAGCCAGGAGGCCAGTGTGCCTGCAGCCCACTGGGCAAAGCGAAGAAAGGGAGAAAAGATGTGAGAAAGGTGACAGTAGGCCAGATCAAGTACAGCAGACAAGGTGAGTCTTTCTGATTTCCCAGAGAGCATGACTTCCACCTCTGCTCTCTGCACCCTGCACCCAGAGAGAGGAGGCAACTGGACACAGGAGCATTGATAGTCAAAATATAGACAACCTGGATATTCAGCCATGTATGTGTGTTAGCCACTCAGTCCTGTCCAACTCTTTGCAACCCCATGGACTGTAGCCAGTCTCCTTTGTCCATGGAATCCTCCAGGCAAGGATACTGGAATGAGTAGTCATTCCCTTCTCCAGGGGATCTTCCCAACCCATGAATCGAACCTGGTTCTCCTGTATTGCAGACAGATTCTTTACCATTGGAGTCATCAGGGAAGCCCCCATATTCAGTTATATCAGTCATAATTTTGAAGAAAATTGGTACATATTTTAAAAATATCATTCCAGTGGAACCTAAAATGTGGAATTCTTGCTGTTTGGATATGGGATATAATTCAGAATTGAAGAGAAAAATTATTTCTCGCTGTGGCCAGGAAGGAATTTGATACTACATGTTATGAAAAGGCATCCTTTAAGTTTATACTAAATTCTTCCTGCTGTCATTTCGGAGCATTTCTTCTTGTTAAGTCCTAAGAGTAGGTAATAAACCAGGGGATATTTTTTGCAAAATACCACTAGCTCTCTGAAGAACTGTTGCCAAGAGAAATTCTGCCAGGCCCCATGTGACAAAAGAACAGAGTAGTCCATTTCCAATATACACCCCGAGATGATCCCCAAGACACACATGTGTGCACATGCATATACACATGCATGACTATACAAACAACAACAAGGACAAACGCCAGACTGTCAGGCTGGGTACTCAGTGCCTCCCATACAACTTGCTTCTGGTGCCCCACACAGCAACCGGCAAAGTGGAGGCTCTCTGGTCCTAGCTTCTGAACCTCCAGCTCCTCCCACAACCTAACACCCACATGCTTCCCTGGGAGCCCCCCCTCTGCTCCAGATCAACAACCCAGTTGCTCAAGGGCATCTGATCTCCACAAACATAATGATAGAATGACTCTCCAGATATACACTCTACTCAAGAGCTAGCTCATAGGTGTCCTACTGGATGTTATCCTGGTTATAGGTCTAAAATAGTCCAGAGTCTTTCCCAAGTCACCACCAATTTTCACTGGTTTTCCAACGATTAAAAATTCTCCTCTAAATTCAACACTTAGGGGTATTATCTGTTCTTACTAGTTTTCTCCCTTTTCACACCCCCTGTCTGGTTAAACTTCACTTGTGACTCCAGATCCATTCTCCACCCTTTTCTGTCCTACTTAACCCTAAGAGACCAACAGCCTCTGGAAAGCTGCATCACGTGGGCCCCTCATCCTCTGGCTTTCCCCTGGGTTTGGCTAAACCAGCATAAGGAGAGGCCGATGTTTTTTCCTTCTTCTGATCTTGCCCAACACTGCAGCTTGATGCACTGTCCCCTCCTTCGTCCTCTCCTTCGCTTTGTTAACATTATGTCCCTGTTGGTTTGTAACCTTAGGAGCTTCCAGGTAAAATGTGAAATCAGTTCCCAAATACAGAGGGAAGGTAACTTTAAAAGAATGAGGCAGACCACCCAGATTGGTAGGCAACAGGTTTAATAAGCAAGGGAACTTACATATGAGGCTGGTCTTATATAACGTGAGTACAACTCAGCACCCACCTGCCGAATCATTTTTTATATAATTTATTTATTTTTAACTGGAGTATAATTGCTTTACAATGTTGTATTGGTTTCTGCCATACATCAGCATAAATCAGCCATATATATACACATGTCCCCTCCCTCGTGAACCCCCTTCTCACTTCTCTCGCCATCCCACCCCTCTAGGTTGTCATAGAACTCCAGGCTGAGCTCCCTGCTGCTACTGCTAAGTCACTTCAGTCGTATCCAACTCTGTGTGACCCCAAAGACGGAAGCCCACCAGATTCCCTCATCCCTGGGATTCTCCAGGCAAGAACACTAGAGTGGGTTGCCATTTCCTTCTCCAAAGGGAAGAAGCTCCCTGCACTATATAGCAACTTACCATTAGCTATCTATTTTACATATGGCAACATATATATTAGGGCTTGGTGGCTCAGATGGTAAAGAATCTGCCTGCAATACAGGAAACCCAGGTTCAGTTCCTAAGTTAGGGAGATACCCTGGAGAAGGGAATGGCTTCCCACTCCAGTATTCTTGACTGGAGAATCCCATGGACAGAGAAGCCTGGTGGGCTACAGTCCACGGGGTCACAAAGAGTCGGGCATGACTAAGCAACTAATGCTTTGACTTTTCACTTTCATGTATATATTTCAGTGCAACTCTCTCAATTCCTCCCAACTTCTCCTTCCTCTTCTGTGTCTATAAGTCTGTTCTTTATGTCTGAGTCTCTATTCCTGCCCTCACCTGTAGAATCTTAAAAGTTTACCTAGAGGCCTGAACAGGGTTCAGTCATGGATACAATCCAGATGGCCTGAACACATTGCTCTCTCGAGGCTGTGTATTTGGGGCAACTCCTAGCTTGGGGAAGCCAGAGGAATATTCATTTCCCAGGTCCAGCTCACAGGTCAAGCAGGGGTCATGGCCTCTCAACGACCTTCCCCATCAGTCCTTCCTTTGTCCCTTGCACCATAATGGTGGTAACAGCTTCCCCTTGTTGTTAGTCTCTGGGAGCAGGAATATCCTTTGTTGATTTTCTTAACTCTGACCACACTGCTGTAGGCGGTTTCTTTATTAGACTCTCTTTAGGTAGCTATCTCAATAGAACCCTGTTTTTCTCCAGAATCCTACTAATACACCAGACCTGGTCTATTTTCAGTTCTTTCAGTCACTGGATAAATGTTTACTTTTCCCTTTGGACAAAAATCTAATTCCATTTGCCTCACTTCTAAACAGTTCCCATAGAATAAGCAAACACTAAGTCCAATGTTTTTGAGGTTCTACCCACATTCTTTATTCCCCTTGGTTTGACACTCAGCTTCAGCCCAAATTTCCCTGAAAGTATTCATATGTTTAATCAAGCAATATTCATTGAGGACTTAAGCATATCAAACATCATGAATAAGACACAGTCCCTACTTTCAAGTAGCTTGCTATCCCATGAAGGAAAAAAAAAACAGAAAAATATTAATAAGGAAGGGAAGAAAGGAAGAACAGTCTGACTCAGTATGAGGAAGGATGAATTTAATCTCAGGGAGCTAGAGAAGTGATGTCCAATGTGAGACGTGAAGGATAAGAAAGTGAGCGCTATATTTAAAAGGATCTGCTGTACAGCACATGGAACTCTGCTCAACGTTATGTGGCAGCCTGAATGCAAGGGGAGTTTGGAGCAGAATGACTGCACATATATGTAGAGCTGAATCCCTTTGCTGCCCATCTGAAATTGTCACAGCATTGTTAATTGGCCATACCCCAATGCAAAATTGAATAATGAAATTAGATTAAAAATAAAATTAAAAAGAAAAAGCAAGTGTGAAGTAGGAGAAAGGTAGAGGGAGGTGGAAGAGAGCATGGACAGACACTTAGAATGTGGCCCAGGAAACAGAGCGTTCATCAGAGCTGGAGCAAAGAGGGTATAAAGAAAACAGGAAGCGATGAAGCTGGGAAGAGAAGAGGAGGCAGATTACCCAGGTCTTGTGAGCCTCTTTAAGGAGTTTGGACTTTAACGAAAAATCAGTATGGAATCATTGAAGAGTGTTAAGCTGAGAAATACCAAAATCAGATATGTGTTCCAGAAATTCCAAGATAGCTATCAAGTCAAGAGTGAGACAGGGAGCAAGACTACTTACTCAAGGCAATAGAAGCAACCTGACCTAGACAGGGCTGGTGAAGACTGTAAGAGCTGGTAGAATTACTAAAATGTTTAGGTATTAGGGTCAATAGGACTTGCTGGTTATTGGGATGTAGAAGATGAGGGAGATGGAGAAACAAAAAGGCACACTCAAATCTGTGGTTTAAGCAAGAATATGCTGGCACCGTTCACAAAGATAGAAAACACAGCAAGACGAGGTCAAAGGTAAAAAGACTCCTTAATGGTGCAACTGAGTGTGAGGTCTGGTTAGATTTCCAGTGGAAAAATGCCTGTGAGCAGATAAGCATGCAGGACCAGGGCTAAGCAGAGACAACTGGACTGTCGCCATCATGGTTGGCTGTTATGGGAAACTCCTCGCTCTCGTAATGCCTTTCTTTGCTTTAACTATATTTCCAGCGGTTACCCTTAACTTATCTCACATTCACCTAATTTAGGGTCCTCATTCCTTTCTCATGGGGTGTCAAAGAGTAGGACACGACTCAGTGACTGAACACACACAACACACATTACTTTTCAGAAATGTAGTTTCCTTCTAAAATGTCCACACCTTTTTTCCCAGAATGTCTACAAGCTTAATTTCTTTATAATACCAATGACCAGCATGACCAACTTGCTTGAGGAAGCTAGGAGTCCTTCTCTTCTCATTTACTCCCAACCTCCACCTTCAGACTGGCATTGGGCTCCTACCTTCCAAGTCCCAACAAGCAACCATTTCCCCACATACCTGTAATTCAAATTCAGTCCCCAGCTCTAGCCAAGGGGACCCCACATCCCCTTTAACATTTGAGTAAGGGGTGTTTTCAATAAGCTGTGTCCATGTGAGTAAAACATACACATTCCCACCTGGAGGAGATATCAACCATTCATTAGGGAAGCCAAGAGTGCCTGCTCTGAGAATAAAGCAGTAAGAAAAGAAGCAGCGTCTTCTGCTAAGAGCAGGTGTATTTCAGCTTCCAATAGCCCCTCTCCGCTTCCCATTGAGCTCAGCCCCCAGAGGCTCAGGATGAGTCTAAATCAACCTTCCTTCCTCCAAAGCCAAATCTCTGCCAAGAGTTGACAAGCTTATTCACTGGCTAGAGCTAAATCTTCAGCTCTGCTTTTCTCATCAACTACAACAGGCACCTGTGGGTGAACCCTCGCTCTCTCCCCAGTGAATGAACCAGCAAAGGAGCACACAGGACTCCTTGGGAGTTGAACATTGGTGTTCTCCCACCCTTACTAGCCAATACCTTAAATTCACTTCAATTCCATGTGCATTAACTGAACATGTCTTATGTTCCAGGGTCTGTGAGAAGCCCTTTACACACAAATTCTAAAAATAAATGTGTTAAGTTACCATCTCTGCACTTGAAAAGATTCCTGTTTGGAGGGGNTGGGAGTTGAACATTGGTGTTCTCCCACCCTTACTAGCCAATACCTTAAATTCACTTCAATTCCATGTGCATTAACTGAACATGTCTTATGTTCCAGGGTCTGTGAGAAGCCCTTTACACACAAATTCTAAAAATAAATGTGTTAAGTTACCATCTCTGCACTTGAAAAGATTCCTGTTTGGAGGGGGAAGGAGATCCAACCAGTCCATTCTGAAGGAGATTGGCCCTGGGATTTCTTTGGAAGGAATGATGCTGAAGCTGAAGCTCCAGTACTTTGACCACCTCATGCAAAGAGTTGACTCATTGGAAAAGACTCTGATGCTGGGAGGGATTGGGGGCAGGAGGAGAAAGGGAAGACAGAGGATGAGATGGCTGGATGGCATCACTGACTCGATGGGCGTGAGTCTGAGTGAACTCCAGGAGTTGGTGATGGACAGGGAGGCTTGACGTGCTGTGATTCATGGGGTCACAAAGAGTTGGACACGACTGAGTGACTGAACTGAACTGAAAGATGTGCAATAAATAACCACAGTATATTATGATAAAGAGTATCTTTTAAATGTCAGGGGACTACAGACAAGGAAGCAATGAATCCCCCCGGGTTGATCAGCAGTGAGGTAGCAACAGCTGGGGAAAAGCAAAGGAAGCAGAAATAGAAAGCCCTGAAGCTAGAATGATATCTCAAGGATTTCTTTTACCATGGGGAGGAATATGAACTTCAGTCTGTAAGCATCAGGGAGCCTTAACACAAGCAGTCTCGGTTTGGGGTCCTAGGACTTACAGAACAGTGCCACTCAACGTATGGTCTATGGACCACATCCACAGATGCCAGTCTGTCGAGATGAGCACCAAAATTAGGAATGAGCCCTTACAGGAGTTCTCTGGTTGTCCAGTGGTTAATAATCCACCTGTCAATGCAGGGGATACAGGTTTGGTCTCTGATCTGGGAAGATTTCACATGCTACAGAGCAACTAAGCCTGTGTGCCAAAGCCACTGAGCCCACGCTCCCTGAAGAAGCCACTGTAATGAGAAGCCCACACACTGCAAGTAGAGAGCCGTCCTTGCTCACCGCAAGTGAAAAAAGCCAGTGTGCTGCCACAAAGACCCAGCCCAGCCAAAAGTAATTAATTTTTAAAAAAGAATGAGCCTTTAGAAACTAGACACCGAGGTGACATCCATGCAAGTGATCAGTGCACTTATATCGAGGTATTGATCAGTTCAGGTGTGGTAAC
>SJYA01002090.1:1149499-1169448 GCA_006410615.1 Neotragus moschatus
CTTTGTTGGGGAAGGGAGGGAGGGTGGGGAACTAGCTAAGAACTAGTATTAATTAAAACTTTGAAAAATAGATAAAATAAAACTTGTATTTCACCATAGATAATTCAAGAAGCACAGTTCTAGAAGATTCTCTGTTGGACTTTAAAGTGTTATTGGCACTGTATGTAAAGTTGCGTGAGGTTTTTGGGTTTGTGTGCATGTGTTTTGCCTTGTCTTGAAGGAGCAAGCCCATAGCTTTTATCAGAGTCTCACATAAATCCCTCACCAAGAGATTAAAAGCAACTGAGTTAAAGATCATTAAGAAATGGACCCTCAGACAAACAAGGGCAAATATCATATATTGTCTATATGTGGAATCTAAAGAAAAGAGTACAAATGAACTTACCTGCAAAACAGAAATCAAGGTACAGATGTACAAAACAAATGGGGTTACCAGGGGGTAGGGGAAGGGATAAATTTGGAGACTGGGATTGACATGTATACACTACTACATGTATATAATAGATAACTAATAAGGACCTACTGAAAAGGTCAGCGTACAAAGGACATGACCTGCGTCAAACCCCAGCTTGAGTAGCATGGCCAATCTGGTACCCATGGGGGATGGGAGCAGACTCAGTAACTGAGCATCACCTGGACTCCAGGGATGCTCTCACAGGAAAAGTAGAATGCTGTCCCTCTCAGAAGAGAGGATCCTACCTATGAAAAACAATAGTTTTCAACTGAACTTATTCTGCTGCTTATAAAATGAGATAACTAATTTCAAGGGATTTATCAATCCACAAAGCTTTTTTTAAAAGAATTCAGACATAGCATTTTTGGTGTGGAGAGAACAAGCAGGGAAGCTAAAGAAGCAGCTGAGACATGCTTTTTCCTTGGGTGGAAGGTTGCAGTGTTTTTTTATTGCACATCAAGAAAAGCTGTGAAAATCTGGATTGGGCTCCCATCCACCCAACTATAAAACTGTCAACAGTATAGTATCATTTATAGTTATTTTATGAAGCATTGCTTATAATTGCCTATGGAAGCTGGCCTGTTTCTTCTTCTACTCCCAGTTCCAAGGTTTTATCATTTATCATCCATACTTGGGTTTCTTGGTGATCCATAACAAGAGCCATGGTAGACTGAAGGAAAATCCAGGATAAACTCTTGCAAATGAGGCAAGAGTCTATACTGGGAGTTTCGGCTTCCTTTTCACATAGCATGAGCTTGCCACTCTCTGGTTTAGTTGTTCTGTAAGGTGTAGAAGGAAATATGCACTGTGGAGAACATCATAAAATAAACTTCTTACCTCTCTTCTCATTCTGGGCACTTGGATTTGAAACAATGAACAAATGTCACTTATTTCTATTCTGTCCAGGTAACTTCCTGAAAAGTCAGTCTTTATCTCTTTTGCTTTCTGTTCTGTCCTCATTTTCTTATATGATCCTTAAAACATTAAATGTGCATGCTAAGTCACTTCAGTTGTGTCCAACTCTTTGTGACCCCATGGACTGTAGCCCGCCAGCCTCCTCTGTCCATGGGATTATCCAGGCAAGATTATTGGAATGGGCTGCCATGCCCTCCTCCAGAGGATCTTTCCAACCCAGGGATCAAACCCATAACTCTTATGTCTCCTGCATTGAGAGGTGTGTTCTTTACCATTAGTACCCTAAAACATCAAAGGCACATCTTAAATATATCAATAAAAGAATGAACTAATGAACAATCTGGGAGCTCTTCTCCACACAAGAGTTAGGTAACAAAGTCATCCTATGAAATTAACTAAATCCAATGCATCAAGAATAGCTATAAAATAAATACATACAGTCCACCATATAGGCTAGATGATTCAGCTACAGCTATAATAAGACTACCTCTAAGCCACCAGTAAACTGCTTAAAATGCTAGTGAAGGTTTAACTAGGAATAATGAACACAGTGTCTCTTTGGGCTATGCATGCCCCTTACTTCCAGGCTTTTGCCTTGCTCCCCACTGGTCCAGGTGCCATACTAGTCCTCACAGGCCAAGTGGAACTGGTCACCCACCAGTTTGAATCAGAACTGATCACTCTGGGTGTTAATAAAACTTCTCAGATTAAAATCTGGTTATTATTCAAAGTTCAGTCTTCTTCCTTTTTTATCTCGTTACTTTTTTATAAAAATAAATAACATGCTCTTCAGAGAAAAATTCATAATCAAATGCAAGTAAAGAAAGGTGGGGAAAAAAGCACCATTCATTTTTCTTCTTTTCTTTCAACAAATAATTCTGAGCACTCTTCTGTGTGCTAGGGCTATAGCAGGAAATAAGATGGTCAAGTCCTCTGTCCATGCGGTACTTACATCCAAGTGGATAAAGAGGGATAACAAACTAGTAAACAAACCCAGGTGTGATACAGCGAAGTGGTAATAAGGGCTAGGAAGACAAATACTGCAAATTAAGGGCTGGGGCTAATTTAACAAGGGGTCCTCAGAAGAAGACCCTTCTAACGAGGTGACAAGTAGACAGAAAACTGAAGGAGATCAGAGTGTGAGCTAAGCCAACTTCCAGAAGAAAGTCATTCCAGCAGTGGAAACAGCAAACACAAAGGACCAGAGGCAAGAGTGTCTCTGATGTGCTTGAGAACCATGGAGGAGGGCAGAGGGCCCAGAAATTCAGCAAAAAGTGATTTGAGGCCACTGTGAGGAAGCCATTTGGCCGTGAGAGAGCTAGAAAGCCACAGAAGGACTTTGAGTCAGTGGATGATCTCACGTTATCTTCAAAATAATCACTTTGGAAGCTCTGAAAATAAGCTACTGGAGTGGACAAGGGCCTCCAGTTTGCAAGCTATTGGAATATTCCAGGTGAAAGGCAATGGTGGCTGGGGTCAGGGGATAGCAGTGAAAGATTAAACCAGCTAAGGCACATAAAATCGGGCTCCCCTGGTGACTCAGACAGTAAAGAATCTGCCTGCAATGTGGGAGACCTGGGTTCAGTCCCTGGGTCAGGAAGATCCCCTGCAGAAGGGAATGACAAACCACTCCAGTATCCTTATCTGGAGAATCCCAGGAACAGAGGAGCCTGATGGGCTACAGTCCACGGGGTTACAGAGAGCTGGGCACAACTGAGCAACAAACACTAGCAAGGCACATAAAGCACTTGGCACAGTGTCTGGGACAAAGGAAACCCCTGATGTCCAGCAGCTGCTGCTCACCACTGTTACTCTCCTGTCTCCCCACTTGTTGATTACTATGGTTACCCTCCTATCTCCCCAATTGACAAAAACTGAAGATTCAAATCCCACACGTGGATCACCGGCTCTCTGGGAGCCAGGATGAGCCTGCAGTTTTCTCTACATCATGTGGCTTTTAGATCTGACTGGTAGATTAAAACCTTGCTTGATAATGCCCTATTATTTATCATCTTGTTGGAATGAATGTGGTTGTAATGTTTCTAATGCAAATACAGCATTCATTCCCCAAGGAGATGTAAATTTCCTTCTGGGGCTGAGTCCCTGTGTGTCAGGGCATGGGTGCACTGACCCCACCCAGGACTGTGCCACAAACACCCTGAAACCACTTCCATTTGCTTTGGCCTTGGCTGGTGCTGCCAACAGTACCCCCTCCTTCTCTGTTTCGTTCTCACTTAGGGAACTCACATAACTGCTTTCTTCCACTCTCTATTCACCCTTGCCAGACTGCTACTTCAGACCTGTGCAGCACGAGAAACCATCTAATTCCCTTCCAAGTCTCCTTGATTTTTTAGCTGCCCAATAGGACAGGAATGTTGCACTATCCATCTGCTGCCAAATTCTAGCATTTTAGAAAGGAGGGGGAGAAAACACCAACTGTACACAAGCTTTTCCAGAAAACACAAGAGGAAGGAACACTCACAAACTCATTTCATGAAGTAAGCATAACCCAACTACCCACACGTGAAAAGAATTTATAAGAAACCCCAATAAACACAAACATCCCTCACAAACTGGCCATAAACACAGAAGTGGCAGTTATTAGCTCCATTTTACAGGGGAGGAAAATCAGGCTTAGAGAAGTTCAGAAACATGTCCTAAAGGCACATATTTTAAAGGCAGCAGATCTAGAATACAAAGCTAGGTCTCTCGGGCTCCAGAATACATGCTCTTAACCAATGTGTTGCAGACAATTCTATCAATGAAAAGTTAAAGTGTTAGTCACTCAATCGTGTCCGACTCATTGTGAACCCATGGACTATAGCCCACTCGGCTCTTTTGTCAATGGGATTCTCCAGACAAGAATACTGGAGCGGGTAGCCATTCCCTTCTCCAGGGGATGTTCCAAACCCAGGAATCAAATGCAGGTCTCCCGTATTGCAGGCAGATCAATACTTGGATGCTTACTGAAGGAGCTTGAAAGAAAGGAGTGAATTCCTAATAGGTAGGTTGGAGAAGGCTCTTGAGAGTCCCTTGGACTGCAAGGAGATCGAACCAGTCCATTCTGAAGGAGATCAGCCCTGGGGTTTCTTTGGAAGGAATGATGCTAAAGCTGAAACTCCAGTACTTTGGCCACCTCATGCGAAGAGTTGACTCATTGGAAAAGACTCTGATGCTGGGAGGGATTGGGGGCAGGGAGCAGAAGGGGATGACAGAGGATGAGATGGCTGGATGGCATCACTGACTCGATGGACGTGAGTCTGAGTGAACTCTGGGAGTTGGTGATGGACTGGGAGGCCTGGCGTGCTGCGATTCATGGAGTCGCAAAGAGTCGGACACGACTGAGCGACTGAACTGAACTGAAGTTTCACCTCCCAGAGGTAAATGAAGGAGGCATCCTTAGACCAAGCACTGACAGCCTCCTCTCCTTGAGCACAGCAGCTCCCTCCTTGCCCCCATCCTGCACCCCATGGTTACTCTAAGCTCCTCTGCCTGGCCAGGATCTGCTTACCAGGGAGAGTCAGACTCTGGTGTTTTAAGAACTGCAATGTCAGCTCAGTTAAAACCGCCAAAGTCACAATTGTTTAAGAGCTTCAATCCCCCAGAGACACATATATTGTAAAAGGCTCAGCTTGAAGCCAAATAAAGACTGAGGTGATTTGACACATAGCCAGTGCATGTCTTGTTCATTAATGAAACAGCCCTGCAAGCAATTAAGTCTCATGTGCTGTTGTAGGAGACACTGGATTCTCATCCCCAGGGTCTCCTTCCCAGCCAGGTCCCCTACCCCGCACTTAAGTGCTCCCTTTAGCCATCTCCTTTGACCCTCAGAGGAAGGGGAGAGAGAGAGAGTGGTGGAGACTGATTTCTGGGGGGTGCACTTCTACAGAAGTATGCTGGACAAGATGCTTGAGAGTCCCTTGGACTGTAAGAGTTCAAACCAGTCAGCTCTAAAGGAAGTGAACCCTGAATATTCACTGGAAGGACTGATGCTGAAGCTGAAGCTCCAACACTTTGGCCACCTGATTAGAAGAACCCACTCATTGGAAAAGACCCTGATTCTGGGAAAGATTGAGGGCAAGAGAAGGGAATGGCAGAGGATGAGATGGTTGGATAGTATCATTGACTCAGTGGACATGAGTTTGAGCAAACTCCAGAAGACAGTGACAGACAGGCAAGTTTGGTGTGTTGCAGTCCATGGGATCACAAAGAGTCAGACACGACTTAAGTGACTGAACAATAACAATCTTTCTATCCAAGGGCCTGTTCACTGGTTGTCTATCCCTCCACAGACATGTGCCCAGGTCCTCCTCTGTCGTATCCAAGTCTGAATGCCTCCCCCCTAGAGAAGCTGCCTACCTTCAAAACCCACAGAACATCCTAGAATGTGGCAGGAATCACATCAAATTAATAAAACACAGCTCCCAGAGGCAGCCTCATCTATCGACTCTCAGGCAAGGGTAAGAGGGCACTTCTTTTGTATCAAGACAGGAATTATCCCTTGAAGAAGAGTCAAATCTGAAATATAAACCAACAGGAAAATCAAGATATCACTGAGTCCTCACAGAATTTTACCAGATGCCAGAACAAACTTTTCGTCATTTATATACTCCGCTTATAAACATTCACTAACTTACATGCAGAGTACATCATGAGAAACGCTGGGCTGGAAAAAGCACAAGCTGGAATCAAGATTGCTAGGAGAAATATCAATAACCTCAGATATGCACGTGACACCACCCTTAGGGCAGAAAGTGAAGAGGAACTAAAAAGCCTCTTGATGAAAGTGAAAGAGGAGAGTGAAAAAGTTGATTTAAAGTTCAACATTCAGAAAACGAAGATCATGGCATCTGGTCCCATCACTTCATGGGGAAACAGTGGAAACAATGTCAGACTTTATTTTTTGGGGGGGCTCCAAAATCACTGCAGATGGTGATTTCCACCATGAAATTAAAAGTTGCTTATGCCTTGGAAGGAAAGTTATGACCAACCTAGATAGCATATTCAAAAGCAGAGACATTACTTTGCCAACAAAGGTCCGTCTAGTCAAGGCTATGGTTTTTCCAGTAGCCATGTATGGTTGTGAGAGTTGGACTGTGAAGAAAGCTGAGCGCCGAAGAATTGATGCTTTTGAACTGTGGTGTTGGAGAAGACTCTTGAGAGTCCCTTGGACTGCAAGGAGATCCAACCAGTCCATTCTGAAGGAGATCAGNTCAAGGCTATGGTTTTTCCAGTAGCCATGTATGGTTGTGAGAGTTGGACTGTGAAGAAAGCTGAGCGCCAAAGAATTGATGCTTTTGAACTGTGGTGTTGGAGAAGACTCTTGAGAGTCCCTTGGACTGCAAGGAGATCCAACCAGTCCATCCTAAAGGAGACCAGTCCTGGGTGTTCATTGGAAGGACTGATGCTGAAGCTGAAATTCCAATACTTTGGCCACATGATGTGAAGAGTTGACTCATTGAAAAAGACCCTGATGCTGGGAGGGGTTGGGGGCAGGAGGAGAAGGGGACGACAGACGATGAGATGGCTGGATGGCATCACTGACTCAATGCACATGAGTTTGGGTGAACTCCAGGAGTTGGTGATAGACAGGGAGGCCTGGCATGCTGCGATTCATGGGGTCACAAAGAGTTGGACACGAGTAAGCGACTGGACTGAACTGAACTGAAAGACTACATGCTAGAACTTTCTCCTAGCCCATAACCCACCTTTGTACAGATTCCTAAAATGCACCCCTTCTTCCAGGCAGGGACAGCCCAGTTCAAGGGAACTCCAGGGCACCTAAGGGTCTCACTGTCTATGCCTACCCCCACTCTTCCCACTCTAAGCAATCATAGGCATTTGCTCTGCCCCCAAGCCAAATTACAATCTAAAACATCTGAGCGTAAAACAGCCAATTAAAGAAAAATTCAAGGCAGAATCTGACAGATGGTTCAGAGAGAAAGTACTAAGAAAGTCCAGAGACTACATATTCCAGAACCCCAAACTTTACTGAGTCAACACAGGTCAAAATAACTGACAGGTAGAACTACTTACTATTAATAGTCAGGCCATCCTTGTTCTTTTCCATGCAGTTTTGTAAAGACCAGCAGAGAAGTAACCAATGCCCTGTGAGATGATGTAATCCCATGAAGAATTACATGTGCAAGAAATAGTAACATCAGACATTTCCCTACATTTGAAGGGTCGCAATATGTAAGGCAGCTACAAATAGCTCTCAGTGATTGGCATGTGTTCTTCATGGAGTGGCTTGTTAATATTAGTAATAATTAAATAGTGGCAGATTATATGATTGTCACAATATCCACTTCTTCCCCATTGGCCCTATCTATCAGAGGATTATACCCACCCAGTGGCTTCTTCAATGGAGACAGAACTTATTTTGGCCACTGAAGTCTGAATGAATGTGATGTGATCTGTGCCACTTCTGAACAGAATCTTCCAGTTCTCCTGCCTCTCTCACTTCAGTCAGGATACCAGCAATACCTCTGATAGGGACTGCTCTTTAATCTGGGCCTCTGAGTGAAACACCAAAGCCAGATCAATGACAGAGATACAAAATAAGCCAAAACCAAAATGGTGACTGTAAGTTGTTGACATTTTTAGGTTGTTACTTCAGCACCATGTAGCCTAAATTGCTTGAGGTATAATCATAGGCCAGACTGATTCCTGCCTGAGCATACTAAGAAAGAAAGAGAAAACAGAAACCATACATCTTACCTGAGCCAAATAAAAAGTTCATTCAGATTTTCCATAAGATCTAATGGAAAAACCCTTATATAATGTTACTATTAATTGTGTGGCTCCCTCTTCAATCATGAAATACAGACTAGTTAAACATCAAAGTCTTGTGGATCACTCAGCAAATGGTGTAGAATTTCCTGAACTTCACACTTCACTTCAGCTTTTACCACCTTAATAACTGTTGCATATCTGTGAACCAAATGTACTGTATACTATTTAATTTTTAAATTTTTAAACTACTATTCAATATACTACTTAATTTTTTAATTTTAAACCTTTTTACAATTTTAATTTTTAAACTTATTCCTTTGACTTAGTCTGTCAATTTAAAGTAAAATTTTGTACCACTACAATAAATGAAAAACTATTATCACTTATCTTAAAGTTGGGGAGAAAAGGCCTAACTATTAAATTATTCTTCAATTAAAAAATATAACAAGAATTCAACTATGTATCATGTTGATAATTACATAACACTCATGGCAAATCTTGTGCACTTTGGGAAACACTGCTGCAGTGGTGGGCATAAGGGCTCAGAGTCCTAGATTGTAGTCTAGGCTGCCACACGGTATGTAATCTAGGACAACTTCCTCTGAACTTCATTGTATTGACCATAAAAAGAATTGATACTCTAAGGTCCTGCTCAACAGTAACATTACATTATCTGCTGTTCTAAGCTGCCCATTCTGCTCCTCCTCTCCACTACTGTGGCTCAGAACAATTCATATGTGTGAAATCACTAACAACCCTAATAGGGAAAAGAAAATTTAGCTGATCTACAGGAAGGCTCCTATTTACACTGTGGATACATTTCTCTCCTCTCTCCTTTGAGCTCATCTCAAAATGAGAAAGCTCAAACAAGGACACATCGTATTTCATCTTCCTTTATGTTTTGCCAACAACTTTTTACTGTTAGTTGGAATTCTCTCATGGTTCCAAAATTATATCTCTCCTCTCCTCCCCATGGGGTGACTTTATCTGCTGTTGTTACTTTGGAGAAAAGAGGAAGGAAATCATAATTCCATTAAATAGGCAGATGCTGGCCATTAGTCAGAAAGAAATACCATAATTGGTAATGCAAAGCAAAGGAAATGCTGTCCACTTGAGGTGTGATTCCCTGTATACTAATTCCAAACCTTTAAATTCTTTGCCCTAGTTCAGATTCCCACTCTTCAAAAATGAACATATGTAAAACAGACTTGCATTAAAACTACAGATTTTAGAACCTTACAGATCATCTGGCTCAACCAACCAATTACACAGATGAAGAAATTAAGATTCCAAGAGATTCAGCTAAGAAGCAGCAGAGTAAAGATGAGACTCAGGCTCTGTGCTCACAGGCAATGTGATGATGTATACTAGAAACACAGTCTCTGCTGCATTTTGTTTGGTAAGACATATTCACATTAATTATTTCTCTTGGCCTCAGCTTTTTTCATCTTTAAAGTGGGGACCATAATATCTATCTTTCAGGGTTATTCTAAGAATCAAGTGAGATACCAGTGAGTCTCAAACTTGATGATTCAAATGAATCAGATTCTAAAACAAGACAGGTGAAGAATGAAGAGACAGAGAGCACGATGTGTAAACACCCCAAGAAAAAAAAAAAAGAGAAAAAAGCTCAGCTAGTTCATCAATGGAAGGAAATCCAAGGTAGAGAGAGCAAAGTAAGTAAAGACCAAAGCTGAGGACATGGGAAAAGATCAAAACACTTAGTGTGGGCCAGGCTAGGGATAAGTTTTTAAGTAATACAGTGATGGAAAAGTCAAATATAGGATTCACACACTCTGTGGTCAACATTCAAACTTTGACTCACAAAGACAGGATTTATCCCAGATCTCTACTGAAATTTAATCAGGATTAAAATGTAAATGTATAAATCTATTTCAAGATAATGGAGAGTTGACTACAGGAGCTCCAATTGAATTCTGACTTTACAGTATAACATTGTAATTCATAAGCAAGATTCTTAGCAATATGGAACATTAGAAATGGAAAGGGCTGTTTTTTCCTACCCTTCTGACCACTGATTCACTGCCTTAGAATATCAGAATTGCCTGAGAAGTGTTTTAAAAATGATCAGTCCTGAAGTCCATTCTATGAGGAAGGCTTAGGTACTGGACTATGCTGTACTTAGTCATTCAGTCATGTCCAACTCTTTGTAATCCCATGGACTGTAGCCCACCAGGCACCTCTGTCCATGGGGATTTTCTGGGCAAGAATACTGGAGTGGGTTGCCATGCCCTCTTCCAGGGGATCTTCCCAACCCAGGATCAAACTGGGGTCTCCTGCATTGCAAATGGATTCTTTACCAGCTGAGCTACCAGGGAAGCCCAGCTTAGGCACTAGTAGTTTAGGCACTAGTAGTTCCTAAGACCATCTCAATTGTTTCTAGTAGCCACAAAGTAAAAACCTATATAGCTTCCAGAACACTGGAAGTGGTTTAGATTTCTCTTTCCTTTTTATTAACTTTTTGCCTGGCCAGTGACCAGTCTCTTCCATCTTGACCTTCATTCAGTTCAGAAAAGTAGTTCTCCACTTTATCTGATTGTTCCTCTAGAATTCTCATCTGGGTTCCACTTGGAACATACATATGTAGGGAGGTTCTTCCTAAATTTCCCTAATGAGATTCAACTGGAAAGGGGACCCAGAGCATACACAGTTTTAAACAGCTCCCTAATTCTGATGTTCTAAGGTTGAAAACCAATGTTCTGTGGCTGGACATATAGCTATAAACAAAATAGGCATGGTCTACACTCCCACAGAGAACTTTCAAATCCATCAGAAAGACTATATGAGCAATTACTGGTGTGACCCTAGTGGTAAAGAACTCGCCTGCCAATGCAGGAGAGATAATAGACACAGGTTCTATCTCTGGGTCAGGAAGATCCCCTGGAGAAGGGAATGGCTACCCACTCCAGAATTCTTGCCTGGAGAATCCCATGGGCAGAGAAGCCTGGTGAGCTACACTCCATGGTATCGCAAAGAGTCCGACACAACTGAAGCAACAGGAGGACGACTGGTGTGATGAGTGGTAAGAAAACGAAAGTCAAAATGGTCATAGAAATAGTCCTCTTCCTGTGCATGGAATCTAACCAGAATCTTCCAGATAGAATGTTCTACATTACCATTAAGTCACTAGATCAGAAGACACGTTGTCTCCTTGGGTCTCAAGGCTCCCACCCTCCTCCATCTGTGGATACCCTCCATCATCATCATCTCCCTGAAATTGGCTCAAAAATTCCAATCCCAGGATCCAGGGGCCACCAAAGTGGTCGTTTGGATAAGTATTAGATTGTTTCAGGGAAATAGGACACTGAGAGGTGAAAAGTTAAAAGCAAAAGACTTAGTATCCAATTTATATTCCAATATAAAAGCTTTGGGCTGAGAGCCAGATAATTTTCTTGCATTCGACTTTTATTCTCAGACTCTTAAACTTAGCCAACTAAAATTCTTATTTTAAGTATCATCCTCTGATCCTCCTTTGGAAATGAAGGATGTGCCGCCAGGAAAGACAGAAGGTAATCGCCTTGGCTTTGTCAGCTCCAGCAAGAACAGGGCTGTACAGGTTAATGTCATAGGTCTAGCACGTAGCAAATGCGTAGATTATAGGAAACCCATGTCAGAAGTGAATGGCTGAACTCCCACTGAGAAACAGATTAAAGAACAAGAAAGACCAAGATTCGTTCTCTGCAGGTTATAGGCTATCTACTAAACTTTCCATTAATGAAAAGAAGATGGTGAGTGGGAAATTATTAGTCCTCCAGACTCCCTGTCCATTCACTGCACTAATATTTATCATGTGTCTATTGGTACCAAAAGAAAAAAAAAGACAAAAACAAAGAAAAAAATAAGCTAAAAACAGCAAAATGAGAAAAAGAATCATCGACCAGATGCAGGCATGACTGAGCTATGTTTCACATTTTAATACATTACAACATATTCAGTCCCTACAACAATAATCTCATAAATGAGGAAACTGAGATTCAGAGATGTTGAGCCTTTGTTCCAGGTCACACAGCTAGTGATGGTCAGAGATGGGACTCTAACTCTAGTCTTACATGAGTCCTTTGCCCCACTCTTATCTGCCACAGTAGGCTGCCTTCCTACACCTTACATGGGAAAGGTTTAAATGCTAGTTCTCCAACTGCACTAAAGCACCAGAAAATAGGCTATCAAAATGGATTGGGAGACCTTGACCCTTGAAAACTGTGAAAGCTAGAATTGCTGACCATCTACCTTAGGTGTGACTTCTGGTTATAAAAGTCAAGAAACATAGAGGCAAGTGACAAGATACACGACAGGGTGATGGCAGAAACCAAGCCAGCATGAAATGCAAAATTATTCACTGTCTCTCCAATGATCTCCCTTCCAACCACAAGGCCTCTCACCCTGAGCATTAACTACTCATTCATTCTTCTTTCAACAAGTGCCTAAGGGTGTGCAATGAGCCATGGGCTATAGATCTGTTCAGTGCCCTTGGGGAGCTTACCATTGGTTAAACCAATAATCACACAATTAAATACATTAAATACAAGCTGAGGCATGTGCAATGAAAGAAAAGTAAAGGGTCTGATGAGAGCTTATGCCAAGGGGACCTGGTTCAGGAGGAGTGTCAGGCAGAGTCTTTGGGAAAGTGACATTTAGGCTGACCCCAGAGGGATGAATAATAACACAAGGAATATGGGAACAAGAGCGTCCCAGATGGAAAGAACCTGGTCCCAAGTAGCATCTCACAGTTCTGATGGTTAAATAACTGCTCTCCAGGGGAACAGGGATGACTGGGCTATGCTTCTCACATCATGCAACAAAGTGGTAAGCCCTGTCATGGAGCAAGAGAACAAACTCCAAAGTACAAGCTGTTTTCATGTGTCTATACTTGCATGACATTTCCTATATCGTCTCATTGGCCAAATTGCCCTTGTTTCATGATAAAGGGCAGAGCCAATGTGAGAGGACACCACTTCAGGGCATGGATACAAGAAGATGTGACCAGACCCCAGTAGCAGTGTGCCCTATGAGACCAGAAGAGAGGCACGTGGTCCAACCCATGGGTATAAGCCAGGCCCTGAGGAAACAACACATAAACAGACATCTAAGAGCAACACTAAAATGTGGATAGGAATTTGCTAGGGGAGAAGAGGACAAAATATTCCTGGGACTAGCATGTTCAAAGTTTTAGAAGTGAAGTCAGAAACCTGTATAAGGAAATTAAAGATGCTCAGTACTACTCCATAGGACAGGGGGAGACAGAAGTGGTGAGAAGCAAAATTGGAGAGTCAGAAAGGGGTCACATTATATAGGGCTTTGCAAGTCGTGACAAGGAGCTTGAGCTTTATTCCACAGGTAACATCAGACATACATTCTAGAAAAGTCTCCATTGTTTCTATATGAAGAAGCAGGGAAACTCATTAGGGGGTATCTTAATTCAGGCCTCACCTGGCATAGGAACAGTAAGATGGGGGAAATGTTTAGATTTTAGATATACTAAAAAGTAAAAGGGGGTTTCCCAGGTGGCGCTAACCTGCCCACCAATGCAGGAGATGTAAGAGATGCAAGTTGATCCCTGGGTTGGGAAGATCCCCTGGAGAAGGGCATGGTAACCCACTCCACTATTCTTGCCTGGAAAATCTCCATGGGCATAGGAGCCTGGCAGGCTATAGTCCATAAGATCACAGAGTCAGACACAACTGAAGTGACTTAACATGCATGCACAAAAAGTAAAATTAACAGGATTTGATGAGAGTGTGTAGACACTCAACAGATTAGAGACAATCAAAAGATTGATTCAAATTTCTGGTTGGAGAAACAGAAAACAGAAATGGCATTTGTCGCTAAAGATAATATGGGAAAAGTAGAATTATTGGGGTAGGAAGATGAGCATCAATTTGGATGTTTTGAACTGGAATTTCCCATGAGACAATGGAGTTTTGGGGAAGAAACTTAGACATATAGGTCTGAGTCTTAGCAGAGAAATATAGGCCATGTGGATCTGTGACAAAGAGATGGCAACCACCAAGGTGAGTGTGTATGAGGATAAGAAGACCAAAATAAGGCCTGAAACAATACCCATCCTTGAGGTGTGCATTAACAAGACCAAGAGGAGCCATCAAAGGAGACTGTGCCTTAGTCACAAAGGTGGTGCAAATGCAGGGGGAGCTGGTAATGGGGATGGCAGTGGAAGAAAACCTCCCAAAAGACTGTAAGGGCAGCAGCATGTAATAGGGCTGATGGGTCTTGTAAGCCTAGGACTCAGAGGAAAACCCTTGGGTTCATGACTTTGGACAGACCAACTAGGGTGGAGAGATAGAAGCAGAGGCAGACTGGAGTAATGGCAAAAAGAATGAGAGTTGAAAAATGTCAAAAGCACGGTAGAGAACAATGCCAAATCTGTGATGGGAGAGAGATGCCGAATGACTAGGAGAATGGAGGATGAAAGAAGGCTCACAAGTCTAAATGTTATTTAAATATTTTTTTTTAGTGTTAAAGATCCAGGAAGAGAAGTGTAACATGCAGAAGAGAGATTATCAGTTTAAATTTTTACAAAAGGATAATTATCCAAGATTTACTTCCTCCCAGGCCCCTCCTGTGGGCTTAGTCTCCTCCACTCTCGGGCACTTTGCCTGATCTTGCTGTGAGGTCCCCTGGGCAGAGTGAGCACACACTAACCCACGCATTCCATGACCGCCCAGCACAACAACCCCACCACAGCCACTGGCCGCTCACTTCACTGAGCCACGAGCCACATCCTTCTCATTCTGCATGAAGGGAAGGGCTTTAAAGCCTTAAGACTGGAAGAGAATGGCTTTTAGACAAATTACCCAAAGCAAAGCACTACCCAGGGAAATAAAACCATTCCCTCCCTCCAAGCAGCCCTCCCCGGATGACACCTCCTGATTCCATCACCCGAAGGCTGTCCAGCAGAAACCACACAGCAGCATTAAAGGGCTGGATACGAGCGTTTGATTGTAAACAAAGTATAGAGGTCCAACTGTGTTTACCTTATTTGTATATAATGAATGAAGACCTAGAACAGCCATCATTATGGCCTCTGAGCATGCAGAGCAAAGGGAAAGAAGAAAGAGGAAAAGGGCACTTCCTGGTATGCATGAGTGGGTCTTGATTGTAATGGTGGTGTCTCATCCTGCTTGTTTATGAATCACAGTGATCTTTGTTTCCTTAAAGATGAACTGAACAAAATGACGCATCTTGAAATGATCGCTTGTTCTGCGGGAAGTAAACACGATAGAACATAAAGCTTGCTAGGCTGCATTTATTCCAATCTCTCTTTGTATTTAGAGTGTTTGCCAGAAACATACTTAATCCAATAAAGCCCCGAGATGTACATCTTTTGGCTCACGTATAGACAGCCTTACGGTATTGGAAAAAGAGGCTGTGTGTCTTCCATTTACAAAGCAAGCTTCTCAGAATGGCCTGGCTGTGCAGGGCTAGAGGGAAACCCCAGAAGAAGGCCAGGGATCCTCCATCACTCAAGGCTGCAGGGAGTGCCATGAGAAGCCAAAGGGAAGCCTGGAAGGTGACCATGACTGTGTCAACATGGGGCCACTGGATCTGCCCAAGGCCACTGGAGCTCTTGGAGGGTTTCTACATCCTGGGGGTGATCTGAGTCTCAGGGATGGTGGTACCTGACCCGGAAGGCCCCCATCCACCTCCCATGGACCTGCCACCAATCCACAGGAGCCAATTCTATAGGCTGATTAATGAATCCTGTTCAGATTCACCCTAATCAGTCTCCAGAATTATGTTTTGTTTTGTTCACTCACAAAGTCCTGTCTGACTACTTGCAACCCCATAGATTGCAGCATGCCAGGCTTCCCTGTCCTTCACCATCTCCCAGAGTTAGCTCAAATTCACGTCCATTGAGTCAGTGATGCCATCCAACCATCTCATTCTCTGTCACCCCCTTCTCCTCCTGCCTTCAATCTTTCCCAGCATCAGGGTCTTTTTCAGTGAGTCAGTTCTTCACATCAAGTGGCCAGAGTATTGAAGCTTCAGCTTCAGTGTCAGTCCCTCCAATGAATATTCAGGACTGATTTTCTTTAGGATTGACTGGTTTAACCTCCTTGCTGTCCAAGGGACTCTCAAGAGTCTTCTCCAACACCACAGTCCTTATGCTGCTGCTGCTAAGTCGCTTCAGTCATGTCCAACTCTGTGCGACCCCAAAAACAGCAACCCACCAGGCTCCCCCATCCCTGGGATTCTCCAGGCAAGAACCCTGGAGTGGGTTGCCATTTTCTTCTTCAATGCATGAAAGTGAAAAGTGAAAGTGAAGTCGCTCAGTCATGTCCAACTCTTAGCGACCCCATGGACTGTAGTCCACCAGGCTACTCCATCCATGGGATTTTCCAGGGAAGAGTACTGGAGTGGGGTGCCATTGCCTTCTCCAGTTCTTATAAACGACACAATTTCTTAATTCTGCCCTGCAGAGGATCACTGAAGACCTCTCTACAAGGCTGGTGAAGAGGAGAGAGCTCCTCAAGCTCTGCTGAGTCTCTCTGGAGCTTCATTTTTCTTCTCTCTCTCTTTTTTTATAAGCTGCTCGTAGCCTGAAGGGTCCACTTGCTGACATGCATGGTGAGTCCAGGATGCGACATGTATGCAGACTCTCCCCTTTCTTCCCTCACCTTCTCATGTACTTATCTTTTATTTTCTTTTATTTTTCACTGCATTGGTCTTAGTTGAAGCTACATCATCCTCGTTGTATCATGTGAGATCTTTCATTGCAGCACACAGACTCTCTAGTTGCAGCATGTGGGCTTAGTTGCCCTGTGGCATGTGAGATTTTAGATCCCTGACCAGGGATCAAACCCATGTCCTCTGCATTGTAAGTTGGATTCTTAACCACTTGACCACCAGGGAAGTCCCTCATGTACATGTGTTTTTGCCACCACTTCCTTTCTGTGTGACCTTGATCTGGGGATAGTTCTGTAACTTCTTTTAAAATCTCAAATGCCCAGGCAGTCCTAAGATGGTGGAGGAATACGACGGGGAGACCACTTTCTCCCCCCACAAAGTCATCAAAAGAACATTTGAATGCTGAGTCAATTCCACAAAACAACTTCTGAATGCCGGCAAAAGACATCAGGCACCCAGAAAAGCAGCTCATTGTCTTCAAAAGGAGGTAGGAAAAAATATAAAAGATAAAAAGAGACAAAAGAGGTAGGGATGGAGATCCATCCCAGGAAGAGAGTCTTAAAAAAGAGAGAAGTTTCCAAACACCAGGATACACTCTCACTGCTGAGTCTGTGGTGAGCCTTTGAACCTCACAGGGCAAAATAACCAGGAGGAAAAATAAATAAATAATTAAAACCCAAAGGTTATATGCCCAACGGTAACTCCCCCAGCGGAGAAGCAGCACAGACGCCTGCCCCTGCCACTAGCAAGTGGAGGCTGGGCAGGGAGGCACGGGCTGCATTGCTTAGAGTAAGGACCAGGCCTGAATGCCCCGAGGGCAATCTGAGGGAACTAACTTGAGATAGCAAACCAGACAATGGGATAGCTACCGCGTGAAAAGCCTTAACCTAAGACACTGCCAGGCCTACTCACAGAACAAAGGACTGAGCAGAGCTAGCTGGCTGCAGACCGGCCCATCCCTTGCCAGAGACAGGCAGGCGAAGGCAGCCAGAGTCAGAAGGGGGCAATCGCGGCCCCAGAGAGGCATCCTCTACCAAACTGCAAGCAGGCTTCATTGCTAACCAAGACTTCATGGTGTTCTGGACAGTCGACAGCCGCCTGAGAAGGTGCACTGGTTGTACACCCAGAAAACTGAGTGGCAGGGACAGGGGAGGCAGTAAGTTGCAGCAACCACACTCACAAAACACCTGGTCACCTGAGATGCTCAGATCTGAGAAGGGCACAAAACGCAGGCCCAACTGAGTCTGTGCCTTTGAGGACTACCTGAATACCTGAACCTGAGCAGCTTAGACCTGGGAAGTGCATACAACCCAGGGCTGGCCTCACACAGTTCCCAGCAGAGCAACCTAGAGCCTAAGCAGTGTAGACAGGGAAAGCACACACACTGTGAGTGGGGGCAAACCCAGTGTGGCTGAATCGCTCTGAGCACTCCCCACAGATGTCAGTGATATTTGTTTGCAGTGCTCCTCCCTCCCCACAACAAGACTGAATAAGGGAGCCTTAAAAAGTGTCCACCACCGCCCACTTGTGTCAGGGTGGAAATTAGATACTACAGAGACCAGCAAACAGAAGAAGCAAAAACAGAAGGAACCGCCTTGGAAGTGACAGGTGCAACAGATTAAAACCCTGTAGTTAGCACCGACTACACAGGAAGGGGCCTATAGATCTTGAGAAGTATAAGCCGGATGAAGGAACTATCTGAAAGTGAAGTATAGATGGAGAAGTCTTGAGCCTAATGTAAGAATAAGACTGAAAACCAGAGGCAGTAGGCTTAAGTCCAAATCCTGAGAACATCAGAGAACTCCTGACTCCAGGGAACATTAATCTATATCAGGTCATCAAACACCTCCATACCTACACTGAAAGCAAGCAACACCCAAGGGCCAACAAGTTCCATAGCAAGACATACCATGCAAATTCTCCAGCAACACAGGAACATAGCCCTGAGCTTCAATATACAGGCTGCCCAAAGTCACTNAAAAGAGATACAGATGTATAGAACAGTCTTTTGGACCCTGTGGGAGAGGGCGAGGGTGGGACGATTTGGGAGAATAGCATTGAAACATGCATATTATCATATGTGAAACGAATCACCAGTCCAGGTTCGATACATGATACAGGATGCTTGGAGCTAGTGTACTGGGATGACCCAGAGGGATGGTATGGGGAGGGAGGTGGGAGGGGGGTTCAGGATGGGGAATACATGGACACCCATGGTGGATTCATGACAATGTATGGCAAAACCAATACAATATTGTAAAGTAATCAGCCTTCAATTAAAATAAATAAATTTATATTAAAAATAAATAAATAAAATCCAGGATTGAAATGAATGCCTTAAGTAAAATAAATAAATAAAATCTCTAATGCCTCATCTGTAAAGTAGAAAAATAATAGTCCCCACCTCATAGGATTATAGTTAATATTAAATAAATTCATGCATCTAAAGCTGTAAGCTCAATGATTGATACCATGAAATTTTCAATCAAGAGAACCAGGACCTGTTTGGTTATTTTTATTCTTGTTGATGTTGTTGCTGTTTTTCTCCCAGGACCCTCAAGCTCCTTGAGGGCAGGGAGTATATATTTTTATTCTCTGTCTTTCCCCACAGTGACATGCAAAATGTCTTATGGATTTATGCCCAAAATTTCTGCACACAAAGAAAGGAAAAAGGGTGAGCTTTCCTGATGGTCCATTGGTTAAGACTTCACCTTCCAGTGCCAGGGATGCCAGTTCTATCTCTGATTGGGGAGAAAAGATCCCACTTGACTCCAGGCCAAAAAACCAAAACATAAAACAGAAGCAGTATTGTAACAAATTCAGTATAGACTTCTAAAATGGTCCATAACAAAAAAATTTCCAAAAAATAATAATTGTGTTACCATCATATATATGCTCACACAATCACTCAGTTGTGTCCAACTCTGCAACCCCATGGACTATAGCCCACCATACTCCTCTGTCCATGGAATTTTCCAGGCAAGAATACTAGAGCAGGTTGCCATTTCCTCCTCCAGGGAATCTTCTGACCTAGAGACTGAACCCATGTCTCTTGCAGACTCTCCCACATTGGTAAGCAGATTCTTTACCACTGAGTCACCTGGGAAGATCTTTATCATCATAGGGACTCTTTAAAAAAAAAAAAGGCGGGGGGGGGGGCCAAGGCAGAGGAGAAAGAAAA
>SJYA01002090.1:1169580-1190718 GCA_006410615.1 Neotragus moschatus
GCGGAGAACAAAAAAAAAAAAAAGGGGGGGGGGGGGGGACAAGGAAGAGGAGAAAGAAAAGGGGAGTAGAGTAGGGAGTATGGGAAGGAAAGAAAGAGAAGGGAGGGGATGGTCCATGAAACCAGCTCATACACACAACTGTGTCAGCAGTAGGGTTGGTCAAGTTATCTAAATATGCTGATGGAAAAACCAAATAAGTAACCTAAGTGACAAGACACAGTTACAAGTGGGACAAAAGCAGCCAGAAATGCTGGGCTGGATCTGCCAGCTGAAATGTGCAAACTTGGCCAAGTGCCTTGTCTCCCTTCGGCCTTGGACTTCCCATCTCTAGATAAAGGAGGTGGAGCAGTGTGATACCTTCTATCTATACCATGTCTAGGCTTTATCATTTGTGTAGCCTTCATGATGTGGGTAACGAGCCTAGTGGAGGTCTAGTGGACAGCACAGGCCAATATGGATGGAAGACGAGCTGGAAGGTGATGCCCATCACAGGAAGAGGGGGAAAAGTCCATAGGGGAAACACAGGGACAGCCAACCCAGCTCTAGGAATAAACCAAACATATTGATGAAAGTGAAAGAGGAGAGTGGAAAAGCTGGTTTAAAGCTCAACATTCAGGAAACAAAGATCATGGCATCCGGTCCCATCACTTCAGGGCAAATAGATGGGGAAACAGTGGCTGACTTTATTTAGGAGGGCTCCAAAATCACTCCAGATGGTGATTGCAGCCATGAAATTAAAAGACTCTTACTCCGTGGAAGGAAAGTTATGACCAACTGAGACAGTATATTAAAAAGCAGAGACGTTACTTTGCCAACAAAGGTCCATCCAGTCAAGGCTATGATTTTTCCAGTAGTCATGTATGGATGTGAGAGTTGGACAAGCTGAGCAGTGAAGAATTGATTCTTTTCAACTGTGGTGTTGGAGAAGACTCTTGAGATTCCCTTGCACTGCAAGGAGATCCAACCAGTCCATCCTAAAGGAGATCAGTCCTGGGTGTTCATTGGAAGGACTGATGCTGAAGCTGAAACTCCAATACTTTGGCCACCTCATGCGAAGAGCTGACTCATTGGAAAAGACACTCATTCTAGGACAGATTGAGAGCAGGAAAAGAAGGGGACGACAGAGGATGAGATGGTTGGATGGCATCACAGACTCAATGGACACGAGTTTGGGTAAATCTAGGAATTTTTGATGTATAGGGAGGCCTGGTATGCTGCAGTCCATGGGGTCACAAAGAGTCAGACACAACTGAGCGACTGAACTGAACTGAACTGATTCACTAAGCATTAACGATATTCCAGACACTGAGCTATACACTTTCATTATATTTAAAAAAAAAAAAGGTTGAGAAAGCCCCCATCTGAGAAAGAGGACAGAAACAGAGACCAGGCAATGTCTCAACACCTTTTACTCACATGGGAAAGGACAAAAACATAGAAAGTACAAATTCACACACCTCTGACATCATAGAGATATAGGAGAGAATGATGGGGTTGCTGTAGGTAAAACCATCATTGAATCACATGACACAATAATTGACTCCACCAGGAAAGGGGCCGCCTGGTGGGACCTGGCCAGCTAAATTATGGCCCTAGAACCCTTGATGGGAAGAGATTATTGATAAGCTTTGGTGGACTGAGCCAAGAGGGGTTGAAAAGATAAGATGGAGTGTTGAAGCTGTTTTCTTCCAAAAGTCTGATTTCAACCAAAGTCTAGCCTTCATGCTTGACTAATATTTCCCCACTTCCCACAACCTCTGCCAAGAACCAAAAGCATCCTCTAAAACATGGATGCAGACACCCTCTCTGGCTTGATGAATTTTAGCTGTCCTGGCCTCCCACTTTTTGCCTTAACGTTGTGTTCCTGTCAGTCTTCCTCCTTCCCCAACCCCTTCAAACTGAGGGTGGACTTGAACAGTCCTTTAGAGGCCACCTTGGAACCACCTGTGGGCACCATATCCCCAGCTAATCCCTATGTCCAGCCCCAAATCCTAGGAAACCCTTTATCAGCAGGGGCTCTGGGCCTCAGGCCCTACCAGGCAGAAAAGGGGTCCACAGACTTCTCAAGAATAATGTCATCCAGTCTAGGAGTGTTAGCAATAAAATAACGAGTTGATGAATGGGGCCAGGACAGCCTCATCTGGTTTACAGCATCCTTGTCCAGGACCCAACAGCAGGAGTGAGGAGGCAGGCCTTCCAGTGGTCACTCAGAGAGGGTAATTCTCTGCCAGCAGGGAGATGTGTGTTGAGCCCACTGGCCTCCTTGTGGCTTGTTGCATGGAGTCTTTGGGGCTTCCCAGGTGGTGCCAGTGGTAAACAACCTGCCTGCCAATGCAGGGGACATAAGAGACATGGGTTTCATTCCTGGTCAGGAAGATTCCCTGGAGGAGGGCATGGCAACCCACTCTAGTATTCTTGCCTAGAGAATTCCACAGACAGACAAGCCTAGTGGGCTACAGTCCATAGAGTCTCATAGACTCAGACACAACTTAAGTGACTTAGCATGCATGCATGAAGCCTTTGTTCATGTTCTTGCTTCTTTCTGGAATGTAGAGTCCCACTTTCATCTAGCTTTTACTTCTTATTCATCCATTAGATCCCAGCCTAAGCATCTCCTCCCCAGGGAATCTTTCCGGGGCACTCAGTGTGAGACAGGCTTCTTTCCAGTACCATGTTCCTTTATTTGAAAGGACTCATTTTGTTTTTGCCAAAAAAGGTCTGTACAGTCAAAGCTATGGTTTTCCCAATAGTCGTGTATAGATGTGAGAAAGTGACAGTGAAAGTTGTTCATTCGTGTCTGACTCTTTGTGACGCCATGGACTATACTGGAATATCTGCCTTTCCCTTCTCCAGGGGATATTCCCAACCCAGTGATAAAACCCAGGTCTCCCATATTATAGACAGATTCTTTACCAGCTGAGCCACAAGGGAAGCCCAAGAATATTGGAGAGGGTAGCCTATCACTTCTCCAGTGGATCTTCCCGACCCAGGAATCAAACCGGGGTCTCCTGCATTGCAGAAGGATTCCTTACCAATTGAGCTATCAGGGAAGCCCACTCATGTGAGAGCTGGACCACAAAGAAGGCTGAGTGCCAAAGAACTGATACTTTCTAATTGCAGTGTTGGAGAAGACTCTTGAGAGTCCCTTGGACAGCAAGAAGATCAAACCAGTCAATCCTAAAGGAAATCAACCCTGAATATTCATTGGAAGGACTGACGCTGAAGCTGAAGCTCCAATACTTTGGTCACCTGATGTGAACAGCCAATTCACTGGAAAAGATCCTGATGCTGGGAAAAGTGAAAGGCAAAAGGAAAATAGAGTGGCAGAAGATGAGATGGTTGGATGGCATCACTGACTCAATGGACATGAGTTCGAGCAAACTCTGGGAGAGGGTGAAGGACAGGAAAACCTGGCACACTGCAGTTCATGGGCTCACAGAGTCGGACATGACTTAGGCACTGAACAATAACATCTCAGTCTGCAAATATTCATTCATTGATGTGATTATTCGGCATCAGTCTCCCACACTAGGCTGTATGCTCCATAAGGACAAGGACCTTCTTTTTGCCCAATAACCTTGTCCAATGCCAGACAGGCAAGGTTACTGGACCTTCTTTGTTGAAGGAGGAAAGAAATTCAGAGAGGCAAGGAAGAAATGCCTAGATCACCTCAAAATTGACTGGACCACCATCCTGGCCCCAGGGATTTGGGGAAGAAGTGACTTGGTGGTTACTGGGTCCACCCTCCAGTTGAAGCAGGAAGCCCTAGCTGAGCATCAACAACTCCTATCTGAAGGCTCCCCACTCACTCAACCCCAGAGAGGCATGCTGAAACATTTATAACTTAATATCCAAAGAGCTGCGTGCTCCTATGAAAAGCTGTCGAAACATAAACAAAAATCAATTTTAAAATGCTATAAATGAAGCAACTTTGGCCATGTGAGATAGCAGACCTACAGCTCCTTAGAGAGTATCATCAAAGTAGACTATAAATACGGAACAAAGGACTCCAACAATGCCAGCCCTACACATCCTGATCTTTCCCAGACATCAACCAGAGGAACAAGAGGCCTATAAATACCAAGGCTTCCGAAAGTGTTTTCAGAATAGTACTAACATCAGATAAAGAGCTGTGCCAGAGGAAATCCTTGATTCTCAGAACTCTTGGGAGAATGGCTGGATTGTGTGATTTATTGATAAGGCAGCAAACCACAGCAGAGCTAAAATTAGTCACTACCAGTGAATGCAAATAATATGTATTGCAAGATAAACACACATTGAATACTCTGTATAGAGTCTGAAGACTACATAACACGGATCATTCAGCCATTCCTAATCAAGCCACCATGGTAACCATGGGAGCATTATGTACCAGGCATTTTGGTGATCAACAGTTACACAGCTCTGCTGCTCTGATGAAATCTCTGGAAAGATCTTAGAAAGGAGATACATACTACAATTTAAAGAGTAGAGGTTTTGAACTCATAGTGAACTGGACTTAAATTTCAAGTCTGCCACTTAACAATTCAGATCAGTTCAGTCGCTCAGTAATGTCCAACTCTTTGTGACCCCATTAACCACAGCATGCCAGGCCTCCCTGTCCATCACTAACTCCTGGAGTCCACCCAAACTCATGTCCACTGAGTCAGTGATGCCATCTAACCATCTCATCCTCTGTCGTCCCCTTCTCCTCCTGCCTTCAATCTTTCCCAACATCAGGGTCTTTTCAGTCACCAGTTTTGTGCTATTAGGCCTCATCTATAAAATGGAAGTGCTTCATAGGGTTATATCAGGGCTTCATTAACTATGGCCCTTGGGCCAAATCTGGGCTACCACCTGTTTTTGCAAATAAAGTTTTATTGGAACACAGCCACACCAATTTTTTTTACAAGTTTTCCATAGCTGTTTTCATGCTACAGTGGCAGGATGGTTACAATGAAGACTATATGATCTAAAATACCTAAAATATTATCTTTGCAGACAAGGCTGGTCATCCCTTGGTGTAGCCTGCACACGTGCTATTCCCTACCTGAAACACATTTTCCATCCCCCTTTGTCTAGCCAAGATCATATCATCCTTCAAGGTCATATCTTCAGAGCAGCTTTCCTTTACCACCTAGAAGTTAAATCTCATGCTTTATGCTCCCACTATAGCACACCTTTGGATGAGACTCACCACATTTGAAAATACTAGTTGACTGTCAGTCTTCCCAATTAAACTGTTCACTCTTGACTGTGAGCATTAAGATGATAGCTGAATCCTAGGTCCTCACTTAGAAGGTGACAATAAGTATCCACAGTTGAGTCAGTTCAGTTGCTCAGTTATGTCCGAGTCTTTGCGACCCCATGAACCACAGCACGCCAGGCCTCCGTGTCCATCACCAGCTCCCAGAGTTCATGCAGACTCACATCCATCGAGTCAGTGATGCCATCCAGCCATCATCTCATCCTCTGTCGTCCCCTTTTCCGCCTGCCCCCAATCCCTCCCAGCATCAGAGTCTTTTCCAATGAGTCATCTCTTCGCATGAGGTGGCCAAAGTACTGGAGTTTCAGCTTCAGCATCATTCCTGCCAAGGAAATCCCAGGGCTGATCTCCTTCAGAATGGACTGGTTGGATCTCCTTGCAGTCCAACAGACTCTCAAGAGTCTTCTCCAACACGACAGTTCAAAAGCATCAAGTCATTGGTGCTCAGCTTTCTTCACAGTCCAACTCTCACATCCATACATGACCATTGGAAAAACCATAGCCTTGACTAGACGGACCTTTGTTGGGAAAGTAATGTCTCTGATTTTCAATATGCTATCTAGGTGGGTCATAACTTTTCTTCCAAAGAGTAAGTGTCTTTTGATTTCATGGCTGCNTTCTTCACAGTCCAACTCTCACATCCATACATGACCATTGGAAAAACCATAGCCTTGACTAGACGGACCTTTGTTGGGAAAGTAATGTCTCTGATTTTCAATATGCTATCTAGGTGGGTCATAACTTTTCTTCCAAAGAGTAAGTGTCTTTTGATTTCATGGCTGCAGTAACCATCGGCAGTGATTTTGGAGCCCAGAAAAATAAAGTCTGACACTGTTTCCACATCTATTTCTCATGAAGTGATGGGACCAGATGCCATGAACTTTGTTTTCTGAATGTTGAGCTTTAAGTCACCTTTTTCACTCTCCACTTTCACTTTAATCAAGAGGCTTTTTAGTTCCTCTTCACTTTCTGCCTTAAGGGTGGTGTCATCTGTATATCTGAGGTGATTGATATTTCTCTCAGCAATCTTGATTCCAGCTTGTGATTCTTCCAGCCCAGCGTTTCTCATGATGTACTCTCCATAGAAGTTAAATAAGTAGGGTGACAATATACAGCCTTGACGTACTCTTTTTCCTATGTGGAACCATTCAGTTGTTCCATGTNCTTACCTTGGATGAGGGGTATCTCCACACCACCGCCCTTCCTGACCTTCACCGTGGAATAGCTCTTCTAGGCCCTCCTTCACCTGCGCAGCTACAGCTCCTTGGATGTTGGGTGGCTCCTCCTGGCTGTCACCCCTGGTCTCGGATGCAGGGTGGCTCCTCCTGGCCATCACCCCTGGCCTTGGACGCGGGGTGGCTCCCCCTGGCCGCCACCTCTTACCACAGATGCAGGTGGCTCCTCTCGGCTGATGAGATCGTCCCAGAATCCCAAAGACATTTTATCAGCCAATACTTATCCAACATCTGCTCCATGAAGANCTGGTCTCGGATGCAGGGTGGCTCCTCCTGGCCATCACCCCTGGCCTTGGACGCGGGGTGGCTCCCCCTGGCCGCCACCTCTTACCACAGATGCAGGTGGCTCCTCTCGGCTGATGAGATCGTCCCAGAATCCCAAAGACATTTTATCAGCCAATACTTATCCAACATCTGCTCCATGAAGACACCATTTTAGTACTGTGGTATACATAGAAATATGATCCAGTTGGTCCATATCTAAGCCAAGGGCTACATCTGAACTCAGGTCATGAGGCTAAAATTTCATATTGGGATTCCTTCTGGAGGACAGCAAGTCCTCCAAACTAGTATATCAGATCCCAGGAATATGACATCACTCAGTCCATTTCAGTTAAGTCACTCAGTCATGTCCAACTCTTTACATCCCCATGGACTGCAGCATGCCAGGCTTCCCTGTCCATCACCAACTCTGGGAGTTTACTCAAACTCTTGTCCATCGAGTCAGTGATGCCATCCAACCATCTCATCCTCTGTCGTCCCCTTCTCCTCCCACCTTCAATCCTTCCCAGCATCAGGGTCTTTTCCAATGAGTCAGTTCTTCACATCAGGTGGTCAAAGGATTAGAGTTTCAGCTTCAACATCAGTCCTTCCAACAAATATTCAGGACTGATTTCCTTTAGGGTTGATTAGTTTGATTTCCTTGCAGTCCAAGGGACTCTCAAGAGTCTTCTCCAACACCATAGCTCAAAAGCATCAATTCTTCAGTACTCAGCTTTCTTTATAGTCCAACTCTAACATCCATATATAACACCACTAGATTTGCCTCTAATTCATGAACATATTTTTGTGTCCTTATTTGAGCACCAGATGAAAGACAACACTTTTAGGGACCATGATGTGTGCAAATATACAACTCTGAATGACAGAATCACACCCACTGTGCCAAGATGGGAGACCAACCCACCAAAAACAAGATTAATAGCACTCATGTCACTCTTACTCCACGTCACATGCTCACTGATAGAATGAAAAGTGGAATTGTCCACACTCTAAATTTCTCTTTCTCTCTCTCTCTCTCTCTCTCACACACACACACACAAAAACAAAACATATACTTTGATTTACATAAATTAAACATTCCTGTGGTGTCATTCCACTCTAATCCATTCTTCCTTACCTGATTATTTACACAGCATGACAAATTATCCCCAAACTCAGTGGCTCAAAGCAACCATCTTACCATGTTCATTCATGACTTTTGTGACTCCAGAATTCAGGAGGAGCTCATCTGAGGATTACAGCTCAGACCTCCTTTACACTGCAGTCAGAATTTGACAATGGCTATAGTCTTCTGAAAGTTCAATTGGACTGATGTCCAAAATATCTCAGTCCCGTGGCTGGTAGTGGATGCTGGCAGCAGGTGGAGAACTCAGCTAGGACTGCCAACCAGAGCATCCCCAAGGGTCCTCTGCACATATCTTGAGGTTTTTGTCATCCTAGAGGCGGGGTTCTGAGGGTCCCAAGAGGCAGTGGCCAAGAGCAAGCATTCCAATGACCCACTCAGAAGCTGCATGCCTCCTTCTCACGCAGCCTCACGTAGCACCACTTCTGTACATTCTGTTGGTTCCAAGTCAGAATGGCCAACAGAAGTCCAAAGGGAGGGGAACAGACCCCATCCGTTAATGGGAGAAGAACTGCGGCCATTGTTAATCAGCCACATTCCATACGAATAACCCTTGTTCCTACCCTCATCTTTCCTGAATTCTAAAAATAACATGTCGCTGACTGTTTCGCCTTCTATACAACAAAACCAGTTTTATATATACTATCAGAGGTAGATTTTTGATCAAAAAAGTCAAAATAATCATGTATCCCAAGCACTCTTGGGGCTCAGTCATTACCTCCATACCAGCAACGCCCGTCAGTTCTAATGGAAAAGCCTCAAAAAGGAACTCATGTTACAGTTACCTCACCTGCAGCAACCAGCCTGTTTCAGACCACATAGATAGTTCTCTGTAATCGTCACTGAGTTAATAATAACCATAGCATATTCCCTCCATGGAAATGGAATACTTAACCCGTGGAGATTATTCTCAAAGTGCTTTCACCTTTTACTGCTAACAGCAGACAAGTGACGAAGGCATCTCTGACCTGTGGTTTCCCCAAAAGCTGAGACAAGGATTTGGATGCAAGGTTGACTGTGGATGTGACCCCTGGGAACATCACAGGGGAATGAGAAAGTGAGACATCTTGGGATTGTCCCACTGAGCAGGTGAGGAGGGCTTCCCAGGCAGTTCAGGAGTAAAAAATCTGCCTGCCAATGCAGGATATGCAAGAGATTCAGTTTCGATCCCTGGGTTGGGAAGATCCCTTGGGGGAGGAAATAGCAACCCACTTCAGTATTCTTGCTTGGGAAATCCCATGGACAGCGGAGCCTGGCAGGCTACAGTCCATGGGGTTGCAAAGAGTCAGGCATGACGGGGCAACAGAGCACGCACACATGCTCTGAGGGGTGAGGAGGTGGGGGAACGTATTCACTGACTCCTGCCCCACTCTGCTTGAGGTCACTACTGGGCATTAAGTCCTTGGCCCTCCCAGCTTGCCACACATTTGAGCTGAGCCCCCTCCCAACACCAGAGACTACCCTCAGGAAGAAATACACAGGAGCCTGTGTATAGAAATACATAGATGCCTGCCCGCAGGCATCTCAGGGTGGGATGGGATGAGTGGACTTGACCCCCCACAGTGTATACTGTTCTAGTCTAATAATTCTTTGAGCTCGATCTCAGTTAATCCCCAGAGCAACTCTGCTGTTATCATTGCTGTTTCTGTTCATGTCAGCACCATCTCCATTTTACAAAGGTGGGAACTGAGGCTCAGAGAGGGTAACTGCCTTCGTGGCCACACAGCATGACACAGGCTGGCCCAACCCCAACTTCCAAACTGTGCTAAAAAGTCCAGAAAGGGTGAGTGACCTGCCCAAAACCAATAAACATCTGCACCACAATCATACATAAAAGCAAGCTCACCTCTCTGCTTAGATACTTCAATCGTGTCCGACTCTTTGTGATGCTATGGACCATAGCCCCCAAGCTCCTCTGTCCCTGGGACTCTCCAGGCAAGAATACTGGAGTAGGTTGCCATGCCCTCCTCCTGGGGATCTTCCTGACCCAGGGATCGAACCTGTGGTCTCTTACTTCTCTTGCACCGGCAAACGGGTTCTTTGCCACTAGCACCACACCTCTGGCTGTCACTCTATTGTTCTTGCAGCCTTCTCCAACTGAGCCCTATACCATGCAATGCAAAGCGTAAGGAGCTGCTTAACCCAAAACATCTGCATGTTCTTTGCCTCAGCAAAGCAGATGATACATGCTGTAAGTCAAAACACGCGGCATCTGTACTATACATTAGGACTCTCCCCAAGGGGACCGCTCTCTCTGCCCCCAACTGTGTGGAAACAACCCAGAAGGAATCTCCTCAGAATCAGAGTGTACTTTGGATCCACAGAAGAGAAGGGGCCGGGAACACACAGACTCAGCCAAGCGCGGCTCCATCGAGGGCTGCGTTCTTCCTGGAATTCTACTTAAGAGCCGTAGCCCTGGCTCAAACCCAGAAACAAGCAACCTAAACGGAATAGCCGAGCAGCGATCTGAGTCAGGGGATGACTGTTTACTAGAAGGAAGCTGGACCCTGGAGAGCGGCTCTCATGGAGGTGGGGAGGGCAGGGGGTGGACGAGGGAATGCCCTTAGACAGGAAGATGGATGGGCAGCTGTAATTCAAGTCCATCAACAAAGATGGAAAAGAATGAACACTTTTTAACTGTGATAAAATTTTCAACCCCGAAATACCTCCTATCACACCCGTTATCAAAGTGAGAATTTAATGATCAGTCATTTAAACCAAGTCACACAGCTAAGGAGATTCGAGTCTAGACTTAACTACTCTTGAGTGTGGGTCAGACTCCAGAATTACTTCCTTTACACCCCACTGAGCACCTACAGAATACTAGATCACGTGAACACTCCCTGCAGCTAGGACTGTATTTTGCTACCTGTTGTGGGCCCAGGACTTTGCACAGTGCCTGTCCCAGAGTAACACCATCCGAAGTGGCCCAAGACTTCACACGTAGAAGGAAACGCACATGGCTGTCACTGGAATGGTTGTCTCAGAGGGCAATCAGGAAAAAAAAATCTCTCTGGGCTGCTTTCACAGGAAGACAGAGCTGGAAAGGGGCACAGGTATAGGAACTGCCACAGTGAGGAGAGAAGGAGTCCAGGCAGAGGCATGGAGACCCAGGTTCAGGGTGGACACAGCAGAATCAGGGGACCAGAGCAGACCAGAGTTGGCTAGAGTTTGTGGCTTCTATGCAGTCAGTCTTAAAGGAAATCAAGCCTGAATTTCATTGGAAGGACTGATGCTAAAACTAAAGTGCAATATTTTGGCCACCTGATGTGAAGAACTGATTCATTGGGAAAACACCCTGATGCTGGGAAAGACTGAAGGCAGGAGGAGAAGGGGGCAGCAGAGGATGAGATGGTTAGATAGAATCACCAACTCAAGGGACATGAACTTGAGCAAACTCTGGGAGATAGTGGAGCACAGGGGAGCCTGGCATGCTGCAGTCCATGGGGCCACAAAGAGTCAGACATGACTTAGTGACTCAACAACAACAAGAGAGAAACAGGAGAGAAGTGTAGAAAGGTTGTCTATAATCATTTTTATCCTTGAACGTCAGATTACAGACTCTGGAAGGTTTAGTAAAAATTATGACTGAAGTCTAGTGATTTCTTCCTACATGCCAGACACCGTCCTCACAATTTACAGCAGGAGTTCTCTACCTTGGCACTAGTGACATTTGGGCCAAATGATGCTTAGGTGTGGGAGACAGTCATGTGCACTGTAAAAAAAAATCTTAGCAGCACCCTCAGCTCTATCCCCTGAATGCTTGTAACACCCTCCTACCCACCTACCCCCATGGTGGTTGTTCAGTAGCCCAGTCTTGTCCCACTCTTTGTGACCCCATGAACTCCAGGCCTCCCTGTCCCTCACCATCTCCCGAAGTTTGCCCAAGTTCATGTCCATTGCACCAGTGATGCCATCCAGCCATCTCATCCTCTGACGCACTCTTCTCCTTCTGCCCTCAATCCTTCCCAGCATCAGGAACTTTTCCAACAAGTCGACTATTCATATCAGATGACCAAACTACTGGCGCTTTAGTATTTTGCCCCTACGCCTGTAGTGACAACCAAAAACAACCCCTGATGTCACCAAATGTCACCAGCTGACAGCTGCTTTACATGTATTAAGTTATTTGCTTTTTTACAACTCTGTAAGTCAGGTACTATTATTATCTGTATTCTATAGGTGAGGAAACTGAGGCACAGAGAAAGTTATGTAACACGTCCTAGTTCACTGGTTCTGTAAGGGGCAGAGTCAAGACATTCAATCAAGACAGATTCATTTGGAGCCCATGACTTTCCTCACCCATGCTTCATTTAACATGTTGAAAGATTAAATTTAAAAAATGCAAAATGTAGTAAGCACTGTGCTTGTAAGAAATTAAACAGAAATCTGTATGAAGACATATGACCACCAACAATACTATGCAAAAAATAATAACATAGGTTTAAATCAGAGGGGTGAAATTATGGGAGTTGCATTTATTCCTTAATAATGTTGTAATTTTTAAATATAAGTGGGAAGTTTGATGGACTCCAGACAATCATTCTAATCTTATTTCTCCATCCATTCCCATGAATGACTGGCTGAAAACAGTTCATTCTCACTCAATCTGAGGTTCAGCTCAAATATTATCTTCTCCTTCAGGAAAAGCTTAAAAAAGAGTCAAGCATAGAATGAGGGCTCTACAAATGGAAACTATTGTTATCTCATTTACAGATCAAGAAACTAAGGCAATGGGGACTCAAGTTTCTGTCTTGCATATGTTCTTTCTGCCATTCTGCCACCTGAACGATTTACCAATCAGGCAACTATGAGAAAGAAGGGAATCAGTGGCCAAAGCAAAAGGTTTGGACCCAAGTCAGCTGGTTTCTTGGAGAAGGAAATGGCAACCCACTCCAGTGTTCTTGCCTGGAGAATCCCAGGGACGGGGGAGCCTGGTGGGCTGCCGTCTATGGGGTCGCACAGAGTTGGAAAGGACTGAAGCAACTTAGCAGCGGCAGCTGGTTTCAGGGTCCACCCAGACCCGGGTAGACAGAACTAAGTGGACCTCTCTGGGCCCTGAAGGCTCTGATCTCTTGTGCTTTGCTGCCCTCTGCTGGGAATGAGCACCACTGCTGGGAATGAGCTTTTGCCTCAGGCCGAGTAGGAGAAAACCAGTCTGCTTTCTGATGTAAAATCTTCTTAATATCTAGGTTCATGCCCTATTTCTCAGTTTTTTACACAGAAGAGCAGGAATGGCAGCGATTCCATGTCTAAGTGAAACAAAAGCTTTAAAGGAAGAATATTTTAAAAGGAAAATAAAACCTTTATCCCAACGTTCCTGGAAGCAAAAGGATATTTGGAGCTCTGTCACATCCATTTCCTTCATTTAGCCCAGTTCTCGGAGAAGGCAATGGCACCCCACTCCAGTACTCTTGCCTGGAAAATCCCGTGTATGGAGGAGCCTGGTGGGCTGTAGTCCATGGGGTCGCTAAGAGTCGGACACGACTAAGCGACTTCCTTTTCACTTTTATGCCTTGGAGAAGGAAATGGCAACCCACTCCAGTTTTCTTGCCTGGAGAATCCCAGGGATGGGGGAGCCTGGTGGGCTTCCATCTATAGGGTCGCACAGAGTCGGACACGACTGAAGCGACTTAGCAGCAGTAGTAGCAGCAGCCCAGTTCTGGCTGGCGGGACAGCAAGGTGGGCAAAAGGGCAGCAGACCTCAAGGCAGAAAAGGAGCTGGAGGTCCCTGGAGAGCAGAGAGAGCCAGTATCGGGTCGGGCGCGTGCATGCACACACACACATCTATTCTGACATGTTCAGAGACAGGCTCAATCGTTTTTAAAAATTCCAGTACCCTTTATGGTTGACATTTCACATCAAGAAAGTGTTAAATGGTTTGTGAACAAGGCCAGCGGAGCATCAGAATGGTAGAGGAGTTAACATCTATTGAGAGTTGGCCTGGGCACATCACATCCCTAAAAGTAGGAACTGGGGCATCCCAGGTGGGACAGTGGTAAAGAATCTGTCTGCTGATACAGGAGATGCAAAAGACGTGGGTTCAATCCCTGGGTTGGGAAGATCCCCTGGAGGAGGAAAATGGCAACCCACTCCAGCATGCCTGGAAAATTCCATGGACAAAGGAGTCTGGTGGGCTACATGACTGAGCTCGCATACACAAACTTTCCCATTTTGCAAAGTTCTGAGAAGTTTTTCCCCTGTCACACAGTCGAAGGGTCGCCAGGCTGTGCTTCCCCAGGACCTGCCTTCCTCCAGCCCCTGTACCTGGCGGAGGCGTAAGCCCTCTGGACCTGAAACTTGCCAGCCACAGCAGAGGAGGGGGTCAGCAGAGTTGACCCACCCACACTATCAGCCACTCCAGCTCGGAAACAAACTTTCAGCCTTTTCAGAGGCAGCTTCTGCAGCTGCCCATCAAGAGAAAGAAAATATTACGTCTTGGAAAGGGAAAAGCTGGACACTAAAGACAAAAGCAGATTAGTGTTCCTGGGGTGACTTGGTTGCTCTGAATCATTAGGATGAAAAAAAGCATCTTGCCATCTGGTTATTAGCTTGGGGCTACAGTGTCAAGCCTGTCTCCTTCATCCTGCCCTCCTTAGGAAAACACGGCCATGGGTGGTCCAGATGGCCAGAGGCCTGCACACAATGAACAGAGGCTGCTGATGCTCGCGTGACCCCTCTGGCCACAGGAAATCCTCCCATGCAGAACTACATTCAACCAGATTTTCCTCCCAGTGAATGGCCCGTTGGAGAGTCACAGCTTCAGGGAGGAAAGCGCTGGAGGGCCTCAGGACCTGTCCCTCTACCACTTCCCATCTTCTTTTTATTCATGAGCCGAAATGCCCACCCTGGGCTGTGTCTGCCTGCCCGCCCCCGCCCTGCTCCTCTCTCCAGGCCTCGGAGATGCAGTTCCCTAACCAGAGAAAGAGAGAGACACTCTGCGAACAGGCTCTTTTTCTATCTCAAGTTGTATCCATCCTCCTTCACTCTCTCTGATCCCTGACAGGAGCTATCAGTAGAAACATCCTTTTGTTAAACTTAATACGGCAATGCGGGGATCTCTCCCTCACCCCCACAAGGGGACCCCCCAGACTTTGGCAGGGGGGATATCCCAGGCACAGAGGCCAGAATTCACACTGAGTAAGCGTGGGTGTGATCACCCGGATTCTTCAAACCGCGCCTGCACTGGGACTTCTAACAGGCTCCGAGGACTACTTCAGCTGACTCCTGCCAACCACTGTGTCCCGAATGCCCTCCTAATCACACCAGAATTGAAAGCTAGAGCTGATTTTCACAGAACAAACTGGCCTTCCCTGGTGGCTCAGGTGGTAAGCAATCTGCCTGCAGTGCAGGAGACTGGAGCTCGATTATCGGGTCAGGAAGATCCTCTGGAGAAGGAAATGGCAACCTACTCCAGTATTCCTGCCTGTAGAATCCCAAGGACAGAGGAGCCTGTTGGGCTACAGTCCATGGGGTCACAAACAGACTTGACTCAGCAAGACACACACGCATAATAAAACAAAAGATGGGATCCACTGATATTTAAGGTCAGGGTACATATTCCAAATAAACATGATCAGGACCTAACCTCTCTGAGCCTTGTTTTCATCACAGGCAAAATAAAGATGATCAAAGGAACTCTAAAACCAAAACCACTTTAATGATTAGCAGAATAATCCCTGGAACCTGGGAATTCGGTAGGTTATATGGCAAAGGGGGGAATTAAGGTTGCAGATGGAACTACCACAATATTATCCAGGATTATCTGAGTGGATCCAAGGCCATCACTCCTTAGAGTGAAGGAGACAGGAGAATAGACTCAGAGGAAGAACCATCAGAGAAGCAGAGTCACTGGCCTTAAAGGTGGAGGAAAAGAAACCATGTTTAAAGGGTAGCTGCTAGAACTGGAAAAATAAGGAAATGAACTTTCCCTTAAAGCCTCAAGACAGGAATGCCACTCTGCTGACACATTGATTTCAGTCCTCTGAGACCTGTGTCTGACTTCTAACCTACTGAAGAATAATAAATTTGTGTTGTTTTAAGAATAAAAAAAGGGTAGCTCTTAAAAAGGGATTGTGACGATTAAGCCCATTGACGCATTTGCCTGATCTATGCATGCGTGGGCGCTCAGTCACTTGCGTCCAACTCTTTGCGACCCCGTGGACTGCAGCCCACCAGGCTCCCCCGTCCATGGGATTCTCCAGGCAAGAGTGCTGGAGTGGGGTGCCCTCTTCCAGGGGATCTTCCTGACCTGGGGATGGAACCCTCCTCCATCTCCTGCACTGCAGGCAGATTCTTTACCCACTGAGCCACCTGGGAAGCCCTTGTCTGATCTATAATCAGTGCTTAGTAAAGTTTTTGTTCTTACATGAATATTGATATTAATATTGCTTTTATTATTGTTGTCAGTTGAGATTATTGATATATAGTGATATTAATATCTCAGAGGTCAAAGCAGAGCTCATATACACCTTTGAACCCAAAGACATACATCCAGCCTCTCGTCTATGAGAGGTTCACAACCTCAGCACTGTTGACTTTTGGGGCTGGGTGACTCTGTTGGGAGGGGCCGTCCTCTGCACTGTAGGATGTGGAGAACACCTCTGGGCTTCACCCACTAGATTCCAGAAGCACCTGCCCTCCAATGGTGACAACCAAAAGTGCCTGCAGATGTTGCCAGGTGTCTCTTGGGGGGCGAGATTGCCCCTGGCTGAGAACCACAGGATCTATCACATCCTGGGCCAGGGATCAAATTCCTTTCTTTTATTTTTCATAATATCATAAGATGATCTATTCAAACACAAACATGATTGAAGCTCATTGTTTTCAAGTTTGCAGGATCCCCAACTGCAAGTTTCCATGAGCACAAGTAATATCTCTGACCTAAAACAGAATTTCTTATCATTCTTGGATCACAGACCTGCTAGCCCACATCTACTTCATATTAATTCAGTCTGCTTTAAGCAAAAAATCAAGAATCAAGATCGTAGTCTGTATCTATCTTTTCTTAACAGCTTTATTGTCCTCCATTTAATTAAGTTGTATTTCAAAACCATTTTAGCAAGAAGCAGGGGGTAAAATCCCCATGTATATATGTCTCTATAGACACACAAATACCCATCATAGTAAAGCCATCAATGCCAATTCTGTTCTAAATTCTGTTTAGAATAGCAATGACTTTAGTTCTTAACTTCAGCTTTCTTGAGTGGCAAGAGGAGGAAATTCCATTTATTGTTTGAATGATGACAGATTACTTTCAATGTTGACTCCCTTTATTCCCACAATACTGTAGTCAATGCTTACAGGTGAAGATGCTGAGCCCCTCAAGCCTGCCTCACTGCAGAAGTGGCTAAGGGAAGCCAAGGGGTATGATGCAAACTGAGACTAGAAAGAACGGGGGGTTATTAACAGGTTCCTAGAGAAGTCAGAACAAAAGCAAAAGCAAGAGTCACAGAAAATCAATAAGAAGTAGAATAAACATCACAGAATCAAAAGAGACCGAGGGGCCTGGCTCCAACTAGGGTTCATGAATTCAGGGAAAGGGTCTGCAGGTTCTGGCCAGAAGCTCTGTCAGAGAACAAGTAAGCACACAGCTGTTTTAATGTGAAACTGAAGAGTCACATCCCCACCCCCACAGAAAAGACTCTTTCAGGGTCTGTGAAGGTGAGTGTGATCAGCGGGAGGGAAACAGGGAGGAACCAAGCAGAGACGCCAGGTGAACACTGCCATCATTCCAAGCTGGCACCTATGGCTCACCTGCTCGCATGCACTTTTCACCCTGAAGTCTGTCCTGCTGTTGTGAACACTGACCTATTCACTGACATTGTTGTTACTGGGTGACTCATCACACAGGAGAGGGGGAAAGAGGAAGAAACAGACCAGCGTGACCATCTAAGAAGAAGAAAGCCATGCTCCCTGAGCTCCAGGGAGAGCAGAGATACAAACAGGGATGCTTCCTGTTGGTTTAGTCATAGNCCTATTCACTGACACTGTTGTTACTGGGTGACTCATCACACAGGAGAGGGGGAAAGAGGAAGAAACAGACCAGCGTGACCATCTAAGAAGAAGAAAGCCATGCTCCCTGAGCTCCAGGGAGAGCAGAGATACAAACAGGGATGCTTCCTGTTGGTTTAGTCATAGCATCGCAAATGCTAAGTGGGGCCACCTATGTGACTGTTTGCCTGGTGTGGGCCAGAAATCGTGGGAATTGGGCTCAGAAGAAGCACTTTGTGGGAGGGTGCACTGCCTAGCTTTGAAAATGAGTAGCTAGACAACCCTGGCTGGATAATTTCCTTATCTATTGGAGTCAGCCTGGAGTAACTTGTGAGGTGTCAAGAAGAGAGAACTGTACGACAGGTAGCCTGCACACCTACCTTGGTTGAAGAAAAGTCTTGGGTATTCCTCTATCATTAAAGCAATAAGACTGGATTTAGAGGGCCTTGTACCTTGATCCCCAGTCCATGGCAGAGTCAACTGGTCAACCATTCTACTTGAGGAGACCCCTCACTTACAGATTCTCTCCTTATCATCTTTCAATTCTGAGAAGGTCCCTCTGTCTTGCTGGGTTATTGGATAGCTACTTTCCCAGAACAGTGGCTTGCTTTCTACCTCAAAGGAAGAAATAAAACCCAATTCCAACCCAATACTCACTACTATCAGGCCTGAGAATCCCACTGCAATTCAAATCTGGTTTCTCCACTCTTCCCACCCACTTCCTTGCCAAAGATTCAAACATACAAGAGCTTCTACCAGCCTAGCCAGGATGCACTTTTAGGGACAAGAGAGAAAGACCAGTTTCCCTACTGGCTGATGCTCCTAAGCACAGTATTCTGAAAAATGTGGTGCATGTGGTTAAGCACATCCCCCTCCCATCTCTGTGGGTCCAGGAGTAACCACAAGGGACATTTCATCCATATGTTTCTCATTCAGTCGAATGTAACACACTAAAACAGTGCAAAGCAGTGCAGGGCCAAGATGGGTTTGCGTGCTATACCGTTTGCTTTTTACTCCAGAAGCAGTAAATTACAGTTTCCTGAGAGCAAACTATCTCAACCCTCAAAATATTTACCCTTGAGCCAAGCACAGAATCTCCACACTGTACCATGGCTAAATCATGCAGAAACTTATCTACAAAACAGACATAGAGTTACAGATGTAGAGAACAAACCTTATAGTTAGCAGGGGGTAGGGAGTGGGGAGGGACAAATTGGGAGATTGGGATTGACATATATACATTTTATAGATAAAATACATAACAAATAAGGACTTACTTATATAGCACAAAGAACTTTACTCAATACTCTGTAATGGCCTATATGGGAAAAGAATCTAAAAAAGAGTAGATATATGTATAAGTGACTAACTTTCTGTACATCTGAAATGAACACAACATTGTAAATCAGCTACACTCCAATAAAAATATCTTTAAAAATCCATGTCAGCTTTGGAAGAGCAGGGATTTTCCACTAAGTTGTTTGAAAAAACCATATCTAATAATTATAGAGCACCCATCTGCCCAGTTATATCTTCCTTTCTGTGTGAAATCCCCACCTTTGGGGATAAAGTGTTGTTGCATAAAAGACATATTTACAACCATATAAATAATAATTAGAGTGGAATTTTTAAAGTTGGAAAAAGAAGTATGTTTCCATAAAAAGTACAGAGCATAAAACAGAATATGTGAAACATCCTCTTGGTGCTTAGGAATGTACAGAAGATGCCTTGATTCTCAAGCAGATGGGGAAATACATCAGGGTTCCTGTGGAGTACAACATTTTTATGTTCATCAAAAGAGCTGAAATTCGCAAAACACTGATACAGGAGAGAAATATTACCTTATGTCTTCCTCCACCAATCTTAAATGTGTTTGATGTTGATGAGCTTGTTTCCTGCTTCTTAGTTTTGCAGTTAAGCCTGTTTGACTTCCAAGTGGGGGATTATTGTTCAAAAGTTCTAACCTTTATTAGTTTAAAAGTTGTCCTATTCTAGAGACAAAGACATAGAGAACAAATGTATGAATACCAAAGAGGAAAAGGAGGAAGGATGGGATGAATTGGGGGATTGGGGTTGAAGATATACACTAGTGAGGCTAGGTGTAAAATAGGAGTTTCCCCAGTGGTTCAGCGGTAAAGAATCTGCCTGCAGTGCAAGAGAGGTGGATCTGATCCCTGGGCTGGGAAGATCCCCTGAAGAAGGAAACCCTCTCCAGTATCCTTGCCTGGAAAATCCCATTGACAGAGGAGCCTGGCAGGTACAGTCCAGGAGGTGGCAAAAGAGTTGGACACAGCTTAGTGACAACAGCCACAGAAAATAGATAACTAATGGTAACCTATTGTATCGCATAGGGAGCTCTATTCAGTGCTCCATGCTGACAGAATGGGGAGGAAATCCTGAAAGAGGAGATAGACATACACATATCACTTACTCACTTTGCTGTACAGCAGAAACCAACAACACTGCACAGCAACTATACTCCAATAAAAAGCAATTTAAAAAAAAAAAGGCCTTCTGATTTCTGTCTTTACTTTTAATAGCCTGATATCAGATTGGATCTTTAGTCTCTGCTCAAATATAAATTCTTATTGCCTTCCTTAAAAGTAAACTTCAGTTCAGTCACTCAGTCGTGTCCGACTCTTTGCAACCCCGTGAATCGCAGCATGCCAGGCCTCCCTGTCCATCACCAACTCCTGGAGTTCACTCAAACTCATGTCCATCAAGTTGGTGATGCCATCCAGCCATCTCATCCTCTGTTGTCCCCTTCTCCTCCTGCCCCAATCCCTCCCAGCATCAGTCTTTTCCAATGACTCAACTCTTCCCATCAGGTGGCCAAAGTATTGGAGTTTCAGTTTTAGCATTATTCCTTCCAAAGAACACCCAGGACTGATCTCCTTTAGAATGGACTGCATGGATCTCCTTGCAGTCCAAGGGACTCTCAAGAGTCTTCTCCAACACCACAGTTCAAAAGCGTCAGTTCTTCGGTGCTCAGCTTTCTTCACAGTCCAACTCTCACATCCATACATGACTACTGGAGAAACCATAGCCTTGACTAGATAGACCTTTGTTGGCAAAGTAATGTCTCTGCTTTTGAATATGCTATCTTCAAAATAGGTTGGTCATAACTTTCCTTCCAAGGAGTAAGCGTCTTTTAATTTTATGGTGGCAATCACCATCTGCAGTGATTTTGGAGCCCCCCAAAATAAAGTCTGACACTGTTTCCACTGTTTCCCCATCTATTTCCCATGAAGTGATGGGAC
>SJYA01002090.1:1193997-1206022 GCA_006410615.1 Neotragus moschatus
TGGCTTCATTAAAACCAGCAAGAGCCAGCTGCTGGCAAAATGGAAGTCGTCATCTTCTGTAACCTAATCATGGAGGTGACATTCCATCACCTTAGCTGTATTTTATTCATTATAAATGAATCACCAGGTCCCACCAGCACTTGAGGGACTTGAGGGAGGGGATTACACAAGGGCATGGATACTCAAAGACCAGGGTCACTTGGCACCATCTCAGAGCCTGCCTACCACACTCTATTTCCAGGGAAGCCAGCCAGACACCACTTCTCAGGCCCCCGGGGTGGCCATCTGACTGAGTTCTAGCAACAGAACATGAACAGAATGAAATTTACCATTTCCAGAGGCCTTTCTCCTTCAACCAGCAGGATGCACACAGGCAGTGTGACCTTGGAAACAGCATGTGGAAAATGGATGGACCAAGAGATGGAAGTATAAGCTGCTGAATCAGAAGCTGAACAAGACAAGAAGGCACTTCTTGATCAGGAACACCCTACTGGACCTGAGATCAGCAGAAAGTCACCTTGCATCATCTTTGAACCATTATAAGCTTAGGGATTATTGCTGCTAGTTTAATCTTCTCTAATATCTCGGAAGATTATGGGTAGAAAGTGTCATAAGGATGAAGGACCAGCAGTTTTTGAAAGAGAGAAATAGAAAGACTGGGAGAGACTGAGAGAGGGAGAGTCACATAACTGAGGGCAGTGAACCTCCCTCCATGCTAAACACATACAATCCACATATATCCCTTTTCCAAATATTTAATATAAAATCTATCTACTCTCCCCCTTTAAAAAACATAAAATGCTTGATGTTTGTGTATTAATTGTGAAAAATGTTGATAGGGACCGTTGGGGCTGGTGGCACAGACGGCAAAGAATTTGCCTGCAAAGCAGGAGATTCAGGTTCCATCCCTGAGTCAGAAAGATCCCCTGTAAAAAGGAACGACTACCCACTCTAATATTCTTGCCTGGAGAACCCCATGGACAGAGGAGCTTGGTGGGCTGCAGTCCATGAAGTTGCAAAGAGTCGGACATAATTGAGTGACTGTCTAAGCGTGCACACACACACGCACACATCCCACCATAGAGCAAGACAGAGGGGGGAAAAAAAACAGTGCAGAAAAAAAAGCAGGACACTGAAGACAAGAGAAGTAAGGAAGTCACACATAATGAAAATTCCAGACAGCCACTGACCGTAGGGTTTGGATCTATTTCAACTACATCTCAAAGAGAGGCAACATAGTCCTAGATGACAGCTGGGATTGATGTGGCAAAACTTCAATAGAGGAAAGAGAATAAAGATCAAGAACCAGGTTAATTCTAGAAACATGCAGATATACAGCAGTCTGTGCTTAAGAAATAAGAGAGAGCAACCTTCCTGGTGGGCCAGTGCTTAAGACTTCACCTTCTAAGCCAGGGTTTGTGGGTTCAAACCCTGGTTGGAGAGTTAAGATCCCATATGCCTTTGGCCAAAAACAAAACAAAACAGAAGCAAAACAGTAATAAATTTAATAAAGACTTAAAAAAAAACAAGTGGTCCACATTTTTAAAAAAATGTAAGAAAGAAGCAGCGGAGCTCGGCCCAGGTTGATCTAGGGTAATGACTTTTCAATTGTTGCTACTGAAAATTTCAGTGAATGAGCCTGTGATTAATGATCACAGGGTGAAGTGAGGACCTCAGTGAAAAGGGTTTTATTCCAGGAAAATGCCCTCTATAATATGTCACCTCTAGACTAATAGACTTCAGTCCAGTTCAGTTCAGTTCAGTTCAGTCACTCAGTCGTGTCCTACTCTCGGCGACCCCATGAATCATAGCATGCCAGGCCTCCCTGTCCATCACCAACTCCCAGAGCTCACTCAGACTCACATCCATCAAGTCGGTGATGCTATCCAGCCACCTCATCCTCTGTCATCCCCTCTTCCTCCTGCCCCTAATCCCTTCCAGCATCAGAGTCTTTTCCAATGAGTCAACTCTTCACATCAGGTGGCCAAAGTACTGGAGTTTCAGCTTTAGCATCATTCCTTCCAAAGAAATTCCAGGGCTGATCTCCCTTAGAATGGACTGGCTGGATCTCCTTGCAGTCCAAGGGACTCTCAAGAGTCTTCTCCAAAACCACAGTTCAAAAGCATCAATGCTTTGGCACTCAGCTTTCTTCACAGTCCATCAGTAGCTTTATTCATGCTAGCAATAATTTTGAGCAGCATTAAAACTTGATTATGTCAACATACCATCTTACAATTTCTAGCAAATGAAAATGTTCACAGCATATTGCAACTCTTGATTAATAGCAACAATTCACCTAAATCATCACCTCATGACTTCTGGCTACTCCTCAAGTTGTAACGGACCATGAAAGGAAGATGTCTGACACCCCAGAAACCATCAAATCCAACCAACAGAGCATTTGAGATGACTTCAGAAGATGGCTTTCAGATGTGTTTCAGCAAACAGTGTCAAGGTGGGGAGGTTGTGCAGGGTCTGAAGGAAAGGCCTTGGAAGGAGATTAATCACATAAGTGTCCATTGTTCTATCAAATGGATTTACTCCATCAGTCATCAAATTTGTCAATCACACCTATTATAGGAAGGAGTTGATGAAAGGCAGGAAGGGTTGCTTATTTGAGTGGAAAATAACAGATGCAAAGCAGAGCTCATCCCCTTACTTCAGAAGGGGTGGCTCCCAACGACCTAGCAAAGACCCATATGCTCATTTTGGCCTGTATGCCATCTAATCTTTCTGTGCATTTTACCCAGAGATTAAAAGGAGAGATAGAGATGAGAAAGAGATAAAGATGAGAGAAAGAAAGAGACCAAGACAAAAAGAGAGAGACAGAGACAGAGTGACCAGTCCATGATAAGGAAGATGGACATCCGTGGAGAAGAGTCTGCAATGAGGGCAAGAGGACAGGATGACATCACCATTGTCAAACAGTCTCACAAAGCATTTCACTACAATCACTAGATTGACAATCATTTTCACGTCGCCCAATTACTATTTAGCATCACCCAATCTACAGCCTATCTTCCCCTACTCTCTGCCTTACAAACTTTCCTGCTCCCTTTAGCCATGGTAGAACAGTCTTCTGTTCTACCATCTTCTTCAGCCCTGTGCTCCACACCCTCAGTTCATAAACCTCAACTGAAATAGGTGAGGCATCCCATTTGCCTTTAGATTTAGACATGGTCTGGTATAACACTGATATTCAATCATCGCTATTTCTGTTTGTAACTTACACCCTTCTTCTTTTCCTTTGTCTTAATGTCAGAGCTCAGTTTTAACCACCATCACAGTACAAACATCCTCTATTCATCCATGCACAGAGAGGGTTTTATTGGTAGTCTGTACACCTTTCGAATCTTCCAGCTCTCCAAGACAAAGGTCCACATTAACTTTCTTGGTTTGGTCAATCATATCAAACTTGACCTTTTTCAGGAAAAAATAAAAACACATTCTGGAACCTGTAGATCCTAAAGTGGTCCTTCACTGGAATGTCATATCTGAAGCCACCAACTCTCCAAAGAAATAAGACACCGAGAGAACAACTGAAGATTGGACTTCCTTTATTTTAACTCAAAGTCACCTAAGAGCTAAGCATATTGATGTACAGAGTTGTGAAAGAAGCAAAAGAGTGGCCATCTGCACATCATCCATTATTCACTTATTCAAAACTACTTTATGGGTGACTACACTAGGTCAGGGGATACAATTCCTCTTCCTGAGGAGTTCATGTTTAGTGAGAGAGACCTTCAAGAACAAAGGAAATGTTAACTAGAAGGAGCAGAGGGCAGGGATGTCAGAATAAGTTTTCCCTAAGGAACATCCATGCTGACACTGTAACTAAGTATTGGCAGCCAGGCAAAAGTGAAAATCATTTTATGCAGAGGGAACAACATGTGCAAAGGCCCTGCAGTGACAGGGCCAAGAGAATGAGTCACTCAGTGCTCAATTCAAGCTGTCCAGAGTATGACATGGGTGTAATATCAAGGCCAAGACTGAAGGGTTAAGCAGGTTCCAGATTACAGAATTTTTGGCATACTTGGTTTGAACTTCATCCATTTCAATTTGCATGAAGAATTTTCTGGCAGACTATCACTTGGTACAGGGAGAGCGAATAGAAGTGTAAGAGTGAATAGAACAAACAAAGGATGCTGGACACTTGAAAGCAGAGAAAGAAGAAAATATTCCAGGAGAGAATTTGAAAACTGAGAAGCATCTACCAGGAGCCAGTTTTGATGACCTTATGAGTTAACACAGGGCTGGTCCCAAAGTCTGGCGGGAAGACATGGGATCCAGATTTTCTGTAGGAACTTCCCTCATGGTTCAGTGGCTAAGAATCTGCTTTGCAACACAGGGGATGTAGGTTCAATCCCTGGTGGGGAAACTAAGATCCCACATGTCGAGGAGCAACTAAGCCCTCACGCGGCAACTACTGAACCCAAGCACCACAATGAAGAGCCCACTTGCCACAATAAGACCCAATGCACCCAAAAGTAAATAAATAAATATTGTTTAAAAGCAGATTGTGTGTAAAATTTAAAAGGAGCCAGAAAGCCCTTCATGGCTTCAGAGGTCTGCTGGTAACACTGCACTAGGGGAGTAGTTCTAGCCAGGATCCTCTGTCCATGTGATTTTCCCAGGCAAAAATGCTAGAGTGGGTTGCCATGCCCTTCTCCAGGGGATCTTCCCAACCCAGAGATAGAACCCATGTCTCTTATGTCTCCTACACTGGCAGGTGGGTACTTTACCACTAAGGCCACCGAGGAGAGTGGGGAACCCAGGAAGTGTTCCCTCTGTATTACTTGCCCACTGCAGGGCAGAAGGGCAAAAGCTAAGAGGGCAAGAAGAATACAACATTTTCCCAGGAGGACAAGCTCGTGATGCCTCTGGGGGCTGGCTCCCGTGTCTCCTGGACTCTCTCCAGGACCCTGTTGGCACAGCCCGTCTGAGGGACTCGTTAAGCAAGAGGAAGTCCCCACAAGAACGACGAGGAAGAAAAACCCAACACAGGGTGCTGAGTGGAAGAATTTATGGCTCATCAACTCTCCATCCTCTATTGAGATAAATGTCCCCAGCACGGCTCACACAAAGGCCTGGTCCACACCACCGGATTGAAAGTGATGTGAAATTAAAAAGCTCTTTTTCAAAGATCTCATTCCAGAAAGCCAAAGCCAAGTAAAATACGCGTTTACTTCCAAGATGAATGCCTGGCCTGGCAAGCGTTCCCACTCTCCAGCTGTACATTGGGGTCTCTTGTCTTGATGCATTAATTGACTTTCAAACCCAAACTTTATTGTTTCTAGTACAGAGAAATGCCACCCCCCACATTTAAAAGCAATGTGTATTCCGCATACGGAATGCAGTGACAGCTTAGGGTCTGAGAAGTTTCAAAGTCAAAAGAATACTTTCTTTTAACCTCTGGCAGTTCTAGGGGCAGGCTGTATTCCCCAGATAGGGTATAAATCAAGACCACCAGAACACCACACATGCAGGAAGGCTGCCTTTGGGTCTGAATTCCAGCTCTGTTGCTTACTAATTGTGTGCTCTTAGAAACTCATTCACTTTCCCGAGTCTTGATTTCCTTGTCTTTAATGGAGGTGTCGACTTTTAAAAAATGCACAGTGTAAGAATTGTGGGTTAAATTTTATTTGCAGTAATACAAAGACTGCAGCCAGGGAGACAGTACCTCAGATAGCTCTGAGAAACTGTTCCAAAGAGGCAGAGGGGACGGACAGCATAGATGTGACTTTGGTAAAGCGGGAGTACGGGCAAGCAAGCGCGTATTTTGTAGGAAGTCTGCTAGTCTCGTGACGCTTCTGCTAGTCACAAGAAGCAGTCATCACCATGAAGGATTTTAGTGCCTTTCCAGATAGGAGGAGATATAAGAACTGGGCTCATAAATCTGCTCCTGAACATTTCTAACTATCTGAGGACCTGTCCTGTCAGTCTTCCCAGAGCACAGAGCGCTTCCTTTCTCCTCTCCACCCTGAACTCCTTCAGGGGGTGTTGAAGGTCAGCCAATGCACCAGCACATGATTCAGTCCTTGTAGAGGTAGACGGCAAGCACCCGTGGCAAGTGCCAATTTGTGGCTGACAGAAGTGATAATGATCTTGGAGTAACTGTGCGGCTTAAACAAACAAAGCAGTGTTGGTGCCAAACAGAGGACTCGGCTCACCAAGACAGCTCAACACACAGGGGCTTGCCAGTCAGCAGATTAGCCATTTCTCTGCCATGAAAAACCAACTGGCAAAGGCAGAGGCGAGAAGACCCTGGGAGGTCATAGTTCACACTGGGCTCTGATTCCCGTGGGCTCACCCATCTTCAGAGGTGTCTCCCACCCCACTGGCACTCAAGGAAAAAGCAAATGGACAGAAAGTTCAGGAATAAATGAGAATGCTACCAATCAATAGATACAATTCCTTGCTCACTATATGTCCTGGCTCAAGTTGCTACAACAAAATACCTTAGTCCAGGTGGCTTAAACAACAGACATTTATTTCTCCCAATTCTGGAGGCCAGGAAGTTCACAATCAAGGCACCACACATGTATTGGGCTGGCCAAAAAGTTCATCTGGGTTTTTTCATGACATTCAGGTACAGAAAAACCTAAACAAATTTTTGGGCCAAGCCAATAATCCTTGGCAAAAACCTTCTTCCTGCCTCACAGATGGCCATCTTCTTGCTGTATCCTCATGTGGCAGAAAGGAAACTCTGGTGTCTCTTTCTCTTTTACTAAGAACATTAATCACATCACGAGGGCAGCATCCTTAGGAACTCATCTAACTCTCATCAATTCCCAAAGGCCCCACCTCCTGATACCATCACACTAAGGATTAGGACTTCAACATACGAATTTGAAGGGAACACAAACATTCAGTCCAGAGTACTATACATTCATGTATCATTCACTGTCTTAAATCCCAAGCTCATAAGCAAAGATCATAAAGGTTAACACAAGAAGAGCCCTGCTGTGTGACTGCCCACCTGAACCCCTCCTCCATCCCTCCCACAGAGAGATACCCTAGCAGAGAGTCAGAGGGAATTCCAGATGCAGTCATGAAATTCATGTTTCTTTTCATATGTCAGCTCAACCCTGGGTAGTTATTCCGATGCACACTTTACATCCTCTCCTAGCCTACACCTTCCCCTGCACTCCCCTTAAATACTGATGAAAAGAATGACAGAAGTTCCTGGGTTAAAATCACATGGAGGGCTAGAGTGGGTTGAGCTCATGGTGTTAGGGTTCACAGGGTTTGGCAGAGTAAGCAAGAGCCCTGGGGTTCATTCTTGCCCATCCAAAAACCTTGGTTAGAAAAAAAAATAGACCAGAGCCTAGCTCACATGCTAGGAACTCAATACAAGTTTTAAACTAACCTGAACTGGACAATGGTTTCCAAATGAGAGCTACTGAAATATACATACATGTGCATACACACACACACATACACACAACACACATATAAACATGTATACATGCTCCAGTATGTATGTCATTTAAAAGGAATTTGATACTGATAATGTTACAGTGTGGATAAAAGCTTGAAAACATTATGCTAAGTGAAAGAAGCCAAACACAAAAGGTCGCGTATTGAATGATTCCATTTAATGAAATAACCAGAATATGTAAATCCATACAAATAAAATGCAGATTGGAGGTTGCCAGGGACTGGGATGGGGCTTGGGAATGAGGAGTGCCTGCTTAATGGATATGGGTCTCCTCTGGAATGATGACAATGTTTTGGAAATAGATAATGATGGTGGTAGCTGCATAACATTGTAAACGTATACTAAATGCCACTACGCTGTACTTGAAAATCACTGATTTTCTATTATGTCAGTTTCACCTCAACTGAAAGACGAACGTCTCCAGCCTATACTTTTAAGACTTAGAATAGGTATTCCTAGGTTCCCTCACACACACCCCGCTTCCTCCTCAACATTCAATAGCCAGCTTCTTACACAGCAACTACGCATCTGCCTAATCCCTACACAGGAAAAATGAACAGTTGTTCTCAATTAGGGGCAGATCAGGTTTTGTAGACCTGAAGCTTATGGAAATTAGGGAGACTGTTTAAGAAAGAGAATGCAAATTCATTATACAAAATCAGGTAGGAAAGTAAAATTTTAATTTGTGTGAGAAATGAAACTACAATAAAGAGCAAGTTTTAAAAAAAAAAAAAAGCTAATACTACAAACATCACAAAACCCATCAAAAAGAAAGCATGCTGTCCTCAATCAATTGCCTGGCATGCAACTATAATAGTTTTTTCCTAGTTTTTTTTTAGTTTTGATCACTTCTATTTTATATTACCTATACAGGGGATACATGGGTTTTCCTGGTGGTTCTGTGGGTAAAGAATCCACCTGCTCATAAAGGAGACACAGAAGATGCAGTTTCGATCCCTGAGTTGGGAAGATTTCCTAGATGAGGGCAAGGCAGCCCGCTCTAGTATTCTTGCCTGGGAAATCCCATGGACAGAGGAGACTGTGGGCCACAGTCCATAGGATCACAAAGAGTTGGACACGACTGGAGCGACTGAGCAGGCATGCATGCATACAGTGAAAACAAAGACCATTCAGTCTTCATCTAGCATGCTGACTGAAAATTACATTTCAGTTGATAGATTCAAAACCTCCTTTCAGTCTTGCAATTCAATATTGGTAATATTGTGTCAATTTTAGTATTGTGGTGAAATCTGAGCACACCTCTCTGAAGTGTGTTTTATGTATGAGATATAAGATTTCAAGCTTTTAAGTTTGCTTACACACTTTCTGTGCCAGATCCCTAGGACAAGTTTAATTATGAGACTACCTCAGTCCCTGACTTTTGTGTCAGGACACCTGGCAAGTCAGTCAACCCAGTTGGATAGGAATATTCCTGGAAGCCTTCTCAGCTACAGGAGAGCCAGTGAAAACAAAACCATGCGCTGAAGTGACTTCAAGCTACATAAATACACCACATGAAGCAGGGGCCAGATGCAATGCCAAGTTATTTTCCCCCTAGGTATATCCCAAGACTGGAATGAGTTGCCATTCCCTTCTCCAGGGGATCTTCCTGACCCAGGGATCGAACACGCTGCTATTTCTGGAATTATCCACTTTAGACACTATCTATTTTGTTTGTATTGTTGGAAATAAAAATCTCATTTTTTTCCCACCATTAACTCATCCTGTTTCTTCCTCCTCCCTCCATCCCCTTCACACCCAAGAGATCTTCATCAGACCTAGAAGACAATCTACTTTTCCTTACTTACAAGGACCTCCTTGATCTAACCCCAGTGGTCCTCCCTGGTCTCAGGTCCCCGTCTCTCCCACTTGCCCACCACCACCCAACCACCTTTGCCAGCCTTCTTGTTTCTTAGAAAGGCTAAACTTGTTTCTGTCTTGAGGCATTTGCCTGGGAACTTCCTCCTGGAGACTATCTTCCCATGCTCAGTCCTAAACATTTGCTTTCTTAGCTTGGCTGTATTTGAATGTGTATTCTTCCCTGTCACTCTATTGTGTTATTTATGCAGGCATGCATGGCTAGTCGTTCAGTCTTGTCCAACCCTTTGGGACTCTGTGGACTGTAGCCCACTAGGCTCCTCTGTCCATAGGATTCCCCAGGCAAGAATACTGGAGTGGGTTGCCATTTCCTTCTCCAGGAGATCTTCCCAACCCAGAGATCAAACTCACATCTCCAGTGTCTCCTTCTTTGCAGACAGATTCCTTACCCGCAGAGCCATCAGGGAAGCCCATAGTTCTTATACACTGACTCTAATTTTTCTTGGGACAAGTTCACATCCTCATTCATTCAACAAATATTTCCAGGCCTTAAGCATCACTGACTCAATGGACATAAACTTGAGCAAACCCCAGGAAGACAGGGAAGGACAGGGAAGCCTGGAGTGCTGAAGTCCGTGGGGTCGCAAAGGGTCAGACACGACTAAATGACGGAACAACAACAATAGACCTCAGTGCAAGGAATGCAGTTTACTGAACATGGGAAGCATTATGGTCTCATGGAGACAACAAGGAAAAGGTAATGAGCATGTGATGTGATGAGCATCCAGATGAGAGAAGCTCATGGGAAGAGTTGAGAAAGTCCTACTCCAGGACCACATCCCAGAAACAGTGCCTCTTCCCCTAAAACTTGAAGGATGAACAGAGACAGCCCAGCAAAGTGGAAACGGACAGGGGAAGGAGTGTTCCAGGCCAGGGAAAAGCAAGTTCAAAGACAGAGGAAAGAGATACAGAGTCATACAGTTGAGGTGTTGACATAGGCCAGATAAATCTTCAGTCTTAATTCCTCCCTGGAGAAATGAGACACATGCATTTCCCAGCATGTTGTTGGCAGTGATCACTTATTAATATGTGAGCCTTCAATGAATAACAGGCTTCATTATCAATACACTATGAAACGAAGTAGACAACATTACTGGATACCAAGAATGTACCTTTGCAAGGAGGAGACCCAAATTTTAGTGAAATGAGGTATCCCTACAAATTAGAGGATCCCACAAATTAAGCAGCTTATCTTTAGGAAATAAACCATCTCATTGACTGTGATTCAGCCTAGCAGTTCTTGTCTATCAGGAATTTTACCTGTGATGCAATAATACTGATACTATGAGTAGTAGAAGGTGCTGATTTCCAAGTACTTGCATACCACTTTCTCTATTTTTACAATAACTCTCAGAGGTTGGGGGAGGGATAGATTGGGAGTTTAGGATCACCATGTACACACTGCTATATTTAAAGTAGATAACCAATAAGGAGGGTTCCCTACTGGTTCAACGGTAAAGAATCCTCCTGGCAAAGCAGGAGATGCCAGAGAAGTGGGTTTGATCCCTGGTTTGGGAAGATTCCCTGGAGAAGAAAATGGAAACCCACTCCAGTATTCTTGCCAGGAAAATCCCATGGACAGAGGAGCCTGGTGGGCGATGGTCCATGAGGTCGCAAAGAGTCAAACATGATGAGCATACACACAACAAACAAGGACCTACTTACAGCACAGGGAACTGTGCTCAATCTTCTGTAACAGCCTAAATGGGAAAAGAATGTTTAAAAGAACAGATACATGTATACATATCACTGAACCACTTTGTTGTATACTTAAAACTAACACAACACTGTTAATCAACTATACTTCCAATATATTGATAACATAAATTTTTTTAAAAAAATTCTACAAGGTGAGTTTTATGATCCGTCTTTTCCACTTGGCGAAACTTGGCTCTGAGAAGCTAAATGATCTCCTTAAGGTCATCCTGCCAGGAGGGATCAAGTCCAAATAGTCTTATTTAATGTCCAGTCCATGATACCAGTTGGTAAAGCAGGACTTCTAGATTGCTCCATTAACTATTCTTAAATTCTTCAAGAGATGGAAATACAGACTACCTGACCTGCCTCCTGAGAAATCTGTATGCAGGTCAAGAAGCAACAGTTAGAACTGGACATTGGAACAACAGACTGGTTCCAAATCAGGAAAGGAGTATGTCAAGGCTGTATATTGTCACCCTGCTTATTTAACTTATATGCAGAGTATATCAAATGAAATATCAGGCTGGATGAAGGACAATCTGGAATCAAGATTTCCAGGAGAAATATCAATAATTTCAGATATGCAGATGACACCACCCTTATGGCAGAAAGCAAAGAGGAACTAAACAGCCTCTTGATGAAAGTAAATGAGGAGAGTGAAAAAGCCGATTTAAAAGCCAACATTCAAAAAATAAAGAGCACAGCATCCAGTCTAATCACTTCACGGCAAATAGATGGGGAAACAATGGAAACAGTGAGAGATTTACTTCTTGGGCTCCAAAATCACTTCAGATGGTGACTGCAGCCTCGAAATTAAAAGACACTTGCTCCTTAGAAGAAGAGCTATGACCAACCTAGACAGCATATTGAAAAGCAGAGACATAACTTTTCCAACAAAGGTTCATCTAGTCAAAGCTATGGTTTTTCCAGTAGTCATGTACAGATGTGAGAGTTGGACCATAAAAAAAGTTGAGCACCGAAGAATTGATGCTTTTGAACTGTGTTGGA
>SJYA01002090.1:1206122-1216268 GCA_006410615.1 Neotragus moschatus
AGGATCACAAAGAGTTGGACACGACTGGAGCGACTGAGCAGGCATGCATGCATACAGTGAAAACAAAGACCATTCAGTCTTCATCTAGCATGCTGACTGAAAATTACATTTCAGTTGATAGATTCAAAACCTCCTTTCAGTCTTGCAATTCAATATTGGTAATATTGTGTCAATTTTAGTATTGTGGTGAAATCTGAGCACACCTCTCTGAAGTGTGTTTTATGTATGAGATATAAGATTTCAAGCTTTTAAGTTTGCTTACACACTTTCTGTGCCAGATCCCTAGGACAAGTTTAATTATGAGACTACCTCAGTCCCTGACTTTTGTGTCAGGACACCTGGCAAGTCAGTCAACCCAGTTGGATAGGAATATTCCTGGAAGCCTTCTCAGCTACAGGAGAGCCAGTGAAAACAAAACCATGCGCTGAAGTGACTTCAAGCTACATAAATACACCACATGAAGCAGGGGCCAGATGCAGTGCCAAGTTATTTTCCCCCTAGGTATATCCCAAGACTGGAATGAGTTGCCATTCCCTTCTCCAGGGGATCTTCCTGACCCAGGGATCGAACACGCTGCTATTTCTGGAATTATCCACTTTAGACACTATCTATTTTGTTTGTATTGTTGGAAATAAAAATCTCATTTTTTTCCCACCATTAACTCATCCTGTTTCTTCCTCCTCCCTCCATCCCCTTCACACCCAAGAGATCTTCATCAGACCTAGAAGACAATCTACTTTTCCTTACTTACAAGGACCTCCTTGATCTAACCCCAGTGGTCCTCCCTGGTCTCAGGTCCCCGTCTCTCCCACTTGCCCACCACCACCCAACCACCTTTGCCAGCCTTCTTGTTTCTTAGAAAGGCTAAACTTGTTTCTGTCTTGAGGCATTTGCCTGGGAACTTCCTCCTGGAGACTATCTTCCCATGCTCAGTCCTAAACATTTGCTTTCTTAGCTTGGCTGTATTTGAATGTGTATTCTTCCCTGTCACTCTATTGTGTTATTTATGCAGGCATGCATGGCTAGTCGTTCAGTCTTGTCCAACCCTTTGGGACTCTGTGGACTGTAGCCCACTAGGCTCCTCTGTCCATAGGATTCCCCAGGCAAGAATACTGGAGTGGGTTGCCATTTCCTTCTTCAGGAGATCTTCCCAACCCAGAGATCAAACTCACATCTCCAGTGTCTCCTTCTTTGCAGACAGATTCCTTACCCGCAGAGCCATCAGGGAAGCCCATAGTTCTTATACACTGACTCTAATTTTTCTTGGGACAAGTTCACATCCTCATTCATTCAACAAATATTTCCAGGCCTTAAGCATCACTGACTCAATGGACATAAACTTGAGCAAACCCCAGGAAGACAGGGAAGGACAGGGAAGCCTGGAGTGCTGAAGTCCGTGGGGTCGCAAAGGGTCAGACACGACTAAATGACGGAACAACAACAATAGACCTCAGTGCAAGGAATGCAGTTTACTGAACATGGGAAGCATTATGGTCTCATGGAGACAACAAGGAAAAGGTAATGAGCATGTGATGTGATGAGCATCCAGATGAGAGAAGCTCATGGGAAGAGTTGAGAAAGTCCTACTCCAGGACCACATCCCAGAAACAGTGCCTCTTCCCCTGAAACTTGAAGGATGAACAGAGACAGCCCAGCAAAGTGGAAACGGACAGGGGAAGGAGTGTTCCAGGCCAGGGAAAAGCAAGTTCAAAGACAGAGGAAAGAGATACAGAGTCATACAGTTGAGGTGTTGACATAGGCCAGATAAATCTTCAGTCTTAATTCCTCCCTGGAGAAATGAGACACATGCATTTCCCAGCATGTTGTTGGCAGTGATCACTTATTAATATGTGAGCCTTCAATGAATAACAGGCTTCATTATCAATACACTATGAAACGAAGTAGACAACATTACTGGATACCAAGAATGTACCTTTGCAAGGAGGAGACCCAAATTTTAGTGAAATGAGGTATCCCTACAAATTAGAGGATCCCACAAATTAAGCAGCTTATCTTTAGGAAATAAACCATCTCATTGACTGTGATTCAGCCTAGCAGTTCTTGTCTATCAGGAATTTTACCTGTGATGCAATAATACTGATACTATGAGTAGTAGAAGGTGCTGATTTCCAAGTACTTGCATACCACTTTCTCTATTTTTACAATAACTCTCAGAGGTTGGGGGAGGGATAGATTGGGAGTTTAGGATCACCATGTACACACTGCTATATTTAAAGTGGATAACCAATAAGGAGGGTTCCCTACTGGTTCAACGGTAAAGAATCCTCCTGGCAAAGCAGGAGATGCCAGAGAAGTGGGTTTGATCCCTGGTTTGGGAAGATTCCCTGGAGAAGAAAATGGAAACCCACTCCAGTATTCTTGCCAGGAAAATCCCATGGACAGAGGAGCCTGGTGGGCGATGGTCCATGAGGTCGCAAAGAGTCAAACATGATGAGCATACACACAACCAACAAGGACCTACTTACAGCACAGGGAACTGTGCTCAATCTTCTGTAACAGCCTAAATGGGAAAAGAATGTTTAAAAGAACAGATACATGTATACATATCACTGAACCACTTTGTTGTATACTTAAAACTAACACAACACTGTTAATCAACTATACTTCCAATATATTGATAACATAAATTTTTTTAAAAAAATTCTACAAGGTGAGTTTTATGATCCGTCTTTTCCACTTGGCGAAACTTGGCTCTGAGAAGCTAAATGATCTCCTTAAGGTCATCCTGCCAGGAGGGATCAAGTCCAAATAGTCTTATTTAATGTCCAGTCCATGATACCAGTTGGTAAAGCAGGACTTCTAGATTGCTCCATTAACTATTCTTAAATTCTTCAAGAGATGGAAATACAGACTACCTGACCTGCCTCCTGAGAAATCTGTATGCAGGTCAAGAAGCAACAGTTAGAACTGGACATTGGAACAACAGACTGGTTCCAAATCAGGAAAGGAGTATGTCAAGGCTGTATATTGTCACCCTGCTTATTTAACTTATATGCAGAGTATATCAAATGAAATATCAGGCTGGATGAAGGACAAGCTGGAATCAAGATTTCCAGGAGAAATATCAATAATTTCAGATATGCAGATGACACCACCCTTATGGCAGAAAGCAAAGAGGAACTAAACAGCCTCTTGATGAAAGTAAATGAGGAGAGTGAAAAAGCCGATTTAAAAGCCAACATTCAAAAAATAAAGAGCACAGCATCCAGTCTAATCACTTCACGGCAAATAGATGGGGAAACAATGGAAACAGTGAGAGATTTACTTCTTGGGCTCCAAAATCACTTCAGATGGTGACTGCAGCCTCGAAATTAAAAGACACTTGCTCCTTAGAAGAAGAGCTATGACCAACCTAGACAGCATATTGAAAAGCAGAGACATAACTTTTCCAACAAAGGTTCATCTAGTCAAAGCTATGGTTTTTCCAGTAGTCATGTACAGATGTGAGAGTTGGACCATAAAAAAAGTTGAGCACCGAAGAATTGATGCTTTTGAACTGTGTTGGAAAAGATTCTTTCGAGTTCCCGGACTGCAAGGAGATCCAACCAATCAATCTTAAAGGAAGTTAACCCTGAATATTCATTGGAAGGACTATTGCTAAGCTGAAGCTCCAATACTCTAGCCACCTGATACGAAGAACTGACCCATCAGAAAAGACCTGATGCTGGGAAAGATTGAAGGCAGGAGGAGAAGGGGTGACAGAGGATGAGATGGCTGGATGGCATCACTGACTCAACAGATATGAGTTTGGGCAAGCTCCGGGAGTTGGAGTTGATGGACAGGAAAGCCTGGCATGCTGCAGTCCATGGGGTCACAAAGAGTCGAACACAACTGAGCGATTGAACTGAACTGAACTGAAAGTCTCTTTATGACTCCCTGGTTGGCAGACAGCGCCTTCGTGCTAGTTCTGCTTGCTGTTACTCTGAGCAATTTCCCATGCTTTGGAGTCTGCTGATTTGAGCAGGGAATAATTCTTCCTCTTCCTCTTTTTTTTTTTTTCTTCTTTCCCTCAAAATGTACCTTTCCTTACTATCATTTCCTTAAGACCCTGCTTCTAAAAGCAGTGATATTTTAGAAAGAATATAATAGGATTGAGGGCCCTGGTGGCTCAGATGGTAAAGAATCTGTCTGCAGTGCAGGAGATCCAAATTTGATCCCTGCATTGGGAAGATCCCCTGGAAAAGGGAACCCACTCCAGTACTCTTGCCTGGAGAATCCCATGGACAGAGGAGCCTGGTGGGCTACAGTCCATGGGGTCACAAAGAGTCAAACAGGACTGGGAAACTAACACACATACATACACACACACACACACACACACACACACACACACACGATAGGGTTAGGGATCAGAAAACTGGATTTCCCACCCCACCCCCACCCCACACATTAAATTTACACATCTTTAAAGGGAATTATTGTGCAGATTTAGCTGGGATAATAGATATAAAAGCTCTAGAGAAATCAGATTTAGGGACTTGATCTGATAAGCTCATTCAAATAAGGTTGTAATAGCTACCTCATGGTTTAATTATGTTTGCACTTGAACTGAGGGCCTTTGGGGCCTTAAAGGGAAAATTCAAACCAGCATTTGAGACCCTTGGCAAGCCAGTGTGGAGGTACTTCTTGGAAGAGGCTGAGAAATCAAGGGAAGATCTTTCTAGAGCTCCTCAAATCAACTCTCAGGGAAATCCGTCCATGAATAGGGGCAGCCCTGGTCTACAGAGGTGACCTGCGTCCACACAGAAGCATCTACCCTGGAAAGATTCTCTAAAGCAGATGATCCCCGACTGCCACCAAAGCACAAAGGGATAGGGAGTCAGCAGAAGCTGGGGATGAAGAGGCAGAGATGAGGGATTCAGCCATCCTGCCTACATAACAACAGGGAAACAGTCCAGGTTCGTGCCTGATTTACAGAATGTCAGGACTGGGAGATAAGCGACACATGATCTGGCCCAAGGCTCTGTTTCACAAGAGAAAATGAGGGCCCAAAGAGATAAAGGAACTTAGCCAAATCCCTCAGTGACAGAACTGAGGCTGTGTCTGGCAACGATCCCTTCTCCCAAGCCAAAGCTCTTTCCATTATATACTGTGGCTTCTTTAAATCTCAAAGAAAGTCAGTACACCAGCTTCTATCCACCAGTCTCCTGTATCAGGAGCACTGGGCTGTCATTTTCCAACCTACTGACAGGCCAGTCTACTCCATGCTGTCAAAGCCTCAAGGTTTCACAATAGATGAGAGGCAGACTTCCCTGTGGTCCAGTGGCTCCCAATGCAAAAGGCCTATGTTCAATCCCTGGTCAGGGAACTAAGTCCCACATGCCACAACTAAGAGGCAACACAGCCAAATAAATAAATATTTTTTAAAAGACAAGANCCTACTGACAGGCCAGTCTACTCCATGCTGTCAAAGCCTCAAGGTTTCACAATAGATGAGAGGCAGACTTCCCTGTGGTCCAGTGGCTCCCAATGCAAAAGGCCTATGTTCAATCCCTGGTCAGGGAACTAAGTCCCACATGCCACAACTAAGAGGCAACACAGCCAAATAAATAAATATTTTTAAAAAGACAAGAGTCAATCATTTATTGATCTATTTCATGCTTGGTTCTCACTGGATAAAGCCCGTAAGGCATGATTGAACCTTCAAAAATATAGAGACAAAAATGCTTTTCATGACTTTGTTTATTGAGTCACCCTTTCATTCAACAAATATTTACTGTGTACTCACCCAGGCTTCCCCAGTGGCTCATTAGTAAAGAATCTGCCTGCCAGTGCAGGAGACATGGGTTCAATCCCTGAGTCAGAAAGATCTTTTGGAGAAGGAAATAGCAAACCACTCCAGTGTTCCTGCCTGGGGTATCCCATGGACAGAGGAGTCTGATAGGAAAATGTGTTTCAGGCAGGGAAAAGCACTTGTGCCAGCTACACAAAGGGGCTCGGCTGGGGAATTCCTATGCTTCAGATGCCATCAATTGTGGTCACTCGTCGATACACAGAGGGTGGATGGTCTGGTCTGTAGAGTCAAAATGGTTTCACTCATATGTCTGGCACTTTGGCAAGAGCGGATTAAAGAGCTGGGCGTAACTGAGACTACCAACAAGCATCTACACCTAGCCTCCCAGGGTAGTTGGACTTCTCACATAGTGTCTCCGAGCTCCCTGGTGCAGAAGTGGAGGTGCGGGGGAGAGATTCTAAGAGACAGGAAATGGAAGCGGATGTTTTCTTAAGGCCTGGGCCAAAAAACAGGCAAAGCGTCACCTCCACCATATTATTATACCAGTAAAAACTGTCACAAAGCCCACCCACACACAAGGGCAAGGCGCACCAATCCCGCCTGTCTGTAGGAGAAACTTCAAAGAATTTGCCACCATCTTTAATTTCAACACAGAGATGACTCTAGAGAAGAAATTCAGGGCCAAACTGAGAACCATTCTAAGGAGTTTGCATTTTATCCTGTTTGCAATAGGAGGAAAAAAAGTAATTTTTTTTCTAGGCAGAAAAATAATTTTATTAGAATTTTCTTGAGGACAATCATTCCCAAGGTATAGTAGAAGATGAATGAAAGGAGAAAATGTGTTGGCCAAAGACCAACAAAGAACCTATTGCAATAGTCCACGGAGCACATTGCTTCTTTATTCCCAAGCAAACTGCTGGTATTAACAAGGGAGGCGGAAGAACCAGCTGTGACTAATACAATCCATGAACAAGAGTTGGCGATCACTTGAAATGGAAGGAGAAAAAAGGATCAAAGGAGGAGTTGCAATATCTCCAACGTTTCTAGCTTAAGAGATTAAATAGACAATAATTCCATTAAAAGAGATGGCATCTACTGTTAGTTTGTTATTTCAAAGACTTACTGCTCTTGGTGAGTTTATTGCTCCTATGACAACCCTCAGCACTTATGAATGCCTATCTTCTATGTCTGCCCACCATCACCTGTTTTCTTCCCTATCCTATTCTTTGTTATATGTCAGAAAAACAAAATTCCATGAGACATTCTCTGTTACCAGCAACATAACACAGTCCTTTTTTTATGCATCTTCACTCTAAACCTGTAGTTGTCCTTGTCTCAGTTCACAAAGAAGTTCAAGGCCCACCACATGGGAATCGGCCAGAGGAGCTTATTAAAAAGTCTAGCGTCTGGCGGTTACTTCCATGGATTCTGACTCAGTGGACCAAAGAAGGTAGCAGGCTTGGGAACCACCATGATAAATGATTGCTTTCATGAGAAAGGGACAGTAGGTAATAGAAACACACCAAAGTCACAAGTGAAAATCAAGCCCAGCCCTGTTGGAAACACTTCTAAACTAGAAACACAGAGAGCCTGCGAACGTGGAGCTTGGTGTTTGATGAGAAACAGGACGCTGGTGTGCTGGTTTCATTCTAGTCTTCCCTTTAAAATGTGGTCTTTTATCAGAGGCACATATGTTTTCTATACCTTCACATGTGGCTGCAGTTAGGCCAGGAAACAAATTCCCTACTAGTTGAAAGTTTGGACCTTTCTTTCACGCCCACCAAGCATCAGTTTCTCTCCCCTGTTTTAGGGAGACCTTAGGGAAATAATTAATCAGCCTGCCTGCTTGCAACACTTCCAGGACTTGGGTCATAAGAAGTGCACTGTTCCCAACAGATGGCACAGTGACCACTTGGGGCGCCTCCCCTCCTTCGGCAGCCACCGCCTCTCCTGTCAGCAGTGCCAGGCTGGTCACTTCCAGAAGCCTCCATCCCACACAGCTCTGGGGCTCTAGGGGAGAACCCCGCCCCCACACGTCCCCAGGGCTTTTCTTTGTTCTGCTGCATAATGAGTGTTTCGGTTCAAGATCTAGCCAAGCAAGGAGGATGGGAAATTTCACTGAAAGATCTATGGCCTGGGATTAGGCACAGATTTGCCTCCCCCGCCTGCCCAAAGTGGCCAGGCCCCATTAACCATGTAGATCTGAGTTAGATGAATAGGACCTAGAAGGTGCCAAAGCATAACCATCCAAAGCCAGGCCCTACTGGAAATCAAAGCAGTCCCCAGACATTGCCATATTTATATGATCCCAGGATACTAAAAAATGAAGAATTGCTGGAGAGGTGGTGGATTTAAAGTTACAGAAGGATGCTTCTTCTTTCATGCCTGTCAATATGACTGCCTGCATGAGCTCATATGGGAAGGCTATCAAAAGGCTAAACTAAGGCTCTTTGTCACATAATGTGAGGGCTGGGTCAAGTAGTTAGTTCTTCTATCCAGCACCCTCTTGCATCCTCCACCAAACTAGACTCTGCCTGGAACCTCTAAGAAAATCTGGTAACCAGGAAATCAGTGATACAGGAAGAACAGAGAACATTTCAATAGAAGACCTGGATGTGATTAGGTGTTTGGCTAGAGACTCAAAGGCTACCCTGCTGCCTCCCACTCTCTTAGATTTTTTTAAAAAGAAGATCTAAGATATATTTTTAATTATAAACTATTGTAAAGAGGCCTGTGTTAGGCCTCTCTTGTGTCTTGCATCCTACGGGCAGTTCAAGAGTCTAGGGGGCTGCTTTGCAGGCAGGATTACCATTTATCACCTGACCCACTGCTGCTGATGGAGGAAGCCCTGTGCACTTAGTTGCACAGTCATGTCTAACTCTGGGCAACCCCATGGGTTGTAGCCCACCAGGCTCCTCTGTCCATGAACTTTTCCAGGCAAGAATACTGGAGTGGGTTGTCATGCCTTCCTCCAGGGGATCTTCCCAACCCAGGGATTAAACAATTGAACCCAGCTCTCTTATGTCTCCTGCACTGGCAGGTGTGTTCTTTACCACTAGTGTCACCTGGGAAGCTCAAGAATTAGACCTACCCACTTGAGTGAACTCCAGGAGTTGGTGATGGACAGGGAGGCCTGGTGTGTTAAAATTCATGGGGTCACAAAGAGTCGGACACGACTGAGCGACTGAACCCTCAAAGGCTGCAGAAAATAGAATTACTATTCACAGAATATAAAATAAATGTGTCTCAATTCTGTATGAAAACAAAAGTTAGACTCCTTGAGGTCAAAAAATTTTGTACGTTTTTCTATATTGTTGTATATACTTTAGATATTGTCATCTTTTAGTGACTGGAAGATTACTGGCCCATCATAAGCCCTCAGTTCTTATATACTCAATATATGAATGATAAAGGAAAAAGAAAATATCAAAATTAATAGGCAAGTTTAAGAGCTACAAATAAAAATTCCAGAAATTAAAGAATTCAATGCATAGGCCAGCAGTGGATGAATGGACAGGCAAAATGTGGTATACATGCACACACTGGAATATTAATTGGCCATAAAAAAGGAAGTACTGATACAAGCTACAACATGGATGAAGACTGAAAACATTATGTTAAAAGAAGTCAGACACAAAAGGTCTTATGTTCTATGTTTCACTTATATGAAATATGCAGAATAGATAAATTCATAAGACTAACACTTAAGAAGCAAACTGCAGAGTGGTGGTTGCCAGGGACCAGAGGAGGCAGGAAGTGGGGAATAATTGCTTAACAGTTACAGGGTTTTTCTTGGGAGGTGAAAATGTTGTGGAACTAGACCAAGGTGATGGATGCACANAAAAGGTCTTATGTTCTATGTTTCACTTGTATGAAATATGCAGAATAGATAAATTCATAAGACTAACACTTAAGAAGCAAACTGCAGAGTGGTGGTTGCCAGGGACCAGAGGAGGCAGGAAGTGGGGAATAATTGCTTAACAGTTACAGGGTTTTTCTTGGGAGGTGAAAATGTTGTGGAACTAGACCAAGGTGATGGATGCACAGTATTAAGAATGTATTAAATACCACTGAATTTTTCATGTTAAAATGATTATGTTTATGCTATGTGAATTGCCACTCAATTAAAAAAATTGTAATGAAAGATGAATAAAGTGAAAATACATACATAAGGAAATTACTTAGAATGTAAAACAAGAAGAAGCAGAACTGGGGAGATGAACTACAAAACTGGGAAAGGTGTACATGGAGAACAGAAGAACAACATCCAACAAATACCTAGCCAGAATTCCTAAAGGAGAAAATACAGACAACACAAAACTCTTTTTTTTTTTAATTTTTATTTTTTATTCATCTCAGGTGTACATGAGTTCCCAATCTTGAACCACCCC
>SJYA01002090.1:1216311-1252751 GCA_006410615.1 Neotragus moschatus
ACTATCACTGATTTTAATGCTACCTAGATAAGAACTTTTATTTACATAGTCTCTTATAATTTGAACTGCAACCCTGGAAGGTGATCGAAGCAAATGTCATTATTTTTACTTCACAGACCAGGAAACAAACAAAAACTAGACTCAGAGTCAGAGACTCTGAGGTCAAATTCCAACTCTAACATATGCATTTTGTGACCTTGAAGTTATTATCTGACCTCTATTAGTCTCAGTTTTCTTATCTGTAAAATGGGCACCTGGTATTATCGAGATTTTTGTTTGAAATACTTGGCACCCCACTCCAGTACTCTTGCCTGGAGAACCCCATGGACGGAGGAGCCTGGTGGGCTGCGATCCATGGGATCACGAGGAGTCAGACGCGACTGGGCAATTTCTCTTTCACTTTTCACTTTCATGCATTGGAGAAGGAAACGGCAACCCACTCCAGTGTTCTTGCCTGGAGAATCCCAGGAACGGGGGAGCCTGGTGGGCTGCCGTCTATGGGGTTGCACAGAGTCAGACACGACTGAAGCGACTTAGCAGCAGCAGCAGCACATCATCTGGAACATGGTGTGTGTGTGTGTGTGTGTGTGTGTGTGTGTGTGTGTGCGTGCGCATGCATGCTCAGTTGCTCAGTTGTGTCAGACTCTTTTGTGACCCCAAGGACTGTAGAGCACCAGGCTCCCCTGTCAGTGGAATTCTCCAGGCAAGGATACTGGAGTGGCTTGCCATTCCCTTCTACAGGGGATCTTCCCAACCCAGGGATTAAACCCGCAGCTCCCATGGCTCCTGCACTGACAGGCAGATTCTTTACCACTGCACCACCTGGGAAGTCCCTCTGGAACTTAGTAGGGGTCAGTAAATATGAGTTTATATTGTATGGTCAGATGACAAAAATCAGACTTATATGGCATGCATTAATGTAAGCTTCCTCAGACCATTTGTGGCCAAATGTATCAGATAAGATGACCTCTCACAGTTTTTGCAAAAATGGATCTCAGGAAGATGACAAATTCTTTGAGTCTCTGAATACAGAGTTGCTGCCAAATCTCCTGCTGGAATGCCTTGGTCAAATTAATAGATAGTCTCATATTCTCAATATTTGCTTCTTTTTTCATTCAAGCCTGGAGGACTGATGCTTCTGTATCACATGACCCCAAGTGGTCTAATCTATTACAGAGTTACCCACAAGCCAAAGTGAAAGTGTTATTCACTTAGTTCTGTCCAACTCTGTGAGCCCATGGACTGAATGTAGCCCAGCAGGCTCCTCTGTCCATGGAATTCTCCAGGCAAGCATACTGAAGTGGGTTGCCATTCCTTTCTCCCGGGGATCTTCCTGACCCAGGGATGGGACTCAGGTCTCCTTTGTTGCAGGCAGACTCTTTACCATCTGAGCCACTAGGGAAGCCCACTCACAAGCCAAGGGAAACACATAAAATAAATATTTGCTCTTCTCTCTCTAACATTTTACTGGAATCCATTTGAAATATTACTTGCCTATTCGGCAAAATCGACAGAGAGACACATTTGTAAACAGAGACAATGCAATGTGATAAAGGTCATAATAAGAGAAAAACTGAAGTGCCATGGGATTAACTAACCTTTCCCAGTGGAATCAAAGATTTCACATAGAAGACAGCATGGATCTAAATTGTAAAGAAGGAATTTTAGGAAGTACCTCTTTCTCCTCATTTCCCTCTCACCTCTCTGATCACCTCTTGCTGTTCTTCCTATGTTCCTCCCCATTTAGATGTTGCTGTTTCCCCAAGGTTCCATCTTCAGGGCGCTGCTCATCATTCTCAGGTTTTGGCTGGTGGTATCAATTCCAAATATATGTCAATGACACCAAGTCCCCTCTTAAGCTCTATTTGTAACTGGCCAGCGATCTTCTCGGTCTTCCCTGGTGGCTTGGTCAGTAAAGAATTCACCTGCAATGCAGGAGACCTGGGTTCTGTCCCTGGCTGGGGAAGATCCCCTGAAGGAGGGCATGGCAACCCACTGCAGTGTTCTCATCTGGAGAATCCCAAGGACAGAGGAGCCTGGCAGGTTACAGTCCACAGCGTCACAGAGTCGGGCACAGCTGAGCGTGCATGCACAGCGATCTTGCCCACCACTCCCCTGTCTCTGTCATTGGCACCCTCATCACTCAGATGCAGATCCTCAGAGATTCCCTCCCTCCACTTTCTTCTCTTGATTCCATCCTTGATAAGCTACCATGTGCTCTCTTTTCTGTCTCTTAAATATCTCCCTGTGTCCTCTGTTTGGGCTTCCCTGGTGGCTCAGATGGTAAAGTGTCTGCCTACAACGTGGGAGACCCGGGTTCGATCCCCGGGTCGGGAAGATTCTCTAGAGAAGAAAATACCGATCCACTCCAGTACTCTTGCCTGGAAAATCCCATGGGCAGAGGAGCCTGGTGGGCGACAGTCTATGGGGTCGCAAAAAGTCGGACACGACTGACGGTTGATCATCTGTTACCTGGATTGCTTGTAACCTCCTCCACGGTCTCCTTGCTTCCTGTTTCAAACTCCCTCAAGCCATTCTCCACTCTGCAAATGGAGGGATTTTTCCAAAATATGTCTCATCTTGATAACCCCCAGCTGCACGGCTCCTCACACGTTCAAGTTCAGGCCTTACCTCCGAGCACGGTGTTGAGTGCCTTTCATGATCTTGCACCTACTTTACCACTTGAACCCTATCTCCTATCACTGCCCCCATAAAGGGCCCAGAACCCAGCCTTGCCCCACACTCCGCAGCCCAAGCATCTCACACCTCTGTGCTCTGTGCTATTTCCTCAGGCTCTTTCCTCACCTCTTTCCTGCCTGGCTCACTGCAACCTAAGCTGCAGTTCTGGCTGCTCTGGGATTCAACGCTCCCTTTGCTCTCTTCCATCACAGAAATTATCAAAATGTACCGAATTGTACTCTTTCTTCTGCTTCCCTCAATATACCACTCCTGGAGGCCAGGGACTTGAGCTTGATCCTCTTTGTTTCCTCAGAATCCAACATAGACCTAGTACATGTGTGCTGAAGAGTCGTGAGACTCAGAGAGATCCATTTATTCTCTTAAGGTTGTGCATTTATTCATTCCATAAATATTACTTGGGTGCCTACTATGTGGTAGATATGGTTCTGGATGTTGGAGATGCAGCATTGATTAATACAAACAAAAACCTCTGCTGGCCTTCACTGGTGGTCCAGTGGTTAAGAATCTGCCTGCCAATGCAGGGAACATAGTTTCAATCCCTGCTCCAGGAAGATTTCACATGCTGTGGAGCAACTAAGCCTGTGAGCTCCAGCTACTGAGTCTGCACTATAGATCCCAGGCTTTGCAACAAGAGAAGCCTTGGCTATGAGAACCCCTCACACTACAACTACAGAGTAGCCCCCACTCACCACAACTAAAGAAAGATTGCTCACAGCACTGAAGGCCCAGTGTAGACAAAAATAAATAAATAAAATTTTTTTTTAATCTCTACTGTCAGAAAACTTACATTCTGGGTGTGGGATGCAGAGGGAGCCACATTCTATTAAGATTTCACACCAATACTTAAAGGCAAGGACAGAAGTGGAACCTAAATCATAAAATGTCCAATTCATTCATTTCTTCCCTCATCATTCATTCATTATTCAATAAGCAGCCAAATAATGAGCAGCTATTTCATACCAGTCACTCTATTCAAACACTTCACACACACACACACACACACACACACACACACATACACACACCATCAAATAATAGTTTAATGTCTTCTTCCCATCCCCATCTTCCCCCCAAAATTGTAAGCAATTCCCATTGCTTAGTAAATATTTGTTGAATTCATAGTATTCGGACAGATGGTTAACTATGAAAGGCTGGCTAGCAAGGCACAGTCTGTCCCCTTCAGTATGTTCTGATGTATCTAAATTTGTTAGGAAAAAGCTAGAAACAAAAGTATTACTCAAATAGTAACCACCATCCTTCAAGGGCTCTTGTTTAGAGGACTATGGAGCTACCTACTAGTTTAGGTTTTGTGTTGTGTTGTTTTTGGGTTTTGTTTTTTTTTTTTTTTTTTTTTTTACAAGCAGAGCCCCTGTGAATTTTGCAGAAGCTTCAACCATCTTGTTCCTGATTCCTGGGGTCATCACATCCTCCAACCTTCCCCTCCAAAACAAGACAAAAGCCAAAAAGAACAAGAGGAGTCAGAGAGGTCCTTCGCACAGAAGGCAGGGATCCTGTGATGCCTGGAAGAGTGCCTGCGGCCAGCACCGAGGGAGCTAATACGCCTCCATGAAGCCTGTCGGCTCCAGTGAACTCCTTCCAAGGGGGAAATTCTTGAAGTTCCATCTCCCCTCTCAAAACTGTGGCACAGAATTCCACCTGTCCTCGAGAGAGACACACGTGCCACTGTGATCTTGTGGACCTCCATGTAGATTTCAGATCTCCCTGCGTGAGAAGAGCGACTCTCCCAGCCCAGGCGCTCTTTGAAATTGATGAGAAGTCCGTGTCTAATTCCCAATTCCTCCCCTGGGCTCCCTTCTCTCCTCAGGGACTGTTCTGTCTTTCTCCGATTAAGGAACTAAGCAAAGGCTTCAGAGTGCAGGCAGCCCTGAGGAGGAGCTCGTGTCTTTTTCTTAGAATCAAAGACTGTTAGAAGTGGAGAGAATCTTAAAGATCCACTATAGCTCTTTATTCAACAGATGAGAAAACCAAACCTTAGGTGGATGGCGTAGTCTGCTCAGGCTGCCTCAACAAAATACTACAGGCTGAGGGCTTTGACCACAGAAATTCCTTTTCCCATAGTTCTGGAGGTTGGAAGCCCAAGATCCGGTGTGTCAGGAAGACTGGTTTCTTCTGAGGCCTCATCTCTCCTTGGCTTCCAGACGGCCAGCCGGCTTCTGTCTGTGTCCTCAGTGGGTCTTTTCTCTATGTGAGTTCATCCTCGATATTACTCTGTGTGTTTAAGTTTCCTCTTCTTATAATGGCACCAGTCAGAATAGATGAGCGCCCACTCCACTGACCGCATTTTAACTTAATCACCTCTCTGAGATTCTATTTCCAAATACAGTCATGTTCTGAAGTGCCAGGGGCTAGGGCTTCAACACATGAACTTACCAGGTGGTGTGGAGGTGGGTACAGGGGCGCACATTTTGACCCATAGCCCCAGGGGTCTCCAAGGTGCCTCAGACTTTCCCAAAACTGTTCCTTCTTAACATCTAGGTCTCCTAGAAGCCTTCTATGGCCATTGAATTCAATGTTATACCCCTAGGTCAATTTGTCCCCAAGACTCTTCAAATGGCCTCTGACTTACAATGGTTCAACTCAATGAATTTTTTACTTTAAAGTGGTATAAAAGCAATACACATTCAGTGGGGAGGAAAGCTCACTTAATTTTGAATTTTGACCTTTTCCTGGCCAGTAACATATGGTCTGATCCTGTTTCATGACTCTGGGCAGCGGCAGCAAGTCACATCAGTTAACCATGCGATCATGATGAAGACCAAACAAAACACTGACAACCATTCTGCATGCACACAACCATTCCATTTTTCACTTTCAGCACAGTGCCAACAAATTACACAAGATATTCAAACTTTATTATAAAATAGGCTTTCTGGGAGATGATTTGGCCCAAATGCAGGCTCACGTGAGCATTCTGAGTACACTTAAAGTAGGCGAGGCTAAGCTTGAATGTCTGTAGGTTAGGTGTATTAAATGTCTTTCGACTTAAGATATTTTCAATTTATAACTGGTTTATCAAGGTGTAACCCCATCATGAGAGGAGGAAGATCTGTATTTCCTTTTCTTCACAACATTTGTCATTTTTCACCGTGAGAACAGCCACAGGTAAGGCTTTAGAAGAAAATCCACATTCCTTATCTTGGCTACAAAGCCCTAACAGGATGCAGCATCGATCACCTCTCCAGTAGCGTCTTCATCACTCTCTCCCTCTCCCTCCACACTCCAAACACTCTGGCCTTCCTTCTTCCTTTTCCCTGAAAGAACATTCCAACCTCACTCCCATCTCAGGGCCTTTCCACATGCTGTTCCCTTGACCTGACACCCTGACATTCCCTTTCTTCAGATGACTTCTTGCCATTCAGATTGAGTTAGTTATTAACATAACCTCTTTAGAAGAATTTTGGGGTAGCAGGAATAAACTGGAAAATTGGGATGGACATATACACATTACCATATTGAAAAATAGATAATAAGAACCTACTGTATAGCACAAGGAACTCTACTCAATACTCTGTAATGACCTGTATGGAAATAGAATCTAAAAAAGAGTGGCTATGTATATACAGACTTTCCACGTGGTGCTAGTGGTAAAGAATCTGCCTGCCAATGCAGGAGGTGTAAGAGACACAAGTTCAATCCCTGGGTTGGGAAGATCCTCTGGAGTAGGAAATGGCAATGCACTCCAGTATTCTTGCCTGGAAAATCTCATGGACAAAGGAACCTGGCAGGCTACAGTCCATGGAGTCACAAAGAGTCAGACATGAATGAGCACACAGCACACACATGTGTATATGTGTAACTGGTTCACTTTGCTATATACCTAAACCTAAACACAACATTGTAAATCAACTGTATTCCAATAAAAATTAATTTAAGAATAAATAAAACAAGAATAGTTACAAAAATACCAACCTTCTTGTGAGAGCAAGACCAAACAAGGTAATGAATATAAAAGCACTTTGCCAACTGTAAACCATTGAAGACAAATAAATCATATTAATTATTAAAAAAAAATGTTTTCTGTGACCAGCCAATCAAAAGCCACCCCCAGGTTACACATAATTATACCAACATCTGAACTTTCCACATAGCACTCCTCACCACCCGATATTTTCCTTGTTACAAATTCATTAACTTGCTCATGTCCAGCTCTTCCTTCTCTTTTCCTTCTACTACACGCTCAGAATGTAAGTGACATGGGTGCAGGGGCTTTTTCTGTCTTGCTCCCCAGTCACACGCTTGGGACAGTATCTGGTCCATTGTAGGTACTCAAAAGTTAATAGAATAAGTAATAAAATGAATGAATGAATGATGCACTAGACCAACATCTCTCCACCTCAACAGTTGAGGCCAGAGGCTCTTTGTTGTGGAGGGCTGGTGGATGCATTATAAGATGAGTAGCAGAAGTCAGCGGCACCCTCTCCCCTAGTCACAACAACCATAGTGTCTCCGGACATTGCCATGTGTCCATGCAGTGGGGACAGGGCAAAATCACTCCAGCTGAGAATCAATCACTAAGCTTGAGCTTCCCAATAGGAAAAAAAATACACAGGTTTCAGAAACCAGATTGCTAGTACGTGTACATAGTAGATGTTCAATAAGTGTTTACTGAAGAAAGATTAGCATTTTATAAGTTGCTAAAAATAGATCAAGAATTGTTCCAGAACCCATTCTCTCATTAGGATGTGGCCAATTTACAACTTTATATGATCGTAAGTAATTCACTTGAACTTTGCCAAGCCTCTGCTTCCTCATCTGTTAAACAGAAATATCAAAAATTCTACATTGTGATTCTGCTTTCTAAATTATAAAGTATGAAACCAATGTGCTCTTAATTATTTATTTGTTCCCAAGCTGTGCATTTTCACGTCACCTCTTGCTAACTCTTGCCTAAAACAACTTCAAAAGAGAATCGACACATATATATTATTGATTCTACATATAGAATAGAGCCGCTTCCCTGTGCAGCAAGGCATCTCTGCTTAAGGTACTGTGGTGACCTGAATGGTGGCCAAAAGGGAGAGAGAAATGGGTATGTCTGGCTGACTCACTTTGCTGTACAGTAAACAGGGCTTCCCAGGTGGCTTAGTGGTAAAGAATCTGCCTGCCAATGCAGGAGATTCAGGAGATGCAGGTTCAATCCCTGGCTCGGGAAGATCCCCTGGAGGAGGAAATGGCAACCCACTCCATTACTCTTGCCTGGGAAATCCCAAGGACAGAGGAGCCTGGTGGGCTACAATCCAGAGAGTCACAAAGAGTCAGACACAACTCAGGTACTAAGCATGCACACATGCATGCAGAAACTAACACAACATTGTAAAGCAACTGCACTCCAATAAAAATTAATTTTAAAAATTAAAAATAAAATTTAATAATGTTAAAAGAGAATGTTTGCTCCTATTGGCCAAAGCCCTGCTTTAGTACTTAACCTGATCTTTTCTCTCTCCAGAAGCTGGGGGCACTTCTTGGTTGTTTTCAATTTCTGTCCCTTCTTCTCACTTTCTTCCATTTAAATTCAGACTCATAAACAAAGTCTCTGTCTCAAACAGCTCTTCGGTAAAGGTCTGCCCTGGGCAACATTGTTACAGTGACACCTGGGTTGTCTGTGATACCCTGACTTCAAGACAGTTTTCAGAAAAAGTCTTTTCCACCATAAATATTATCCTTCCTTCAGGCTCCATTGATGTTACAATCTTCCCTCAAGAAGCTTCTAGAGAGAATTAATCTCTTCCTCCTTCATCCAGTGACACCATCTTGTTTTTATCTCTAACACAGCATACTTCAGTCTACTTTGAATCAAAGTAGATAGTTCTAGCCAGACTGTGAGCTCTATGGGAAAGGGGTGGAATTTGGGGATATTAGGGCAGGGAGATTATAACATGTATCACACTCCTCTCTGTCACCACATCCCAGAAGGAAAAAGAAACTAACTATCAGAAACATGTGTGTGCCTGTTAGTTGCTCAGTCGTGTCCAACTTTTTGCAGCCCCATGGACTGTAGCCCACAGGGGCTCCTCTGTCCATGGAATTCTCCAGGCAGGAATACTGGAGTGGGTAGCCATTTCCTTTTCCAGAGTACCTTCCCAACCCAGGTCTCCTGTGCTGCAGGCAGATTCTTGACCATCTGAGCCACCAGGGAAGCCCATCAGAAACATAGTCCCCTAGAAATCATGAAAGTACACGAATCTGCTTTTTAGATCAGGAAAGACCAGTCATACATCTATGAATTTTAAAACAGAGTATAATTTACAGGATGTGTGTTTTTTTTTAACCAAGGCAAAATAACAACAAGAAAAAAATAAATGAATAAACCAAAAATAAAGAAACAAAATCCACAGGCACACAGAAAGATAAGTTGTGAGCACCATGTCTTGGAGAAGTTAAACACTGCCCCTTGAGTGTATACTCTTCTACCCTCTGGTCTCATCCAAGGACATGAGAGATATCACTGTGAGAGCAGGGGCACCACCATCATCAACTCTCTTTCACACACACACACACACACACACACACACACACACACACACGATTGGCCCTGCTGCCTGCATGTCAGAGTCAACAGTGACATCCGTGTCAATCACAACCTCATCCCCAACCGCTTGTCAGTCTAGCTGAGGGCAGCAATAGACAAGGTCTGAGACGAACCTTGCTACTTGTGGATTTGGCTGTGCTGAGATGACCTTGGCTTTACCACTTGGCCTCTGAACCACAGAAGCCTTACCTGCAGCCAGTCTCAGTCCGTGGTGGCCACCCTGAGACCTGTCTCCATTACACCCTTCCCTGAGCCTGAGCTCTCTGAATGAAAGCCCACACTCATGCAGCTCACCCTGTCTCCACCCTGCCCTGCCTGCTGCCCAGGGCAGTGTTGCCAATCCCCTGGAAACTTCTACTGTGAAGAAAGTACCTCACTGTCAGACTGGATCTCCCTGTCCAAACACAAAGCTGCTCTAACACACAAGCACTTGCTGCATCCATCGGGCACTGGGGGTGGGGTCCCCAGTCCAGTTCAGTTCAGTCTCTCAGTCGTGTCTGACTCTTTGTGGTCCCATGGATTGCAGCACTCCAGGCCTCCCTGTCCATCACCAACTCTCAGAGTTTACTCAAACTCACGTCCATTGAGTCAGTGATGCCATCCAACCATATCATCCTCTGTTTTCCCCTTCTCCTGCCTTCAATCTTTCCCAGCATCAGAGTCTTTTCAAATGAGTCAGCTCTTCACATCAGGTGACCAAAGTATTGGAGTTTCAGCTTTAGAATCAGTCCTTCCAAAGAATATTCAGGATTGATTTCCTTTAGGATGGACTGGTTGGATCTCCTTGCTGTCCAAAGGACTCTCAAGAGTCTTCTCCAACACCACAGTTCCAAAGCATCAATTCTTCAGTGCTCAGATTTCTTTACAGTCCAACTTTCACATCCATACATGACCCCAGGCCCCTACCAAATTTGCTTCCCTAGCACTTACCTGCCATGTCAGACTTTGCCTCTATCATTAGGGCCAAGATAGTGCAATCCCACCATACCTCACACCAGAGCTCTGTGAGCTCCAGCACAGCCATCCAACTCAAAGACCTCAGCACATCTCACATTTGTCCTCTGGCCAGTTCATGATTATAAGGAGGATGGGCATTTTTGCCTAGAAACCTGTTCAAATCCAGCAAATCAAACTATTATCCAGGGTCTGGTGATATAATCTTTTACATAATCAGGAAGACGGATGCTAGAGTAAGGATCAGAAACTCAAATACCTCCCAGAGTCAGGAAGTGAAGTGAATGAATGGTGGGGGTTCCAGGCCACAGCCAGCTGGCCATGGTGGCCACTGTGATGACTGATTCTATGTGTCAACTGTATAGTCCATGGAATTCTCCAGACCAGAATACTAGAGTGGGTAGCCTTTCCCTTCTCCAGGGGATCTTCCCAACCCAGGGATCAAACTCAAGTCTCCCACATTGCAGGCGGATTCTTTACCAACTGAGCTATGAGGGAAGACCCAAAGCTGCACTATGGCACCCAGATACTTGGTTAAACATTATTCTAGATGTTTTTGTGAACGTGTTTGTTTTTGGATGAGATTTACGTTTAAATCAGTGGACTCTGAATACAGCAGATTGCTCTCCATAATATGATGAACGTTTTCCAATCAGTTGAATAACGGCTGACTTTTCCCTAGCAAAAAAGGGTTTTGCCAACAGAGTCCCTTTAGGGACTCAGATCCCAGTTCTTCCCTACATCTTCAGCCTGCTGCCCTCCCCTGCAGATTCAAACTTGCCAAACCACTACAATGATGTGGGCCAATTCCCTAAAATAAATACACACAGACACATGCCCCTGGTTGGCTCTGTTTCTCTGGAGAATACTAATACCCACACCTTAAAAAGGCAGCCATTACTCAAATCCAGTTAATGCAAACAAAAATAGGTTGATACCATGACCAGCCTATGAGCCATCTATTAAAATGTCTGCGCTAGCAAGCATTGAGACAGATAGAGCCAGCACTACTCTTGGGCAAAACTGCGTATCTCGGCTCATCCAACTCAGAGACGTCAAATCCTCCTGCCCCCATACCTCCCTCCAAGCAACCCCCTTCTAACCACGTTCTCCCTGCCTTTCCTCAGCACTGGTTCAGCAAAGAAAATAGATAATTTAGTATTTATATGGTCCAGGAACAAAATCATCATGATACTCCTGTATAGTAGACACAATTATCCTCCCCAGTTTACAGATAAAGAGCAAGCTAAGAGACGTTTAAGAATGTGTCCAAGGTTACACAGTAAGCAGCAGAGTGAGCCATCAGATTCTGGGCTGAGTCCAAAGCTCGAGGCCCACCAAGCTGACTTAGAGGAGATCCTCTTAAAAATTCCCTTTTCGGGAACTCAGTCTGATTTGCTCATCTCCAAAAAAGATGATAACAACGGTCTTCTGCAAACAGCCGGAGGCACAGTCACTGTTCACTGCATAGAACAGGCAGTACACACGTGAAACTCACCGGGTTTCTCCAGCAGAATGACGACTTTATCCCCACAGCCTAAGCCGAACACCCTCCACACAGCTGCGGCCAAAGCAGTAAATCTAAAAGTGAAATCTGATCCTGGCACACCCGATTTGAACCCTTCTGGTGGCTTAAGGACCTCCTGCATCTCATTAAAATTTGCCCCAGGAGCCAGGAGAGAGCTGAGTCTTCAGAAAGAGATCAAACGGCCATACCAGTGGGGGAAAGAGGTGATGCAAAGGCAGGGTATGTGGCTGAGCCAGATGAACCATACAATCTGGGGAGATCTGAAAGAGAATGGGTGACCATCTTCCACATTGTCTTTCCTGATAGTTAAGAGGATGGACTGTGGCCTGATTTCCCTGAACCATTCCTAGTCTTCCATATGTAAGTTGTCATCATTCCCTTTCCAGGAAGATGAAGCCTCTGAGCTTTACTGTGAAATCCCCAGAAACACAGGTGGGGAGCGGCCCTCTGTCTATCCATGGAGCTTGTTTCTCATTGTAGGTGAAAGGCTTACTCCCACCTAAGCCATTTCTCAATCGGACCTTATATGGGACCTCACCAGGCCTATGGGTTGACTCCAGAGTGATTTTTGGCAAGAGCGGAACTTAAAGAGGCCAGGCTTTCTGCCAAATTCTGTTCTCGTGAAAAATCAGTTAGCCCACTCTGACTAGACATATAAAATAGTCTGTAATAAATGTTTCCTGAAAATGTCAGGGGAATTTTCCATCTTTACATGCTAAGGTTATGAGAGAGTCATTGGAGCAGAGTATTAGTCATGCAAGCTGTGGAAATCAAACATCTAATCAAGCCAAAAACAGAACAGAAAAGAAATTCTCAAAAGCTCTGCTCCCTTCATCTATATTCCTTTCTAGTTGTAAAGGTCAAAGGTTAATTTCACAAATCTGTTTGGTATGTTGAGACTGCTGCAGAATTGAAGTGCTTGGAAAAGATGATCTGATGGATATATTCAGTAACAAATGCAGCCTCAGTTATACAACCACATCTGCCCCTAGAAGGATGCCTGGGAATCAATAAATGGGTGCTGGGAGGGCCTCAAAGTTTTTAGAAATAGGAGGAGGCTGAGCCCCTTGAGGATATGTGTGTGTGTGTGTGTGTGTGTGTGTGTGTGTGTGTGTGTGTGTGTGTGTGTGGGTGGGTGCATATGCTAAGTTGCTTCAGTCGTCCTTTCCGACTCTTTGCAATCCCATGGACTGTAGCCCCCCAGGCCCCTCTGTCCATGGGATTCTCCAGGCAAGAAAACCGGAGTGGGTTGCCGTGCCTACCTCCAGGGGATCTTCCTGATCCAGGTATCAAACCTGCGTCTCTTAAGTCTCCTGCATTGGCAGATGGGTTCCTTACCACTAGTGCCACCTGGGAACACCCCATTGATGATACGTGACTTATTTAGGGGAAGATGGCCAGTTTTAAAGCAAAATGAGACATCAGAGTCATTTTTCTTTTCCATACAGCAGTGATCTTCAAACTGGGCTCCAAATGCCTGAGGACCTCCCAAAGCCTCTATGGGCACAGATAAAATAGTTTTAGAGGTAACATGTTCCAGATTTGCAAGTTTCAAATGTGTATTCTTTTATAAAATCGATCTGTATTGAAAGCGTCTTGAAACAGCAAGCCAGTTCTCTTTTCCCAGCCTCCTTCCCCATTCTTTACACATTCTTAAAAAAAGAAAAAGATGCACTATTCAGCTACACAAAGGATGCAACAAACTCAGGTGCGCAACAAACTCAGGTGCCCAACAAAGGAGTAATTGAACATTTTTATGTCTGCAGAGCCTCCATGAATAGGGAAGTACAGAAACATCACCAATAATATTTTACTCTTATGACTGCTGCTGCTAAGTCACTTCAGTCATATCCGATTCTGCATGACCCCATAGACTGCAGCCCACCAGGCTCCCCCATCCCTGGGACTCTCCAAGCAAGAACACTGGAGTGGGTTGCCATTTCCTTCTCCAATGCAGGAAAGTAAAAAGTGAAAGGGAAGTCACTCAGTCGTGTCCAACTCTTCCCAACCCCATGGACTGCAGCCCACCAGGCTCCTCTGTCCATGGGATTTTCCGGGCAAGAGTACTGGAGTGAGGTAATATGTATTAAAATGTATAGTGTATATACATGTTATTTTGATCAACTGTGAACTAATAATAATTATGATGATAACTCAATCCAAAAGAATTTTGTTTTGAAACTTAGAGACTTAAGAGTCACAGAAAGTGATTTGTTTCAATGTTTAAACATACTTTTGTGGTAGAAAAACACTATAGGTTGATCAATAAAAGATTTCAAAACATGAAACTATGTTATAATAAGAGAAAATTCTAGGATGGAAGAAGAATGAAATGTGATTTTTAAGGTGAAAATATATAGAATTTCCTGCTATTAAGTCAAGGTTTTCCATGTGTTTTTTTTAATCAGATGATGGTGTTCAAATGACTGCAGTATCCTAAATGGGAAAAGAATTTTAAAAGACTAGATACATGTACATGTATAACTGAAACACTTCACTGTACACTTGAAACTAACACAATATTGTTAATCAGCTGCATGCCAATATAAAATTTAAAAATATTTTAATGACTATGTTGTATACATGCCACTGAATTACTATAAAAGAGTGATGCATTATTTTCTTAAAAATTTCAATATTTGTAATGTAATAGAAATTTCATCCTTTGTAATTATTTAAATTTATGAGTTAAAAACTTGCAAGGTAACAAATATGTAAGGGGGTACATAACTTTCAAAAATACTTTTAGGGCATAAAGGAGCAAAAGAACTTTGAACCATTGCTTTTTGCTTTCTTTTCGGATGAGCAGCGGAACAGGTGGTAAAGAAGAAAGAACTCTGGCTTCAGAGCCTGTTCTGCTCTTGGGTCAGCGCGTCAGTCTGAGTAGTGTATATATGAGCAGAGACTGGCTAGATACCCAGCAAACCCACTGCTTCCTGGAAACACTGCCAAACCACATTTCCAACACTCTGCACCTGAGTAAAAAAGGGCTTTCCTGCTCCCGTAAATTTGTTTAGCAAAGTTCTTACTATTGTTCAGTTGATAAGTCGTGGGATCTGACTCTTTGTGACCCCATGGACTGCAGCATGCCAGGGCCTCCCTATCCCTCACTATCTCACCGAGTTTGCCCAAGTTCCTGTCCACTGAATCAGTGATGTTATCCAACCATCTCAACTTCTGCCTCCTTCTTCTCCTTTTGCCTTCAATCCTTCCCAGCATCAGGGGCTTTTTCAAAGATCTGGATGTTCACATCAGGTGGCCAAAGTATTGGAACTTCAGCTTCAGCATCAGTCCTTCCAGTGAGCATTCAGGGTTGAGTTCCCTTAGGTCTGACTGGTTCCATCTCCTTGTTGTCCAAGGGATTCTCAAGAATCTTCTCCAGCACCACAATTCGAAAGCATCAATTCTTCGGTGCTCAGCCTTTTACGGTCCAGCTCTCACACCAGTTCATTTGATCCCTGGTGGAGGGCATGGCAATCCACTCCAGTATTCTTGTCTGGAATCCCATGGACAGAGGAACCTGGTGGGCTGCAGTCCATAGGGTCGCACAGAGTCGGACACAACTGAAGCGACTTAAATACGCATGCCTGCACAGGAAAGACCATGGCTTTGACATATATGTAAATTTGCATCCTTAAAGAAAGGGCCTCCTCAGAGCCTTCAATATGCTAATATTTAATTAAAATGGCAGCATTTTCCCTAAGCTGATGTGCTTGGGGGCCCCTTTTCCCAAAGTATAAATATTTACATCAGCAGCCTCGAAAACGCCCCAGGCTATCTTCTCTCCCAGGCTTTTCTCAGCTGCTCCCTTCATTGCCATTGCTCTGCTGTCTTCTAACCAGTCTCCAGGAGCCAAAGCTGCCCCATCTTTCAAAATGCACTTCCCACCTTCTCTCATGCGACGTTCCCCGAGCCCTCTCCCCACCCCCAATCTGAGTCCCTCTGCATCTCTATTAGAGCCCTCCTCACATTCTACCTTACTAATTTTGTTAATTTTGCCATCCACATCTCATTATCTACACTAAATGACAAAGTCTCTGAAAGCAAAATACAAGCATCATTTATCTTTGTAGCTCCCCCTCCCAAAAACCATACCACAGTAACATGCTCAATAATTTTTTTACTTGTAATGATTGACACTTCAGAGCATAAATCAACCAAACTGAACTTCTAATGATCTAACACATATGGTCTGGCTTTTCCATTGATCAGGTGACCCTAAAATGCTTGTAATATTCAATATATGCTGGTATGGCCATGTCAAGGCCAAGTTTCCTCGAGCAATCACTGGCAAGTAGTGCTTTGGAATATAGATTTATTTTTTTTTTAATGTCATTGCCTCATTACTTTAGCTTAATATGTTTCTGGCTAAGAAGTAAATTTCATGAGTCACCAACCACTTTCCTATGGCACCGGTAGCCACCTTGCACAATGTGCTAACGAAGAACTGTCATTTGAAACAGCAACAAAGGAAAGATCGAGTTCTAACCCATGCTGAGTTTTGGGAACAGCTGGGCTTTCTGCAAGCCAGGTCGGCATCAAGAGAATGTTTGTTCTGGCCATCACCACCAAGTCTTCNGCCTCCCTATCCCTCACTATCTCACCGAGTTTGCCCAAGTTCCTGTCCACTGAATCAGTGATGTTATCCAACCATCTCAACTTCTGCCTCCTTCTTCTCCTTTTGCCTTCAATCCTTCCCAGCATCAGGGGCTTTTTCAAAGATCTGGATGTTCACATCAGGTGGCCAAAGTATTGGAACTTCAGCTTCAGCATCAGTCCTTCCAGTGAGCATTCAGGGTTGAGTTCCCTTAGGTCTGACTGGTTCCATCTCCTTGTTGTCCAAGGGATTCTCAAGAATCTTCTCCAGCACCACAATTCGAAAGCATCAATTCTTCGGTGCTCAGCCTTTTACGGTCCAGCTCTCACACCAGTTCATTTGATCCCTGGTGGAGGGCATGGCAATCCACTCCAGTATTCTTGTCTGGAATCCCATGGACAGAGGAACCTGGTGGGCTGCAGTCCATAGGGTCGCACAGAGTCGGACACAACTGAAGCGACTTAAATACGCATGCCTGCACAGGAAAGACCATGGCTTTGACATATATGTAAATTTGCATCCTTAAAGAAAGGGCCTCCTCAGAGCCTTCAATATGCTAATATTTAATTAAAATGGCAGCATTTTCCCTAAGCTGATGTGCTTGGGGGCCCCTTTTCCCAAAGTATAAATATTTACATCAGCAGCCTCGAAAACGCCCCAGGCTATCTTCTCTCCCAGGCTTTTCTCAGCTGCTCCCTTCATTGCCATTGCTCTGCTGTCTTCTAACCAGTCTCCAGGAGCCAAAGCTGCCCCATCTTTCAAAATGCACTTCCCACCTTCTCTCATGCGACGTTCCCCGAGCCCTCTCCCCACCCCCAATCTGAGTCCCTCTGCATCTCTATTAGAGCCCTCCTCACATTCTACCTTACTAATTTTGTTAATTTTGCCATCCACATCTCATTATCTACACTAAATGACAAAGTCTCTGAAAGCAAAATACAAGCATCATTTATCTTTGTAGCTCCCCCTCCCAAAAACCATACCACAGTAACATGCTCAATAATTTTTTTACTTGTAATGATTGACACTTCAGAGCATAAATCAACCAAACTGAACTTCTAATGATCTAACACATATGGTCTGGCTTTTCCATTGATCAGGTGACCCTAAAATGCTTGTAATATTCAATATATGCTGGTATGGCCATGTCAAGGCCAAGTTTCCTCGAGCAATCACTGGCAAGTAGTGCTTTGGAATATAGATTTATTTTTTTTTTAATGTCATTGCCTCATTACTTTAGCTTAATATGTTTCTGGCTAAGAAGTAAATTTCATGAGTCACCAACCACTTTCCTATGGCACCGGTAGCCACCTTGCACAATGTGCTAACGAAGAACTGTCATTTGAAACAGCAACAAAGGAAAGATCGAGTTCTAACCCATGCTGAGTTTTGGGAACAGCTGGGCTTTCTGCAAGCCAGGTCGGCATCAAGAGAATGTTTGTTCTGGCCATCACCACCAAGTCTTCAACGAGAGGAGCTCATATTTTCCTCTGCCCTTCATCGGTGTAATGACTGAATAAATGTTCTAATTCAAGAACCCAGTTGGAATCTACTGAGCAGTAACTGTATGCCTGGCACAATCACCTGTGCCTGGTATTTGCTTTTTAAGGGGCAATTCCATCAAAACGACTTGTATAAAGAGACAGGTAAAATGGTCTCTGTGGCAGAGGCTGTTACTTGTCTATAACAATTTTCCTCTTCCTCATTAGAAATAACACCCCAACTTTATTTGGGGGCAGAAGTGCACCCAGTTAAAATTTATTTGGCGTTATTGGTAAAGAATCCCTCTGCCAATGCAGGAAACAAAAGACAGGCAAGTTCAATCCCTTAGTCTGGAAGATCCCCTGGAGGAGGGCATGGCAACCCACCCCCAGTATTCCTGCCTGGAGAATCCCATGGACAGAGTAGCCTGGCAGGCTACAGTCCATGGGGTCACAAAGAGTTTGATAGGACTGAAGTGGCTTAACACGCTTTCAGCTAGATATAACAATGAGACTAATTTTGTCCAAAAGTGGTTAGCAGAAGTGTAGGGGGCTTCCGGGAGGATTGATTAAAAAGGAGCTAACTCAGCCAGGAGGAGAAGGCACTGGCGACCCACTCCAGTACTCTTGCCTGGAAAATCCCATGGATGGAGGAGCCTGGTAGGCTGCAGTCCATGGGGTTGCTAAGAGTCAGACATGACTGAGTGACTTCACTTTCACTTTCATGCATTGGAGAAGGAAATGGCAACCCATTCCAGGGTTCTTGCCTGGAGAAACCCAGGGATGGAGGAACCTGGTGGGCTGCCGTCTATGGGGTTGCACAGAGTCGGACACAACTGACGTGACTTAGCAGCAGCAGCAACTCAGCCAGGAAGTTTGCCTTTTTTGCCCTTCTTTCCATCCTCTCTCTTAAAAATAGCTGGTGCTCCAGCAGCCATCTTGGGCCAAGAGGTGACTTTGAGATGGAAGCCATGGATGCCTCTCAGATGATTCTGTAAGGCCACCAGATCAGCCCTACCACACCTACCTCTGTTCTTCTTTTACATGAGAAAGTAAAACTTTTAAAATAAATTATCACAATTATTTCCATTATAGAAAGCCAAACCAAATCCTTAGCCCTTGAACTTGGCAGATCCATGGTCCATTATACCTTAGCCTGTACATTAAAGCAAATCTCAGAACAATACTGCCCTCTCTGGGGAGTTGGCTCAATCTTCTTTATGCACTCTATTTAACTCTTTCTTTTCCCTTGTTCTGAAAGTTCTTATTTCCACTCTCAACTTTGATAATTACTTTAGGCCCCTTCACTTAGGAAAGCACATGGCTTCACCTGTTGGCTTCTAGATTTCAGCCTCCATCCTGGCTGTTATCTCTGCATGCTGCCTTGATTTTGGGGTCCAAGCTGAGAGCCGAAGAATTGATGCTTTTGAATTGTGGTGTTGGAGAAGATTCTCTAGAGTCCCTTGGACTGCAAGGAGATCCAGCCAGTCCATTCTGAAGGAGATCAGCCCTGGGATTTCTTTGGAGGGAATGATGCTGAAGCGGAAACTCCAGTACTTTGGCCACCTCACGCGATGGGTTGACTCATTGGAAAAGACTCTGATGCTGGGAGGGATTGGGGGCAGGAGGAGAAGGGGACGACAGAGGATGAGATGGCTGGATGGCATCACTGACTCGATGGACGTGAGTCTGAGTGAACTCCAGGAGTTGCTGATGGACAGGGAGGCCTGGCGTGCTGCGATTCATGGGGTCGCAAAGAGTCGGACACAACTGAGCGACTGAACTGAACTGAACTGATGACTCAGGTGAGGAAAGCTCTGCAATATAGCCCTTAGCACTATAAAAACCCCAGCAGAAGAGATGGATATTTTGCCTACTTACCACTCCAGAGGTAGAAAATCTAGAGGGCTATAGATGGACAGGTTGGCACAGAAATCACCACTCCAGTCGCACATGTTGGGCACTGCCTCACTGCAGGAGGGCATCCAGCACATCACAGTCCATCATGTGTCTATACATGATCTCTGCTGTCTAACAAGCCCTGTACTCAAAGCTTAGCAGGTACAAGTCAGAATGGGGCTAGCAATGCTAAGCCCATTGGCCCGCAGGGCAAGGTATCATCTCCCTACTACTGTGATTTCTTTACTGCTAATACCACATTCAAAACCCCAGGAAGCTATCACTAATAATACAGCTTTCTCTCCCCATGCTACTATACATCTAAAAAACCTAACTTTATACATCTATAAAACCTAACTCACATCACCCTTCCCCCACAAACTAGAAAGAGACATATATGGACAGTTTCAAGGTGGGACTTTGAACAAAGTCATTATTGCCATTCTTAGTGATGATAATAATAAATGCATAAGTATCATAGACCATTCATCTATGTTTTCTCATTTAACATTTACAACCTGCTCTGAAGTGGAAGCTCTTATTGGTACAATTTAATAGTTAGGAAAGGAAGATTCAGAGAGATAGATGATTGTGCTAAGATTTGTTCATCTAGAAGATAAAAAGCAATGCTTAAGTCCAGGGCTTCTAGGTACCAAGCTGTGTTCCTCCAACCTGAGTTTACATTAGGAGTTAAGCGTTATTCTCATCCCCATTTTTTAAAATAAGGAATATTAGAAAAATAGATAACTCCATGCATGTGCCGAAGGAAAATGGCAGAATCTGGACTTTGGACCCAAATTTTCTCTGGTTTCTAGGCTCCTTCCCTCACCAATACATTATATGTTTCAAATCACTCTTGCTCACATGACCTTCAGACTAATACATCCAGCCCTAATGTCCTGGTTTCTTTTGTTTGACTCTGGAAAGAATATCCCAAGAGTACTGAGCTATAAAGGACACAGGGTATAGATGAGAGATGGGTATAGATGAGAGATGGCATGGAAGCGTATCTGCAGGGTCCTCCAGCTCCCCTTGCGCTTTCAGTGGCTGCCTTATTTCCTGGGTGCACACTGTCTGCTCAGGACACCTGGCACAGGTCCCTGCCTTTGAGGGCAACATGTTCTACCAGGAGAGACCGCAGCGAGTCAGTGCAGAGGGAGCCAACTTAAATTCACCAGTAAAAGTTGCAGGGAAGACATGCCAAACCCAACTTGGGAGAAACCATCCAGTTTAGANGCTGCCTTATTTCCTGGGTGCACACTGTCTGCTCAGCACACCTGGCACAGGTCCCTGCCTTTGAGGGCAACATGTTCTACCAGGAGAGACCGCAGCGAGTCAGTGCAGAGGGAGCCAACTTAAATTCACCAGTAAAAGTTGCAGGGAAGACATGCCAAACCCAACTTGGGAGAAACCATCCAGTTTAGAGGAAAAGAGGGCAGAGGATCATCAATGTCTACCATGAGGGCCCGGATAATAGGGGCTGGGAAGGAGTAAGTATTGTAAGGTACACACATGATGACCCAGGTACGTAAGAATGGAATGGTTTCTAATGCGGAGATAGCTGAAGTAGAGTGCAAGACTCAGGACTAGCTCCAGGGAGGTTCTGGACCAGGGCCAACTAGATTCAGTTTCAGAATACTCACCCCGTGTCCTCTCTCCTCTCCCCTCTCCCTACACCCCTCAAACACTCATGAACTTGCATACACACACATATACGTATGCACTTGACTCCTACAAAGTCAGATCTAAACAAGCAAATGAAGGCCAGGAAAATTTTAAAACGCAAACAACACACACATCAGTTATGTGCAGATGGAAGTGTGTACAAACGCAGGATTAGGGTGGCCCTACCAGCTCTGATTTTGTTAATAGTTTACTCTTAAGGTTGGATGGCATCACCGAGTTTGAGCAAGCTCTGGGAGCTGGTGAGGGACAGGGAAACCTGGCAAGCTGCAGTCCATGGAGTCGCAAAGAGTCAGAAATAACTGAGCAACTGAACTGAACTGTAGAGGAAGAGAATTTTAGAAAGGAAACGTTTTTATTGGGCTTGACAGAGATGAAATCCCAGATAGTCCAAAAGAACTAACGAAACTTTGAGATCTAAGAGGCACCTAAAGACTAAATTGCGGGATCAGAGCCATCACTCACAAACAGTACTAATATTTGCTCTAGCCCAGGCTGAAGCTAGGACCTGGAAAACACATCTGGGCAAGATCAAGGGAGGAGACACAAGGGGTCTCAGGAGAAAAAAAAAAAATGGGAGGGGAAGATTTTCTGCCAAGATCAGTTTTTATTGGTCCAAGTCTCTGTCTTTAGCAATTCTTATCTTAGAGGACATGACTTTTGGCACCAAAGACCTTTTTAAACTCATGTTCCAACTTCATCCACAAACCTATTATCTCCAGTGGGAAAATTAGGCCTAGAAAGATCCTGTGGCTTGTCCCAGAGTATCTGGGCAACTCAGGGAAGAGCCACAAACAGAACTTAAGGTTTCATGTGTAGAAGCCTGTCTTTCAAATACTTCTAAGGGACCCACCTCTTTCCCTCAACAGCTGTTACCTAGAGTTACCACCCAATTTCTCAAGACTTCTCAACATGTGGAGACTCCCACTGACCAGTGTATCAGACAGGATTTGGTCTGGTGGCACATAATGGAGAAGCTAAAAATGAGAAAGTATATTGCTCACTGATGTAGAACAAGTCACCAGAACACAGTCTTGGGATGGAAGGAAAGTTGTGCAAAGTTGTCTGGGTCTCAGCCATCCCGCAGCTCACCACACCACTATCTCTGATGTGCAGCTCTTGATCTCGTGGTGCAAGCTGTTTGCTTGAGCTGCACCTTATACCTTTGACCATAGGGTGGAGGAAAAATGAGAAAAATGGTGTGTCTCTTCCCGGTAAGGGTGTTTCCTAAATTCACTGACAACAGCTACAACATTGGTCAAAACCTAGGTCAATCAAAGGCTCCTTCCAGCTGCAAAGGAAGCTAGAGAAGATGGCCATTTAATCATCAGTAAGATGCCATCTCCCTAATGATGAAGGGAAGGTAGATATGGGTCCAGGTCACACACAAGGGTGATCCTTAAGTCTCCAGTCCTGTTAAAGAAAATGGGCAAGAGAAGCCAGGTGGGTTAAGCCAAAGAAGACTCATGCCCTAATGGCACCTGAAGTCAAAAGAATGTAAATTAGCGGAGAAGAGAAAGGAGGGACTTTCACATGGAAGAAATCTGACAAGCAAAGGCCTAGAATAAGAGATTCAAAAGCTCATATTGGTAGGTGCTACAGTTCTTGGACCAATGGAGTGTAACCTGAGGAACAAGGCAGAGAGGCAGGGTAGAAGAGGCATCTGATGGCTTATCAAGACTGAAATAACAACATCTTATCTTTAATCATCCATTCAGCCAACTTTTCTCTGAGTACCTGCCATGTGACAAGAACTATGCCTACAAGAACTAAAAAAGAATGAAACAGACACTATGTCTTACCCTCCAGAAGGAAAGAAAAACAAGCAAGCAGGCCATTTCAGTACAGAGCATTGTGGACTAGAGAAAGTTCTGTGCTACTGAAGCACTGAGAAGGGCTCCTGTGTGGACTTAGAAGGTCAAGGAAAGCAAAGGCTGCCTGGAGGAAATGCTCCAGCCACACAGCACAGAGCTCAGGGCACAGGCTCTGTGACGGCCTCCCCCGGTTCAAGACCTGGCTCCACCACTCCCTGGCTTCCCAGGTGGCTCGGTGGTAAAGCAACTGCCTGCCAATACAGGAGATGCAGGTTCAGTGCCTGGATTGTAAAGATTCCCTGGCGAAGGGAATGGCTACTGACTTGCCTAGAGAATCCCAGTGACAGAGGAGCCTGGCTAGCTACAGTCCGTGGGGTCACCAAGAGTCAGACACAACTCAGCAGCTAACACTTTCCCCTCTTACCGGCTCTATATCCTGGTCTCTTCTCTGAACCCCAACCTTCTGACCCATCAAATAGGAATGACAATGATAATCATAGCACCGACCTGCTAGGACTGCTTAAAGAATCAAAGGAGATATTCCCTGTGAAGTATTTAGATGAGCTATCAATAAGATGACCATTACTAGTGCTAAATGGGGAAAGGGAAAGCAGAAAGACATCCAGACAGAAGAAATAACATCTTCAAGGCTGAGTCTCAGGGCATCACAAGGAGCGGCACCAGGTGGCATGAGCTGAGACAGGAGGCTGAGGAGATAAGCTGGGTGGATCAGGCAGGTCTGGGAGGCCAAGTAAAGGCATCTGGTCTTCAGCCAAGAGCAATAAGGAGCCATCCGAGCAAGGGGACCAGTGTAATCACATGTCACCTTAGAAAGACCACACCGACTGCCACGTGGTGACAGACTGACCTGAGGCAACACCGAAGGCTGGGTGCCAATCAGGTGCTAATCCCACTGACAGACTGTGGCAGCTTGAATCGAAGTTGGCAATGAATGTAGAATGGATTCGAAAGCTAACTAGGAATGGGATCTAAAGGACCTTCTTACAGTTATAGCCAACTTGACACATGCCCTTGTTACTCTCTCTTGAAGAATCAAAAGCCTACATAAAGCTTGGAAATTGTTTTAGTATCCATCACCACTAGCCCATCTCATCAGAAGGGAGGCGGAGTATCACCCAGAAACAGCACAATTCTTCACCAGTGAAGGGCACATACGATTTCTAGCTGGTAGAGCTACATAATAGCCAGTCAGATAAAAAGGACCCAGGAGTTTATAAATACTCTGATGTGAGCTGAGCCAAATTAAATCCAGAGAAAAACAATTCTGTTATAGCCCTCCATGTCTCATGAAATGCCCCCATTTCAAGGCTTCACGTGAGTGATCGTGCTGGGTTTTTGGTGTGCTATTTGGTGACCCCATAATTTATCCTCCAAACTAGGACACTTTGAAGAATAAAAGTGCCCTCTGTTAATATTACATCACGACAAGAAAAAACTGGGAGTTTCCCAGGAAAACCAAGTAACTTGTTGTCCTTCCGTTTGGCTGCCTAACATCAGCCTCCTTCTGTTCACCACACACACATGCGTGCATGTGCGCATACGCACGCACGTGCCCATGCACACACGCGCACATGCACACGTGCACACACGCGCATGCACACACACACATACACACATGCGTGCATGTGCACATGCACACACATACACACACACACACAGATTTTGGTAACAACAGCCCCTGATGTCCTTCTGAGGAATCACCTATCCTTCAACAGTAGTTAGCCCTACAGGGATTGTCAGTGCAAGCACCCGGAAGTGAGCCCAGGATGCAAGCTAAACCAGCTGAACTGAGGACTTTGAACTTGACCAGAAATGGCACAAAACATGAGACACCAGAAAACGCCCCTNCAGCCCCTGATGTCCTTCTGAGGAATCACCTATCCTTCAACAGTAGTTAGCCCTACAGGGATTGTCAGTGCAAGCACCCGGAAGTGAGCCCAGGATGCAAGCTAAACCAGCTGAACTGAGGACTTTGAACTTGACCAGAAATGGCACAAAACATGAGACACCAGAAAACGCCCCTTCATTCCAGCATCATCTCCCAGTGAGACCACTGCAGCATCCTTGCCTCCTAGACCCCTGGTGCCCTCATCATACCTGTTTTGATGAACCTGTTCTCCAGTCCTTCCCAACCATTCTGTTAGCTACCTGACACTACTGCAATAAATTCCTTTTCTGCTGCTAAAAATCCTAATTGATACAATTACCGTAAGCTTTAGAACACAAAATTCTCACACGAAATCCCACATCTGGCATTCACTTACTCTGTCTTTGGCTTTTGTTTTCTCACCTATAAAGATAATATATTACATACCTTATAAATTAGTTGTAGAAATAAATGAGATAATGTATGCCAAGCCACTGGCTCAGTACCTGTTTCAGTTCAGAAGTCAGCCATCAATTAATGTTAATTTGTTTCCAAACTTTCCTTCTCTCAGCTAATGCTCTGTAGATTTGGCTTTGATATTTCACATCAGTATTTAGGGAAGGGGTAATTACTAGAACGACTTTAAATTTAGGCTTCCCTTGTGGCTAAGATGGTAAAAGCATCTGCCCGCCATGCAAGAGATCTGGGTTCAATCCCTGGGTCAGGAAGCTCCCCTGGAGAAGGAAATGGCAACCCACTCCAGTACTCTTGCCTGGAAATTTTCATGAATGGAGGAGCCTGATGGTCTATCGTCCATGGGGTCGCAAAGAGCTGGACACAACAGAGCAACTTCACTTTAAGTTAGTTTAAGNCAATCCCTGGGTCAGGAAGCTCCCCTGGAGAAGGAAATGGCAACCCACTCCAGTACTCTTGCCTGGAAATTTTCATGAATGGAGGAGCCTGATGGTCTATCGTCCATGGGGTCGCAAAGAGCTGGACACAACAGAGCAACTTCACTTTAAGTTAGTTTAAGCCAAGCTGGATCTTGAACTCCAACTGAGATTTAGTTGTGCTCCTCAGAAAGTATAAGAAAAAAAGAAAACAGACAAATGGAACAGATTACGTGTAAGTTTCCTATCAGAACGGACAGTCTAGGTTATGCTGCAGTGACAGGCACCCCCAAAACCTCAGTGGCTTTTAACAACAAAAATTGATTTCTTGTTCATCCTACATTTGCGTTATGAATTGGTTATGGTTTCAGCCTTAGTTCATTCTTATCCAGTGTATTAGTCAGAAAGGACTGAAAAAGCATAACCAACAGGATATATACATAGAGGAAAAGAGAGTTATTTTAAGAAATTGGCTCAGATGATGCTGGGGCCACAAATACCAAATCTATAAGGCAGGCCCACAGACTGGAAACTCAAATAAGTGTTGCTGTTAAGAGTCTTAGGTCTGAATTCCACAGAGTAGCAGGCTCAGGCTGGGTCTCTATGTTGCAGTCTAGAGAATTCCTTCCTCTATGGGAAACCTAAATCTGCTCTTAATAAGGCCTTCAGCTGATTGGATAAGGCCCACACATATTAACGAGAATAATCTGCTTTTCTCTATTGATTTAAATGTCACTTTTAAAAGTCTACTGATTCAAATATTAATCACATCTAAAAAAATTGTTTGTTCTTTACTAAGTCAAGTTAGACTCTTTTGCAACCTCGTGGACTATAGCCTACCAAGCTCTTCTGTCCATAGCATTTCCCTGGCAAGAAAAAAGCACCTTCTCAAAAACATCTAAACTGTTTTTGTTCAAACAATGGGCCCATAGCCTAGCCAAGCTGACACACAAAATTAACCGTAAATGTCAGGCTAAAATATCAGTGATCATCTCAACTGTCTCAATCATCAGTTGTCACTGTGGCAGAGGGAAAGCAAACATGATGACTCACACTGGTTTTTAACATTTTCTCCCTGAACTGGTACAGATCACTTTCATTCACATTTCAGTGCCTATTGCAAGTCACAGGATCATGTCTACTTATAATAGGGTGGGGAAGCACAAGCCTATCATGAGCCAGAACAGAACCAATATAATTATGACTGCTTCTCTGGTAGCTTAGCTGGTAAAGAATCCACCTGCAATGCAGGAGACCCCATTTCGATTCCTGGGTCAGGAAGATCCCCTGGAGAAGGGATAGGCTACCCACTCCAGTATTTAAAGGCTTCCCTCGTGGCTCAGATGGTAAAGAATCCACCTGCAATGTGAAAGACTTGGGTTTGATCCCTGGGTTGGGAAGTTATGACTAGTTTTAATGCATACCACAGCTTCATAATCTCATCCTCTTGATTTTCAAAAGAATTCCATTGCCTTTGGTCTTTTTCTTCCTGACTATACCAGATGATGCTTCCTGCTTTCATGGTATCCAAAGATGCCCTTGGCAGGAAACTGGACAGGGACTGCCATTAATAGAAGCACCTATCATCAAAAGTCTACAGATAAGTTCTGGAGAGGGTGTGGAGAAAAGGAAACCCTCAGACAACTGTTGGTATGAATGTAAATTGGTGCAACCACTATGGAAAGCAATATGGAGTTCCCTTTAAAAATTGAAAATAGAACTGACATATGATCTGGGTATATATCCAGAAAAGATGAAAGCACTAATTCAAAAAGATACATGCAACCAAATGTTCACAGTAGCACTATCGACAATAGNCCTCAGACAACTGTTGGTATGAATGTAAATTGGTGCAACCACTATGGAAAGCAATATGGAGTTCCCTTTAAAAATTGAAAATAGAACTGACATATGATCTGGGTATATATCCAGAAAAGATGAAAGCACTAATTCAAAAAGATACATGCAACCAAATGTTCACAGTAGCACTATCGACAATAGACAAGACTTGGAAGCAACGTATCAGAAGGGTGGATAAAGAAGATGTGGCACCTATACGTGACGGAATACGCCATAAAAAAGAATAAACTAAAAAAAAGAATGAACTAACGCCATTTGCAGCAACACAGATGGACCTAGAGATTATTACGCTAAATGAAGTAAGTCAGACAGAGAAACACAAATATTATATGATATCAATGTGTGTGGAACCTAAAAAACAGTACAAATGGACTTATTTACAAGAACAGAAACAGACTCACAGACAGAAAACAAACTTATGGTTATCAAAGGGGAAAGGGAGGAGGTGGGCTACATTGGGAGTATGGGATTAACAGATGTACACCACTATGTATAAAATAAATAAACAACAAGGACTTAATGTATCACACAGGGAAATATATTCAATACCTTGTAATAAACTATAATGGAAAAGAATAAAGATATATACATATATATANACCTGTGACTCCTGCATTGGCAGGCAGATTCTTTTACCACTAAGCCACCAGGTAAGCCCATATCACATAATCTCTTTAGATACATTTACTCTAAACATGACCTAAATGAATAATTAAATTCCACTTAACATCAGAAGCAGAGAAGCCAATGGCACCCAATTCCAGTACTCTTGCCTGAAAAATCCCTTGGACGGAGGAGCCTGGTAGGCTGCAGTCTATGGGTTCGCGAAGAGTTGGATACAACTGAGCGACTTCACTTTCATGCATTGGAGAAGGAAATGGCAACCCACTCCAGTGTTCTTGCCTGGAGAATCCCAGGGACGGCAGAGCCTGGTGGACTGCCATCTATGGGGTTGCACAGAGTCGGACACGACTGAAGCGACACAGCAGCAGCAGCAGTAACATCAGAGCTGTTTTTGTAGTTCTATTATTTGGATCAATTATTTCAGGTACTTTTTCTTGCTCCATAACCATTAACCAAGGTCACTCATAAGTAGAAAGGCAAAGTTAAGAGCCCCTTCCTCTCTCTTTCAATTTCCAATTAGCAGGTTTATTAATGAGCAATAAAAGGGGTAAAAGGCTGGCTTAAGAAAGAAAAAGAAGCAAATAAAAGTAATTTGTGAAAACAGATTCAGATCCTAAGCAGTTCAGGTTGGGCTGCCCCATGTGCTGTGCAGGCTGTGATCACTTCAATTTGGAGCTCAATTTCTTATTTGCTTTTATAGTCTTATCCAAAAAGAAAACTGGATTTCTAGAAATTCCTTCTGTGCAGAGCAGTTCTGCAAAAGCTGCTTATATAGCAGCTCTTTTTGCCAGCCTTCCACTCTCATAATAATAAACTACAGCCACAGCCAACTTCAGGAAGCATCTTAACCTCCTGGACAAGGGATTCTGCCCCTCTTATTCAGTCACTCAGTCTCTCTGTTTCAGACTCTTTGCAACCCCATGGACTTCAGCACTCCAGACTTCCCTGTCCTTCACTACTTACTGGAATTTGCTCAAACTCATGTCCATTAAATCGGTGATGCCATCCAACCATCTCATCTCCTGTTGTTCCCTTCTCCCCCTGCCTTCAATCTTTGCCAGCATCAGGGTCTTTTGCAGTGAGTTAGCTCTTCCCATTAGGTGGCCAGAGTAATGGAGTTTCAGCTTCAGCATTAGTCCTTCCAGTAGGGGCTGACATAATCCAGGACCTTAAAGAAATTCCAGAATTTAATTTTTTTCCCTCAAAATATTGCTCAGATTGTCAAGTCAACTTGACANTGCCAGCATCAGGGTCTTTTGCAGTGAGTTAGCTCTTCCCATTAGGTGGCCAGAGTAATGGAGTTTCAGCTTCAGCATTAGTCCTTCCAGTAGGGGCTGACATAATCCAGGACCTTAAAGAAATTCCAGAATTTAATTTTTTTCCCTCAAAATATTGCTCAGATTGTCAAGTCAACTTGACAATTAATTTGTTGTCAGGAAACTACCATGTGGTTTGTATGATGTCAACCTACTTTTTAGATAAATGCAGTCTGATTTTCTTGAATCAAGACATTNCACACACACACACACACACACATATAAGCACCTCCTTTTGGACCTCTTATCACAGGGTTCTCGGTGCTGGAAAGTCTGTTCAGAAAAGGCTGCATGAGATTTTGAATTACCCACTGAGAGAAGCAGTGATAGTTCCCACTCTGTATATCATCCTGGAGTCTTCCTGTGCACTGAGAATTCTAAGAAACAGAGGGTCCTATTTCTTTACAGAAATAGACAGAAATGGGGCAGATGGAAGAGGCATCTAAGTTAACAATTTCTGAAAGGATTTTCAAACATCTTTATCCTGGCTATGGACCAGATTTCCCTTCCCTGTTGCTCTATAGGAATTTTCACAGACAATTTATATGAAACAAGGATCTGTCTCTCAGTGCAGTCAGTTCAGAAGTAGCCTCCTTCCCACCTTCTGCTTCCAAAAAGTAGATTGGTCAATTATTTTCTCCTGCTGAGGCCGTCAAACCTAATTAGCATCCCTGGCCTCAAGTAAGCAATGCTTCTCTTTAAGAAAAAAAGAAAGAAAAAAGTAGGTTTGTTACAAAAGCCACGCAAATGTTGGATGGATCATTTCTTTCCTTGACCCCTGTATTAGCAATATGTGTCCTGATTACCCATGGAGAAGGGTAGATAGAGCTGGTCTGGTCCCCAAGTGATAACATGCCAACAAAGCCTCTACTTTGGTTATTATGCTGAGTAGAGTAAGACAGAGAAGGAAAAATATCATGTGACATTCCTTATATGCAGAATTTAACCCCAAAAAAAGGATACAAATGAACTTATTTACAAACAGAAGCAGACTCACGGACTTAAGAACCAAACTTACAGGTGCAGGTGCAGGGCGGAAGAATCCAGGGAAGGGATACTTAGGGAGTTTGGGATGGATATGTATACAATGCCATATTTAAGATGGATAAACAACAAGGACCCACTGTATAGCACAGGGAACTCTGCTCAATGTTTATAGCAGCCTNATACAAATGAACTTATTTACAAACAGAAGCAGACTCACGGACTTAAGAACCAAACTTACAGGTGCAGGTGCAGGGCGGAAGAATCCAGGGAAGGGATACTTAGGGAGTTTGGGATGGATATGTATACAATGCCATATTTAAGATGGATAAACAACAAGGACCCACTGTATAGCACAGGGAACTCTGCTCAATGTTTATAGCAGCCTGGATGGGAGGGGAGTTTGGGGGAGAATAGATACATGTATCTGTATGGCTGAGTCACTCTGCTATCCACCTAAAACTATTACAACATCGTTAATTGGCTACACTAGTGAGGGCTGAATGAGCTAATGCTTGTGAAGAGCTTTGCACAGTGCTGGCCACCACCACACTCAACAGAGGGCAGATGTTCCTTTGGGCAGTTCTACTGCTTTGCAGAAGGTGACTGCGTGCTCAGGGCTGAGCCCCCAGAGGCAGATAAACTCCTGACTCAGCTACTCCATGGTCATGGGACCCCGGCATGTTACTTAACCATCTCTCCAGAAAACTNCACTTCGCCTCTCTGAGTCTCCATTTATACTAAAGGGGAATAATCGTTTCATCAAGCATCCCTCCTCATAGGATTTACAGGAGACATTTGTCCGGAACACCAGAATTTCCTGTTTTGTTGCTGTTGCTGTTAGTGTTGTCTTTGTTTTCACATATAGAAAAATGAGACAGGTTAAGTAATTAACTCAGAGAGTCACAGTTTAGAGTCCGACTCAGGGTCCATTCTTTTTTATCACTGGGCCTCACTCAACAGTGAAACGGACAACCTCCAGTGTTCTTGCCTGGAGAATCCCAGAGGCAGGGGAGCCTGGTGGGCTGCTGTCTATGGGGTCGCACAGAGTCGGACGCAACTGACATGACTTAGCATAGCATAGCATAGAAGGACTTACACATCAAGATGCCTCAGTTATATCCTTGATCAAGAAGGGCCCATGTGTTCCAGGCTGTGCTAACCAGACACTCTCACCCTGGAATGGGTATCCTAAGGAGACTAACATAAACTGAAAGTACTCAGAGACAAGGCAAGGCAAAGACAGAGCTCTGAAGAAACTGCCCTTGTGTTTCTGCTCCCTCATCCCCAGAGCACCTCTGGGAACTAGCATGGCGTGACCCATTCGCTTCTTTCCAAAATAGTCCTCACCATGTTCAAGTGAGGCAGAGTCACCAGGGACTTTGGCTGATACAGGAAGTGTCAAATGAGGAAATGAGGCATGCACGGAAAAGTGCCTGGAGAACGTAAAGGATGTATACAACGTCAGATGGCATTTTCTAGTGCATCTCACACTATCTACCACCTAATGGTCGCACTAAAGGGTCACTGAACAAGTCTGATGAGTGTGCCTTGGTCTCACTGAACGGTCACTGAACAAGCCTGATGAGTGTGCCTTGGTCTCACTAAACGGTCACTGAACAAGCCTGATGAGTGTGCCTTGGTCTCACTAAACAGTCACTGAACAAGCCTGATGAGTGTGCCTTCTGTGCTGGGACATGACCTTCCAGAGATTCTTCTGACCTTTCTTGTTCTCCTGGACAGAGTTACTCACCCCTTCCCCTTCACATCATCTTGCAGGTCACAGGGCACTGAGTCACCAGAACATCTTTATCACACAATGGTCAAAGCCCTCTCTCTTTTCTCTCTCTCTCTCTGCTTTACTTCCTTTATTTCAGATACTTCCTTGGCAGACTCAAGGAAAATTAAAAGTCATGGGGGAACAAAAATACTTTCACCCTCAGTTCACATCAAAAATCTTTGGGATAATTCAAACAGTGATGTCCAGAGCCCTTCTGGATCAGAAGAACCACGATAAGTCAGATCATTTGCCCCTCTGGACCATGGTTTTCTCATCTGCCAAATATGAGTGGGTTTTTTTTTTTTCTTATTTTAGAAGTATTTTTACTACTTTGATAGTGAGAAGAGTTCAAAATCTTAGCTACTTTATTCAGTAAACACAGTAAGACAACACCAGAATGATACAATAATCAAATCAGTGACTACTCCTTGAAAGTTTGAACTCCTTTTTTCTTGATTTTGAAACCGACTATATTTTTCTATTTTTTTCAAATGTGAGTTTTAAATGAGAAAATCTCTAAGGACTCTTCTAAAGCTGACAGTCTAAGAAATGATTTGCCTTTAATGCCCATTAGGCTTAAAAAGAAAGAGTGTACCCCAACTTTAACATGAAGAGATCATGAACCTCTTCTCCGTTTGGACCAATTTATCTATGGTAGTTATTTCTAAAAGTTCTTTAAACCCCAAAATATTAAATAAGTTTCATTGAAAACATCTATATTATTCTCCCCCAAGGAAAAGTTCGGATCTTGAAAGAGATAACATCTCTACCACAAAAACTGAGTCCAACGGTTTAATTACAGATCAAAGAAATAACTTGCTATCAGACTTTATTGCAGAAAGTATATAATTGAGAATTTTTCCCAAATGCTGCGAAAATGCTTGCAAGCTGTTCAAAAAGAGGAAAAGTGCCCCACAGCATAGTGTTAAAAATAATAATAATAAAACAAAACTGCCCAACCTTTCACAAATACATACATCTTTGTAAGATTAGTTGTCAAAACAGATCATTCTATCCATCTCAGCAAGTCAGGTGGCCCTAGTGAGAACCATATCTTGGTTCTCAAGGCCTTGCTGTAAACCAGGAAGCATTAAACTCTGAAAAGGTCTCGCACTGAAATATCAATGTGGGTAAGGGCCCCTGATTTTACAGAGATAGAGAAGGGAGCTGGAGAAGACAAAGCATCTTTGAGGGACTAGATACGGATTTCGGGGGCTTCCCGCGTGAATGAAACCAGAGCAATCTCATCACCAGGCTGGCAACCCTTCCCAATCCATCTTCTTTGCTCCTAAGGCAAATCCATATGTCAGCACCAGCAGGAGCGACAGGGTTCCCAAGAACTGAGCAGTCCCCACAAGGGTGGAAATTGCTCCAATAGCCCTGATTGTAAAAGCTGCCATCCGGCCAGGAGAAAGCAGGACCAGAGCTGGGGGAAGGGGGAGGGAGGGGGAGGGAGCATGCGCTCAAGGACTGAGGCTGGCTGAGCATTGCCCACCCCTCTGGAGGGCTGTGGATCCGCTACCCTTGGAGGCAGGAGAGGCTTTTTCCTTTGCATTTGGGTCCCCCTAGCGGAGCAGAGAAAGTACACCAGCTCTGTCTCCAGAAGGAGGCTGATGGGAGACGGAATTGCCTGCGCTTGCAGCTGCCTTTCCCAACCCCTGCCTGGGACATGAGGCCATCTCTGCAACCAAGCAACCAATCAACACAGAATCTGTAGCTACTGTTTACCCAGCAGTGGCAAGTGAGGGAAGTACTGCCAGACTCAGGCATCTTCTCACTCTCAAAGGGCCATAACTGTCAGACACGTACAGAAGGTCTCAGTGTAATGGCACAGGGAAGGGATTTGGGGGGGGCTGTATTTGGCAGTATTCTTAGTGCCTGGTCTAGTGCTTGGCATACACTAGGCGTACGTGTGTATACGTGTGCTCAGTCGCTCAGTCATGCCCGACTTTGTGTGACATCATGGACTCCTCTGTCCATGAGATCTTCCAGGAGAGAAGACTGGAGTGGGTTGCCATTTCCTCTTCCAGGGGATCTTCCCGACCTAGGGTGGAATCTGCATCTCTTTCATCTCCTCCATAGGCTGGCAGATTCTTTACCACTGTGCCATCTGGAAAGCCCATATATTAGGTACTCAGTGCATATTTGTTGAATGAGAGAACTACTCAAGGTCACTGAGCTAGCAAGCAGGGGGATTCAAGGTAGGATCCCAGGCAGTCTGATTCCAAGGATCTCCCTCTGAACTGTGGCACTCTAAAGTAACCTCCTGTACACATCTGACAGGATTAGCTATGATGTATAGTGTCTGCTGATTATTGCACGCTATTAACCTTGTTCCACACCCTTCCCCATGAACTATGAACCCTTTGAGAGAAAGAAATGATGCCTCATTCCTGCTACACTTCCCCACCCACCATGGCTGGGTAAACAGAGTTGTCTTTTTCCCCTGAAATGCTCAATCCTCTTCATCCTCTGTTCCCACACATCAGTCTCTGAGGTTGGAAACCTCAGTGTCATATTTTATGTCATGCGTGCCCCATCTCAGATCCAAATAAGCTTCCAGGTCCTAAAAATGTCACATCCAAAATCTTTTGCCTTCCCTGTCTCCCTTCCTACGCCTACCACCAGTCACATTCCTACACTGTTACAAAAGTCAGACAGTCACACTTTAATCCATTTTACATTCTTCTCTAAGTACAGCGCTGAACTTCTGTTCTGAAACCTTTAATAACTTTAATTCAAAGTCACTCGAATTAATTCAAGTTACTCATCCAACCTCAAATCCTTCCACAATATATTCCTGAAAATGTTTCAACATATATTTATCAAGTGTCTTGTCTTCCAGACCCACCCACTGTCTAAGCCTGGAGGATACAGAGTAAGTCCAGTTCCTACTCTGAAAGAGCCCATGGTGTCCATGGAAACTGCCTTTCAGACCTCCTTTTAGAGGCCCTACGCAGAGAGCATAGCTATAGCCCCCAGCTGCCACCTCCACAAATACCATGAAACCCACAGGGACTCCCAGACAATGACTGAGCACGCCTGGGGCCCTAGATTTTGAGAGAGCAATAAATAGCTCTATTTTTTCCACATTTGAATTCAAACTATAAAATAGGAGTTCTAGCTGAGATTTCAAAATATTCCCTCTTTTACTATTATAAAAGGATAGGAAGATGAGGATTTTTGCAAAAGCCAGATGGACCTGCTGACTGAGCTCTGCTCCTCTGGGATCTCCTGAGAACACTGGTGGGCTTCCCTGGTAGCTCAGCTGGTAAAGAATCCACCTGCAATGCAGGAGATCCTGGTTTGATTCCTGGGGCAGGGATCCCCTGGAGAGGGACTTCCCTGGTAGCTCAGATAGTCAAGAGTCTGCAGTAGACAGTATGGATTATGCTTCTGGCAGTCTCTGAAACAGGCTAGAACAAACACGGGTGGACTTACCTATTCTGACACAGGTGCTGGGCTGAAATATAGCAAGCCTTCCCTTAGAATAACCAAGATGATTCATGCTCATTCCCATGATGGAGAAAGATGAATTTGATCCAGACACACCCAGTTTGCTCTTCCCACAGCACCCAATCAGATAAGTCACCCTCCCTCCCCTGGAGTAGAAAGAAGGTAAAAGTCAAGTTGAGTTTCTTTACTACAGAAGAAAACATCAGAAATGAGGAAGAAGTATTCTTCTGTATCATTCTTTAGCTTCTTGCTCTCAACTTAATAAGCTTCATTGCTAAGTCCATGGTCAAGGTCAACCACAGTGTGGCCATGGTCCTCATAGGAGAGCACCAGAAAACTCTGCTGAGCCTCCAGTATCAGGGCCACTAATAACGGATGGCTGGGACACTGCTTTCAGAAGGCTCTGAAATGCATTAGAACAGAAACAAAATTCCAT